>JAVJIF010002723.1:0-339239 GCA_038442645.1 Agave tequilana | reverse complement strand
GGGGGATAGAGATTGCTTACTACTATTGCTGGAGTTGCAGCTGCTGCTGCGCTGGAGGAGTTGCAGGGGATGGGATGTGGATTGAAGAGAAGAAAAGAAAAGAAGAAAAAGAAAGAAAAGGGAAAAATTTAAAGAAAAGAAAAGAAATAGTAAAAAATAATAAATTAATATTTTATTAAATAATAAAATTAATAAAATATTCTGGGAGTAATAAGTAGAGGAATGGAGAAGGAAAAGTAAGAAAAAAGACGGTAAATTATATAATTATTTTAATAAGGCAAAAATTTGACTGTTTTAGAATCATTCTGAAAAATTCTCAAAATATAAAATATTATTCTAAGATACTCGGTGAAATTGGATTCAAAAAATTCAATATAATTTTCAAATTAAAAATCTTGGAATCTTTCGGCGATACCGGCCGACACCAGAATCGGTCAAATTTGATAAATTTGAAAAATCTCAAAATATTTTTAAATAGAAAATTAAATTCTAAAAAGTATTGTGAAAGCCATTTTTTAAAATTCAAGCCCGTTTGAAAATTAAAAATTCGGGAATCAGTCAGCGATGCCGACCGACATCGGTTTTGGAGATTTTGCAGAAAAATTCTGAAAAATTCTAGAAAATCATGATAAATCTAAAATATTAGAAAACAGTGTCTGAAATTGAAATTGGTCAAATCGGACTACCAGAAAGTCAAATAGGGCTACTGGCTGGTACCAGGTTCCGGTCCGGGTCAGGATTTACTCTAGATCTGAGAATCCAGATCCGATACATAATAATATAAGTAATCACAACTCAAAAACACATACAGGAAGAAAACTGAACAACATGGTTGAAGGATTTCTCACAGCACCTGCGCCTAGAAGTCAGCAGCGCCTTCCTACCGGTTTTCGTTACGACTTCCTTCTTCTGCCTTAACTGAGCTTGAGGTACGCGTCTCCGCTACGCTTCGACTTGGTGCTCCCGAGAGTGGTAGTTTTGATCAACCGCCGTAGGCGAGCTGTGATGAAATTTCATTCTACCCGAGAAGAGAGGAAGTCCGCTAGTACTTGACCGGGATAACTCCCCCCTCGCACTCCAAAGATTTCCCGAATTCCCTTAGCTTGCCTGGGTGCTGAACTTGGGACACGCATCTGGGTACGTATCTCGGGTACGGGGTGCTACATTCATGATGGCATGTGTGAAGCTTATCAGCCTGGTCCGAAACTTGGGGATTGACTCTGAAGACTGGGATATTATTAGCCTAAGATGAACCCTGACGCCATCACTTACGCCAACCGAGTCATGCCTGTCAGGTCCATGGTGATTTCATCCAACAAGCACCATGATATCTTCGCTCTACAACCTTAACCTGGTCATTTGAGATGTGGGGAATGGACGTGGTTGGCCTATCAGTCCGCCTTCATCCAAAGGACATAGGTTCATTGGAGCTACAACCGATTACTTCTCCAAATGGGCTGAAGCTGTTCCCTTGAGGGAGGTAAAAGCATCTGACATGATCAAGTTCTTTAAACATCACGTCATTTACCGCTTTGGCGTGCCATGATAAATTGTCCATGATAATGGGCCTCAGTTCGTAAGCCAAGCCTTTCAAAGGTTTTGTAATAAGTTCAGAATCCAGAGCGTGTCTTCAACGGTATACTACCCAGTCGCTAACGGCCTTGCAGAAGTGTTCAACAAGACTGTAGGAAAACTTCTCAAGAAATTCGTCTCGAAAAGCCAACGTGACTGGGACGACAAGTTAGGTGAATGCTTATGGGCCTATCGCACAACGGTTCGAACCCCAACAAAAGCTACACCATTCTCCTTGGTATATGGGTGCGAAGCTGTGCTCCTACTGAAAATCTAAATCTCATTTCTACACGTCGCCTTGACGGCAGAGATGATAAATGAGGAGAAGCATCGACTGTAATTCCAAGAGCTGAAGGCTTTGAATGATAACACCTACAAGCTCAATAATAAATAGAGCTCTATCAAGCTCAAATTACCAGAGCCTTCAATAAGAAAGCCAAGGAGTGGACTTTCAAGAAAGGCGATCTTGTCATAGCCGTCAAAAGGCCTATGGTGATGACGCATAAGACCAAGGAAAAATTTCAGCCCAAATGAAAAGAACCATTTGTAGTAGAGTCGGTCTACTCAAATGGAGCATATCGCCTTATAACCCAGACGGTGATACGCTCATGATGCCAATCAACGACAAATTCTTTAAGAAATACTATCCTTGATAGCATTCTTCTCCTGATCAGGTCAATACTACACTGTTGATCAAAACTCTAGATTCAAAAAGAGCTTCTTTCCTTCACTGGATCACATCACGGTTGATCAGTGTCAAGCTGATTAAGTGCTGGTCACATCATGATGCATGATGTAAATATTGAGGGAGAAAAACAAATGCAAAACTTCGGTTTTACTTTAGTTACTCTTCTATTGACATCCTCGCCTTCGACGGCTAAGGATAGAGTAAAATGTTGTCTTTTAAGTCCAACATAAGTTTTCGACAACTCATCATGCTGGCGGGAATAGCATGGCTAGGCCAACTCAAACGGTAGTTGGTAAAGGCACACTAAATCTGTTGATAGCTGAGGGTTTGCTAAAAATTCTAAGGGACTTGGTCCCTTCTTCTCCTCCAAAATCTCTTACCAATTCTTTTTCATAGAATGGTAGGACCACAAAAATACGTGCCATCTCTTGTTTGGTGGGAGAAATTTGCATAAAATTTTCTTGATCAATGAAGAATTACAACGGATCAATACTTTGATTACAAGAGAGGGGAGATATTCAAGCTCAAATCTCCCCTTTGTTTAGTACTGAGTTCTTGATGTGGCGATGGAAAGTGATTCTTATTTTTCGTTGACCGACTGGGTGAACGTAACAATCTTCTGAGAAACTTCTCTTTGGACAGTGGACGAAGTAACACAGCTTCTGCCTAACAAAAAAATCTCAAAGAGACTGTAGGCAATAACAAACTTGTACGCAGCAAGTTGTTAGAAGAGTTGAACTCTCTTTTTTTTTTGTCTTTCTCAGTTAGGAATTCTGATCAAGATTCTCTAAGTCGTCTGACCCTTTTTTTGCCAGAACCCCTACCAATTCTCTTCCATAGAGTGGTAGGTCTAGAAATGCATTCATTGCTATGTTAACGCTAAACCTCTGACAACGAAAAATTTTAATACTCCCCAGTGAGTACAAACTTCACTTGTCTCTCTCTACATGGAGTCACAAGTCTTCAAAATTACTTCTATCGCAAACCAATTCTTGTCAAGTTAAAATTAAACCTCTGATATTCTAAATTTCACTTGTCAATTCTCATTAATAGAATAATAAGTCCTCAAAATTGCTCCTATCGCAAACTAATTCTGTCAAGTTAATATTAAACCTCTGACAAATTACTGTTAAGTTTAACACTACACATGTAATAGTGATTAAGTCGCTGTCAAGTTTAATATTAAACTTCTGACAGTCACTTTTCTCAGGCTTCCATATCAAAGCTAATATGAGCAAAGCTAAGTTTAACATCACACCTCTAGTGTCTAGTTCATTGTTAAGTTCAACAATACACCTATGACAATGACTTCCCCTCGAACTTTCCAATCGAAGTCGAGAAGATTAATGCAAAGTTCATTACACCTCTAACATTACCTTCACTGCTAAGTTTAACATTACACCTATGACAGTGATGTTTTCAGTCTTCCCAAATGAAACTAAAATTCTCGTTGAGTCAAGTTAATATCACACCTCTGACCCACAATCCTGTCAAGTTAATATCACACCTCTGACAGTAATCTAAAATTCCTGAATTGAAAATTTCCCCAACTTTGACTTGTTTAGTTAATTGTAGCATTTCTAGCAAGTCAAAAGTTTCTATTTCTATTTGTCTGATTTTAATACAAAAAGGAATTCAAGACATATAAGAAGACAAGAAAAAGTGTATTTATATTCAAC
Source organism: Agave tequilana (assembly GCA_038442645.1). Lineage (NCBI taxonomy): Eukaryota > Viridiplantae > Streptophyta > Magnoliopsida > Asparagales > Asparagaceae > Agave > Agave tequilana. The sequence goes on along the minus strand of JAVJIF010002723.1, from coordinate 335,300 downwards.
CATATGAAAGTGATACAAGACACTCTCTTATACAATAAGATTGAGTGTTATAACAAAGGATTACAAAGAAGTCCCTCTCGTCCAGTGAAAGGTTGCACTCACTCCTTAAAACAATTACACCACTCCAGATCCAAGATGTTTGGGAGAACGCCAAAGAAAGGTTCCTCTTTTCCTCCACTAGATCATATCAGTGTTGAGACGATCGGATGCTGGTCACATCATGATACATGATGTAAACATTGAAGAAACTAACCTCTAACTGAGAATAATGGTGTTTCTTGAGGTCGAAATGCAGAGGAGCATTCTGATTCCACCCGACCAACTGGTGTGGGCTATAATCCTTCGCTTAATGAGCATCAACACCGCCAGAAAGTCATCTAATGAGCATGAGTTTTTCGTCGATGTCACTTCTGGGGGTAAGATTGGTGAAGGAAGGATTTGAGACCTTACTGGTGACGTCCTCTTTCCCGTGACCTGCAAGGGGATCATACCCACCACCATACCCACTGTGACCATGACAAACTCGAGGCATTGCTGGCGCGTCATGTCTAATAAGACCTTGACGGATGTCATTAACCGCGCGAATCCTCCTCGCCCATGAACAAGAGCTCTAACTCCCCGAATGCTCGCCAATCGAACAAGCGGGCTAGTTAAAATATTCTCCCACGAGCCCAGCGAAGACGCAGAAGACTGATTGAGGCTGCCAGAACCTACAAGAAGTAAAAAAAAAAAAATCAAAAGGTTAAAATTCTGTTAAGGCAGGAATAGAAAAGCTGAAGGGCAGACGCGAGACTGAAGTTGTGAACTTCAGACGTAGAGTTGTCCAGTGCAGATCTGAAAGCGGTCTAGTTTTAGACCTGCGTCCAAGACATAAGACGCGAGGTATCCCAGACTGTAGAGTTCGCCACACCCGCATTTGAGATACAGGGGTTGCCACATCGAGTTCAGAAGTCTCAAAAGAGTTAGAATTCTTTAAGTCAAGAACCTCAAACGCGAGCTTCATGTACAAAGCTCGCGTTTCAAGATCCAAGTACAGAGTTCATCACACTCGTGTTCAAAGGACTTGTGACTTAGAGTTAAAAGTCAATCAGCTCCGCTTCATCAAGAAGTCTGAAAGACACGACTTCTAAACATGGGCGCGTCAATCAGATTTCAAGAGAAGATCAAGATATCAAATTTCTTCAATGAACAGGAAAACAGAAACTTAGTGGGACTGAGTATTTCATGGCGATAAATAGTTCCTACCCAGAGAAGAATTCTCTAAAAGTTGGACTTTAGTCATCAAGATGAGGCCATAAAGGCACTTAAAGTGATGCTTCTTGATCTTGAAATCACTTGACAGTGATAATCTTTAGAGAAGATTAAAGAAAAGCACGAAAACTTTGAGTTCGGAAAGCATGGAAGCTTTGAGTTCTTACTGTTCATTGGAACACACCCCCTTGAAGGGAAGATAGACAAATCAAGATAAAGACCTTCAGAGCGCATGTTCGCAAAAGAAAACAGTCTAGATAATGGACTGTTAAGAGGTTGCGGCCTATTTATAAGCAAGCCATAAGGCTTACAATTAGTGGCGTAAAAATTAAAATTCATCAGCCTTAATTCTCGCACGAACATCAAATCTAGAAAGGAGGGGACACATGGATTATCGCTCCGGAAAACACAATGATGCAAGTTCCCAACCATCGATGCCGGCTTGACATTAAAAGATCCAACAAGATCTTTTAAGACGGACTGTATGTGACGCTTAGGAGGTTGCGTCGTGCACAGACTCAAAGGCCGTGTCCACAAGTCCGCGACCTTTCATAGACCCGAGGATTGCGTTTCTTTCATTCTTACTAAAGAGACCACAACTACATCTCCTTAAGTGGTTCAGAGCCGCGCCTCCTCAGTAAGCTGGGACCACCTTCCATGACTATTCAGGGTTGCGTCCTAAGTTCACACCCATTCACAAGACTTGAAGGCTGCATCCTGAAGTCCGCGTCTTTTCATGAACCTGAAGGTCGTGTCTCCTTTATCAAGAATGCAGGCTCGCGCTTCAAGGTTGCACACTTTCAAGGGCCAGAGTCGCGTCTCTCTTGAGTTAGAGCCATGTCCTCACCAACTAGCTGAGACCCGTGCGTCATCCTTGAGGAACCCAAAATCACGTCTCCATCAATAATTCAGAGTCGCCTTCCTCATGTCTGCGTCTCCACTACAGATGAAAGTCGCGTCTCAATCATGAACTCAGTACAACCTGAGTTTGTTATTCTTGGTCGTGCTCTGTCAAGACAACTAAAGACTACGTTTCCATAAACAGTCAAGGGTTACGACTATGAAAGATGAAATTCATCCAAACAAGCAAAGAGTCTGAAAGGATAAGGACTAGGCAGCAGGCTTGGTCTTTGATGCCATTTCGATCGTGAAATTGGTGTTAAAAATGAAGGAAAATAGAAACAGCTTTAAGCTTTTCTTAACCCTCAATATAAAGCTCAGCGAAGAAGAAGAAGAGTCTAATGATGACTCTTGAAATACTGTTATCTTTTATAGACAAAGTGATCCACATAGATACGCAGCGCATGGCTTGAGGCCTAATCCTCGCTCGATGCGTGGCATGCGTCTTAAATGGACGCAAATTTCACGCAATAAAGGAAAAGACGTCCCCTCAACTCTGCCAGACACATGGTAATGCACCCAGAATGCGAGACTCGTGTTTAACAAAGCTGCATCCCTCCAAAGGTCACGTCTCTTTAGCAAGACCAAAGCTGCGTCTAGTCAACAGAATAGAGCTGCATCTTCACTTCAAAGCTGCGTCCATTCAGAGGTCACATTGCTTCAGCAAAGTAATAGATGTGTTCCCACTTTGAATGAGGACTGGATCTCTGAAACGACATAACCTCTGTGTCTACAAGACTTACATTCGATCTTTGCTTCTGCAATCTGTTTAACAGTATACTAGCATAAACAAACGATTGTTTACTCCTAGTTCAACAGTACACCAATAACTAATTCAGAGCACTAAGGAGGTCTGAACTGTGTATGTATCTAGACACTCACGATGATCACCTCTAGCGGCTACAAAGGGTTTTACAGTATACTCATGAAGACCACATTCCAAACAGGATTAAGCTCAGGGCATCTCAAATGATTATCAGTCTAATCATGAGAAGTATAAACTCGACCAAAGTAAAAAGTATTTCAAAATTCGTCCCAGTCAACCACGAAATATCAAAAACTTTGGAGGGGGTTCTGTAGACTGTCCAAAAATCACTAGGGGTAAAGTCATCAGAAAGCAGTCCAAACTCCAGACGCAAAACGGCACAGCCACTAGCGCAGCACCAAGACGCGAAGGTTAAAACCCGTGTCTTAATAACCAAAGACGCAGCTCGAAAGCTGCGTCTTAGTACCACTGTAGTACCAAGACGTAAGGGTTGAAACTCGCGTCTCTGCCTCACTACAATGGCCAAGATGCAGAGCTTGAAACTTACGTCTCAAGCATCCTACCCAGACGCAGAGCCCGAAACTCGCGTCTCACATGAAGCTTATCGCAGAATTGAAAGTTCACGTTTCTCAAGCGTTACCTCAACGACAAAACGTGAGGCTCAAAGCCCGCATCTCGATCATTACTGGGTCCAATTACTATCCACGTAATGAGGGAGTTAACTCCCATTATGGAGTGTTTTTAGTGGACAGTGTTACCCCTGAAACCCTAATAAATAGTTCAGCCTGTTACTGAAGAAAAGGGGAGGATTCTGGTGAAAAAGGTCAGACGACTTAGAGAATCTTGATTAAAATTCCTAACTGAGAAAGACAAAAAAAAAAGAGTTCAACTCTTCTAACAACTTGTTGCGTACAAGTTTGTTATTGCCTACAGTCTCTTTGAGATTTTTGGTTGGTGAGAAATGTGTTACTTCATCCACCGTCCAAAGAGAAGTTTCCTAAAAAATCGTGATGTTCATCCAGTCAACAAAAAACAAGAATCACTTTCCATCGCCACATCAAGAACCCAGCACTAAACAAAGGGAAGATTTGAGCTTGAATATCTTCCCTCTCTTATTGATCCATTGTAATTCTTCATTGATTCAAGAAAATTTTACACGAATTTCTCCATCAAACAAGACATGATAGAATAAGCAGGGAAGTTATTAATCATCCCTATAAGATTTGCTCACATCTGAAAGTATTATTTCATGGACGCATCCAAGTTGATATCTCTGAACCCCATAATAGATTCAACTCCTCTATTAATGGCTGCACGTAGATGTCGATGTTGTGTTTTGGACCTGTAGGCCCTCAATAAGCAGTGACATCATCATATAAGACCTCTCCATGCACAATCCCAGAGGTAGGATGTAAATCATTAAAATGACAGGTCATGTACTGTAATAGATATTCATGTTTTTAAATGGATTGAACCCGTCGGTTGCCAACCCTAGCCTGACATTGCGCGGCTCCAATGAGTACTCCACATGTTTCTTGTTGAAATATTTTCATGCATCTGAATCGATAGGGTGCCTGAAGATCCCATCATCACGACAGTCTTATGCATGTCACTTCATGTCCTTTGAGTTGATCTCTATCGCATAGAGCCTTTGGAGCCTTGGAATCAATGAAAACTGCGTTAGAACTTTTTTAGATACTTTTTCCTTCTTTTATTCAATGAATAAGCCTTGCTAGGTTTTCATCTAGGCTCATTACATACCTTGCAAACATTCAAGTTTTCGTCTTGCTTTTAAAATAACATACAATCATTTTGACACGCATCAATCTTCTTGTAATTACAACCCAACGCTCTAATAAGTTCTTTAGTCTCATAGAATGAGTCTAGTATATTTATGTTAGGGAATGCATTATTCAGTAAATATACTGTTTCTCTATACGTGACGTCACTCATTTTACCTCTTGATTTGATGAGGTACAACTCTATTATGAATGACAGTCTGGAATAGTTCTTACAGCCTAGGTATAGTAAAGCTTACAATTCTTTAACCTTCTCATGAAAATCACCAGTCTCAAAAGATAAGCATCAGTTGGGCCATCGTCAGTCAAATCACTGAAGCTCTCATCAACCGGATTATGTAAAAGTGAACTTAGAAGTTCGTGATAGTCGACACCACCATAGTAGACACCATCACTAGGACCCTGGTCATCACTGTCATTTCTATTTGGGGGATGTTGTCTTGGTTTATTATGCAAATATCACTGCTCAAGACGAGCGTAATCTTGATACCACCCCTTAGTTAGTAAATGGAACATCATGTTGTCCTTGTCAAGCATTTTTTGTTTCCTACATGGACCACTTATTTTATTATTAATGGTTGAATGTCAAAAGCCAAGTCTACAAACTCTTCACATCCGTCTCTATATTTCACATTTGTTTTCTCCAAGTGTACCTAACTCCTGTCCCACTTCATTGTTTACTGCAGGATAGACACTGTTACACAACAAGCAGTAAATACATTAATTAGTTGTATATTGTGATTAAATTTAGATTTAGGTCAGGATTATTAATGTTTAGGGTTTCGTTTGGACAGGGTAATGTATGTTGTTTGTTGAATGAGAATCTAGGGTTCATTTGGTCGTGTCCGTGTCCGTGTCTGTGTCCGCGTTCAGAATTATTGTTTAGAATTTAGGGTGATGGGTCATATCCCTTTCAAAATTATATTGTATAGTTGGAGATATATACGCGTTTTGTGTATTTCGACTAAATTTTGGCAGCACCTCCCTCATGTTCTTCAGATCCACATAGGGTAGTTGTGGTTCAGAGACCAAAGAAAGATATTATCAAAATATTAGTCAAAATACACACAACACTTATATAGTGTCTAACTTTACAATGCAATCCTAAACTTGTCAAAAGGACAATCCAACAACCACCATACATTACTTGTAATAAACACTAACAATACAAATTAACTATTGACATTAGCAAAAAGTTTATGAAGACACATGTTCAAGATTCATCAGTTGTTTGTATCAGAGAGTAGTTATTAGACAGGTAATATACGTTGTTTGTTGATCTGAAATCTAGGTTTTATTGACTGTGTACGTGTCTGTGATCCATGATCGTGTCTGTGTCGTATTCGTGTCCCGCGTCTTTATCTTTACTTCATATACATATTTGTGTCCATGTGGGTGTCATATGTCCTGTGTCTGTGTTCGTGCTTCATATACATGTCTACATCTGTGTTATGTATCATATGTCCTTGTCATGTCCATGTCCAGTGTCTATGTCCGTGCTTTATCTACATATATGTGTCCCGTGTCACGTGTCTGTGTCTCGTGTCACGTGTCATATGTCTGTGTTATGTCTGTGTCCCGTGTATGTGTCCGTGTCATGTATGTGTCTCCCCCTTCCTAAGACTTGAAGGTGGAGAAAGAGTGCAAATAATATTGTTCAGATAAATACAAACAAACTGAAAATAACAAATAATTATGGGTGAGTGTGTCTATTCGAATGCAAATAATAAATAATTTAACTCTAAAAACTATAAAAAAGAAAAAATAAAGGAGAATGAAAAACTCTAACCTTTTGGTGGCCAGGAGAGAGAGGGGCTGCGCGGGGAGGGGAGGGGGGAGTGGCCAGGGGGGAGTGGTGCAGTGAGGGAGACCGGATGGGGTGGAAGTGGGGGATAACTAGGGGGAGGGAAGGGGATGCAGGGAGAGGGGCTGGGGGGAGGGGGCTGTGGAGTGGGGATGTGGCCGGGGAGGGGATCGAGGTGGCTGGGGGAGGGAGGGGATCGAGGTGGCCAGAGGAGGGGGCGGAGGAGGGAAGGGGTCGGAGGCAGGAGGCTGGGGAGGAGGTGGCCGCCGGAGAGGAGGACGACGCCAGGGGGGAGTGGTGCAGTGAGGGAGACCGGATGGGGTGGGAGTGGGGGATAACTAGGGGGGAGGGAAGGGGATGCAGGGAGAGGGGCTGGGGGGAGGGGGCTGTGGAGTGGGGATGTGGCCGGGGGAGGGGATCGAGGTGGCTGGGGGAGGGGGGATCGAGGTGGCCAGAGGAGGGGGCGGAGGAGGGAAGGGGTCGGAGGCAGGAGGCCGGGGAGGAGGTGGCCGCCGGAGAGGAGGACGACGGTGAGGAGGACGGGGAGGGTCAGCTGGAGGAGGGAGGAGGGGGAATTTGGAGAGAGGAGAAGGAAGACGAAAAAAGGGCTTAATTCAGCCCTAAATCGAAACAAATTGCATCAAAAATAAATTTCGACGCAAAATGTAAAAATATTGCGTCACTTATAGTCCTACGCAATATTTTAGCTACAGTTTGTACAATATTGCGTCGATTGTTCGACGCAAAATGTCCCAGGGTTTTCCACCAAATTTCCTACGGAATTTTTAGTTTGCGTCAAAAATGCGACACAACATTTTTCCAATACGCAACCAAAAAAATCCCGCGCTTTTTTTATGTTGCATCGAATATTCGATGCAAGTTTCATTTATTAATTTTTTAATAGATTTCATCTATTTTTTACAATTGCGTCAAATTTGCGATAATTCGACGTAAATATTGCGTCGAATATATTTTTGACGCAATATTTCTGTCGCAAACATGCAGTTTTCTAGTAGTGTGATCAATTAGATCGGTTGACCTTGATTAGTTGGCTAGAATTAACAAATCCAAACTGGGAAGAAAGGGAATTCTATTATAATCTCAAGTTTATAAGAGTTACAAGGATTTGATATGGAATGTCTCTGTGTGAAAATGGACTTAAAAGGAATTGGAGAAGTCTTGGACCAGGATCTGGCTCTTTTCTGCTCAATCTCCTCTTTTGTAATTGAACGATTTGCATGTGCGGATTGGTTGTAAGGAAAGTGATTAGGGGCGCTGGTCTATTTGGAACTCATGCAAGAAAGTTTGATTTCTTTTATAACCGCCCGTTCTTAATACATACATGTTTTCAACATGGGAGAGGTGGAGAGGCGTAACTGCAGGCGGAGTTCTCAGTGATTGTTGCTGGACTTTCCGGGATGACGCCAGGAACCTTGGGCTATAAGTGATTTTGGATGTATCTCTCCGGATAGAAGAGGGCTCCATAGAGTGACGTCTTCGGAAAAAAATGTAGTCCCAGAATGAAGAGGACTCCGAAGGAATCTGACGCGGCGAATCTTGTTGGGTGAGTTAGAAAATGTGGATGCCTAGACTAGTCATCTGAGCACGTACCAACATCTTGATGGTGATTAAATTTTGTCCACTATACCTATCAACGAGATCTGTGTTGGCCCAAAGGCCTTCCACTCTAGTTTTGATGATGATTAACTCATGTAGTTATGTGTACTAATAATCTTGTGATTTTAGTTTCAGATCATTAATTAAGTTATTAGTTGGTGATTAGCTTCAACAAGATGATTTGGAAGCTTTCACATGTTGATTCAAGAGCCCGAGCGTCAAAGATCATATATAGCACTTGCTCGGTGGATCAAGGAGTTTTGGATCGAGTCGGCTTGGAGACAAGAAGACATCGGTACCATAGTTTAGTTTTGTGTTTAGATCCAAATTGTAAAGATTAGAATAGTATGATATGCTCAAGTTCACAACACACACGTTTCATGTTTTGAATATTGGGTTTCGGTTTTTCCGTTTTTGGTTTAACCGATCTTCGTTTTCATGAATAGATAGTTCAAAACAAGTTTACATGGTTTAATGTATATTAGATTTGTTCTATATACATGCATGCTTAATTTCCTAGACAAACTTAGTTTTGACTTACTTATTCATGTGTTTTATGTTTTGGTATTTTTAACAAAACATATTTTGGAATTAAAAGACAAAAACTATGATATATATATATATATATGTTTCATGTATATAGGATTATATCCATATACATCATGCCTAAATGTTGTTTAAATATCATGTTTTTGTATTTGGATGAGTTTTGACAAACCGTATTTTCTATTCAAAAATCCAAGTTTTAGAAAATACAGTTTTTGGTTTTTGGGAAATATGATAAGACACAAAAACAGTTTTAATTGCTTGATATTTGAGTCAAAACTTTTATCATATGTTTATATATCAATGCAATTTGTCAAAACTATTTTTGGGGATTTTTAAGTAGTTTACAAAAAATTATTGGATATTTAATCCCTTAGTTTTTCTAACCAGAAAAGCCTCTGCCAGGTTAGGTCGGTCGACCCAAACGGTCGGCCGCACCAAGTAGCCGGTCGACCGTTCGGGTCGACCGACGTGCACGGATACGTGCACGCTGGCTGCCTCATGGTCCGGTTGACCGTACGGGCGACCGACTGTATGCAGGCAACTCTCTGTTTGTTTCGGTCGACCGGCGGTCGACCGGTAGCTGGCAACGGTCAAAATGTGACCGTTGGACGGTCGACCGCACGGTCGACCGGGAGGGTATTTTTGGCAGTTTCTGCTGCCAACGGCTATATTTTTGTGGGGGCTATAAATACCCCATTAATGGCCAGTTTTCTTCAAGATTTTTTGTGCGAATTTTTCCTTACTCTCTAGTTTTTTCACAGCAATCAAAAGAAATTTTTGGGCTTTAAATTGAACAATCTTTTTGGTGTTTTTGCTAGGGTTTGGAAGATCAAAAAAGGGTTTTTTGGGAAAAGAGTTTTGATTCAACTTCTATATCTTGGTTTCAGTTTTTCCCAAGGATTTTCTTTGTGATTTTGATTTCCATTCCATTGGTTTTCTCCACACTTGAGCTACATCTACTTTCTTATTCTATAGGATCTTTGTGTGGGAAAAAGAAATTGTTTGTGGTTGTTGTTTAGACCACCAAGTTGTAAACCCAACCTTTTCTTGGCTTTGTGCCTTTGGGTTGTATCCCTCAAGTTGTGAGATGATCCTTGTATTGGTTTGTGCTAATCCCTCAGGTTGTGAGGTGATTGTTGTTGGCTTGGAGTTGTGCCTCAAGGAGGAGGTTGTGTTTGTAAGGAGAGGAGTTGGGTACTCCTTGTAATTGTTATTGCCCCAAATCCTCGGTGGAGGTTCCCTTTGTGGGAGTCCTTTGTGGACAAGCTAGTGGACTTAAAATCCTTCTGGGTGGGGATGTAGAGCTGGGTGCTCAAACCTCGAAACATATCTTGTTGTTTGCGCTTGATCCCTTGGCTCTTACTCTCTCTCTCTTTACTTTGTGCCTTGCATCAATTCATATTGTTCATTCATAATTGCTTGGCTTGTTTGAGTGTGCATCTCTTATTAATTGCAATTAGTTTTTAAATTCCGCATTAAGTTCATCAGATTAGCATAATCACCTATTCACCCCCTCTAGGTGATTTTTCAATTGGTATCAGAGCCTCCGCTCCTGATATTAGGTTTAACCACCTAGGAGTGAGATCTTGGTTTGCTAATCTTCATTTGCATTGTTCATTTGCACACATATAGTCTGCACTCATGGATAGCCCTCCTATATTTGACTATTTTAGACTTGATACTTGGAAGGCCAATATGAGTAGACATTTAAAAAGCCTAGGACATCTAGTTTATCAAGCCTCTACTCAAGAATCATTCCCTAATAGTAGCAAACACAAAAAGGCTAATGCATTAGCACTTAGGGCACTTAGAGCATCTCTCAATGAAGATTTATTACATGTTTTTGATCACTGTGACTCGGCTTTTGCAGTTTGGAGCATCTTGACATCTCCCGATCTTCCAAGGATCATTAACAAGATAAAGAGATCTAGGAGAGACATGTCCGACGAACAATGCCTCATGGTCCAAGGGAAAGACTCCCTTGAGGTACATTCGGATTCTCAACTAGAAGATAGCTCTAGTTCATATTGTCATGGATGCTTTGAAGTTCAAAATTTGAATGTAGAACTTGCATCTAAACTTGAAAATTTCTTAGAAAAACACAAACTTTTGAAAGAGGATAATCTTGTTTTGAAAAATGAATTAAAGGATTTGTGTTCTAATTTTGAATTGGTTTTGCAAGAGAACGAAGAGATTACTAATGAACGTGACTCACTAAGATCTCAACTAGACCTTGCCCTTAATGAGATTGATGTTTTAAAAAGCAAAAATGATTGTAATGATGTTGTGAAAAACAATGAGGTTTTATCTTCAAAATTGGATTTTGTTTTAAAAGATAACCTTGTCTTGAAAAATAAAATTGATTCTATTACAAAAGAATTGGATTTAGTTTTAAAGAAAAATGAATCTTGAAAAATGATTTAGATTCTCATGTTTGCCATGCTAGTGTAGCTTCTTCTTCTAGCACACCTATTGCATGCTCCACTTTATCTTCAGGTATTGAAAAAGATATAAATGTTTTGAAGAAAAGTGTTGAATGTTTGGGCTCCACTTTGAGCCAATGTACTTCAAATCATACACGCTTGGAAACCTTGGTTCGTAAGAAACAAGGTCCATTTTTACATGTACACCCTCCACGGCATACACATGCTTCCCACGGTCACCATCATTACATGTATGCTCATGTGGACACTTGTACACATTGTGGTCGAAAAGGCCACCTTGCTAAATTTTGCTATGATCGTTTACATATTGAAAATTTAGCAAATAATCTTGTTTGGGTTAGGAAAGATACTAACCCCTATGGACCCAAGAGAAAATGGGTACCAAAAACCACCTCCTTGACTTTTGATTTAGGTGGGAGCTCTCGCATCACGTGAGAGTATTGGTGCTTTGAGGTGGATGCGTTCTAAGCTTAAAAGAGAACCATTTGGATGCTTCACTCTCAAGGGATTTGGTGGGAGGACCACCGTGGTTTGGAGAACTAGAGATGCACCTTCATCGGTTTTGGTATCGATCTCTAACTCCCATTTTTATTATGCATGTTTTTCATGTTCATCAATTTATAGCATGGCATGGTTTATTGTTCATTATAATTATGTCATGTTGATTAGATTAGTGTTATACTTGTTTAGTTACTTGAGACACCCATGTTTTATATGGATCTATATTTAGTGTTCTCACCTTATTTAAACTAATATGTATGCCCTAGATCTAATGCACATGCATATACATAATGATCATGTGGATGTTTATGATTTTTGTTTTGTTGAATCGTGTTGTAATAGCTAAACAATGGTGATGTGTTTTATGATTTCTGTTTTTGTCACATGTTTTGATGTTTATAGACTATTATGTTTATCATGATTCTAATAGCATGTGGATTTACATAATGATCATGTTTATGATTTTCATGTTGATTTATATCCCGTTTTATGCTTAATGATTTGATTACTTGTTTAGATGTTAGTTTTCATTAAGACTAGAATTTACACTTGTACATGTAGTGGGACACAAATAAATCTTTACATATGTTTGTGCTTGGATGCTTATTTGTACCCATTAAATGTGCTAGTATACCCTAGTTTTGATGATTCATGCATTTTAAACTTGTATTCCTATTTTTGGATTTGTTTTATGTGTATGAGTTTTCATTTCATGTATATGTATAATTTGCCAAACTTTAAGATATACATGTATACCCCTTGAGTCATTTGCCTTTCAAGCAAATCTATATATATGGACTCAATTGTATTTAGGGATATGTATGTATACTTCTTGAGTTAACAAATCATACATATACCTTGAAATGAAATTTGTTTTAATGAAAATTTAGTTTTTCATGTTTTCATGTTTTCAAGGAATTTCATATGAGCTTAATTGAATATTTTCATGTTGATATGTGTCACATTATACTTGTACACTCACTTTATTAGTTTACTCATGATTTGTTTTCATGAGACTATGATATGGACTTTATGGATTTTGAGTGTTTAGTGATCATGTGATTTACATGTGTTTCATGAAAAATAATTTTGTTTTATTCCTTACTTGAAGGATTTCGTACTAGTTAACAAGATTTCCCATTTAACTAGTTCGTATTCTTCTTATGGTAGAGATTTTCAAACGTACCATATTTTCAAACCTAATTTTAAAAACCCTTACCATCAATGGGAGGTTGGATGGGAGATCATGTTCATGTATGCTTTAAAATGAAAATCATTTAAAACTTGAACCATGATCGGGTGGTAGTAATATGAGATATACATTTGATCTTATTGTTATTTCAATTGGTATCATTGAATTCTTTCAATTGGTATCAATCTTGACATTTCTTGTATACTCATATATGTTTGTATGTATGTATGATTTCAATTCCAAGAATATCAATTTCAATTGGTATCTATCTTTCATACATATATATGTTTTATTTGTGCTTATTATATCCCTATATTTTAAGCACAAAATTCTGTTTATGCTAGTGCTTGAGTTTCAATTTTGTTTCAATTGATTACTTTTAAATTGGTATCAAGCCTACGCATTGTTTTAGTTGGTATTTCATAAAGGGGGAGAAAATTCGTATTTCATCTTTCAATTGGTATTTGTTTTCCACTCCCATACTTTATGATTGAAAATTCAAATTTGGTATCATATGTTCAAAATGAAAAATATTTACAATTGGTATCAAAATTTTTGTTTAGACATTCAAAATTTGTTATGTTTAATTTCAATTGGTATCAAGATTTTCATGTATTTTGCTTAAAATTGGTATCAATATTTTTTGTTTGTTTCTTTTCAATTGGTATCAAGATGCTATTCTTTGACATACTTTCAATTGGTACCTTAATTGATTGTCACCCCTAATTGGTTTTGTTTTTGTTTTAGACAAAAAAGGGAAAAATATTATTTTTATTGATTCGTTGTTTCGAGCAAAAAAGGGAGAGAAAAATTTATTGATTTGGTTTGCTTTTACCCCTTATTGAAGATTGATTCTTTGTATTAAAAAGAGAGAAGATTTTGTTTTATTTTGGTTTTTACCCCTTTGTTGATGATTGACAAAAAGGGGGAGAAAGATCTTGAGTTTATATATGCATATTTATGTTTTGCATATATTAAGTTTAATTTAGTTTAATTTTAATTGGTATCTAGAGTATCTAGAGCATGTTTTGTAATTGGTTTCTAGAGCATGTTTTGTTTTAAACATTTCATTGGTATCTAGAACCTTTTATTGTTTATGCATAGATATGCATGTTTCATATTTCATGTTTAATATTCATTGCATATTTATTGTTTATTTGTTTATACATGAGTTAAGGGGGAGCTTCTTTGAAGCTTAACTTTAATCCATGCATATATAACTCCATGAGTTTTGTCATCATCAAAAAGGGGGAGATTGTTGACCCAAAGGCCTTCCACTCTAGTTTTGATGATGATTAACTCATGTAGTTATGTGTACTAATAATCTTGTGATTTTAGTTTTAGATCATTAATCAAGTTATTAGTTGGTGATTAGCTTCAACAAGATGATTTGAAAGCTTTCACATGTTGATTCAAGAGCCCGAGCGTCAAAGATCATATATAGCACTTGCTCGGTGGATCAAGGAGTTTTGGATCGAGTCGGCTTGGAGACAAGAAGACATTGGTACCATAGTTTAGTTTTGTGTTTAGATCCAAATTGTAAAGATTAGAATAGTATGATATGCTCAAGTTCACAATACACACGTTTCATGTTTTGAATATTGGGTTTCGGTTTTTCCGTTTTTGGTTTAACCGATCTTCGTTTTCATGAATAGATAGTTCAAAACAAGTTTACATGGTTTAATGTATACTAGATTTGTTCTATATACATGCATGCTTAATTTCCTAGACAAACTTAGTTTTGACTTACTTATTCATGTGTTTTATGTTTTGGTATTTTTAACAAAACATATTTTGGAATTAAAAGATAAAACTATGATATATATATGTTTCATGTATATAGGATTATATCCATATACATCATGCCTAAATGTTGTTTAAATATCATGTTTTTGTATTTGGATGAGTTTTGGACAAACCGTATTTTCTATTCAAAAATCTAAGTTTTAGAAAATACAGTTTTTGGTTTTTGGGAAATATGATAAGACACAAAAACAGTTTTAATTGCTTGATATTTGAGTCAAAACTTTTATCATATGTTTATATATCAATGCAATTTGTCAAAACTATTTTTGGGAATTTTTAAGTAGTTTACAAGAATTTATTGGATATTTAATCCCTTAGTTTTTCTGACCAGAAAAGCCTCTGCCAGGTTAGGTCGGTCGACCCAAACGGTCGGCCGCACCAAGTAGCCGGTCGACCGTTCGGGTCGACCGACGTGCACGGATACGTGCACGCTGGCTGCCTCATGGTCCGGTTGACCGTACGGGCGACCGACTGTATGCAGGCAACTCTCTGTTTGTTTCGGTCGACCGGGCGGTCGACCGGTAGCTGGCAACGGTCAAAATGTGACCGTTGGACGGTCGACCGCAAGGTCGACCGGGAGGGTATTTTTGGCAGTTTCTGCTGCCAACGGTTATATTTTTGTGGGGGCTATAAATACCCCATTAATGGCCAGTTTTCTTCAAGATTTTTTGTGCGAATTTTTCCTTACTCTCTAGTTTTTTCACAGCAATCAAAAGAAGTTTTTGGGCTTTAAATTGAACAATCTTTTTGGTGTTTTTGCTAGGGTTTGGAAGATAAAAAAAAAAGGGTTTTTTGGGAAAAGAGTTTTGATTCAACTTCTATATCTTGGTTTCAGTTTTTCCCAAGGATTTTCTTTGTGATTTTGATTTTCATTCTATTGGTTTTCTCCACACTTGAGCTACATCTACTTTCTTATTATATAGGATTTTTGTGTGGGTGAAAGAAATTGTTTGTGGTTGTTGTTTAGACCACCAAGTTGTAAACCCAATCTTTTCTTGGCTTTGTGCCTTTGGGTTGTATCCCTCAAGTTGTGAGGTGATCCTTGTATTGGTTTGTGCTAATCCCTCAGGTTGTGAGGTGATTGTTGTTGGCTTGGAGTTGTGCCTCAAGGAGGAGGTTGTGTTTGTAAGGAGAGGAGTTGGTACTCCTTGTAATTGTTATTGCCCCAAACCTCGGTGGAGGTTCCCTTTGTGGGAGTCCTTTGTGGACAAGCTAGTTGACTTAAAATCCTTCTGGGTGAAGGCGGGGATGTAGAGCTGGGTGCTCGAACCTCGAAACATATCTTGTTGCTTGCGCTTGATCCCTTGGCTCTTACTCTCTCTCTCTTTACTTTGTGCCTTGCATCAATTCATATTGTTCATTCATAATTGCTTGGCTTGTTTGAGTGTGCATCTCTTGTTAATTGCAATTAGTTTTTAAATTCTGCATTAAGTTCATCAGATTAGCATAATCACCTATTCAAACCCCCCCCCCCTCTAGGTGATTTTTCAATCTGGATTGACCCTTAAGTAAGAAGTCACGAGAATATCATGACTCACTTCTTTTCATTATTTCTTCTACTAATTAAGGCTATTTTTTGTGTATACTTGGTAGGTTTTTCCCCCCCGGAATAACTTGTCATAGCCATCTCCAGTTCATAGGGCAAGTTTTTTCCCCTTAATTGATGAAGCATACCACCTAGTTGCTATCTCCTTGATTCAAGCCTGATATGTTATCTAAGTGCATCAGTAGAGAATATGTTTATTGTCTTCCGGGGCTGTGATGTAGTGACTTGAGGCACCATCCAAAAGGTTACCTTGTTAGATAGAGTAGTCCAAACTTTTATATACTCAAGATCATCCTCATGCCTAGCCGATGTGTGGAAGATAATATGTTCCATTGAGATCAAAACTTACATGGCGGGAGATCAAAACTTACATGGAGGGACATATATGCCACGCCTTATATGAAGCAACACTAGCATGTGGAGCATGAGCACTGCTGCCAAATCCTCGAAACTCCAACTAGCTTCATAGATGCCCATTAATGCGCCCTTTTTGTGCCCATCTGGGATCAAACACCACCCATACACAGAACTTGGGGATTAAACATCACCCACCCACACGAGTAAGTTCGGGGCATAACTCTGATATCACTTGTAGTGACTTGCAGCACCATCTCAAAAGATTAATTTGTTAGGCGGTACCCAAATTCTTATATACCCAAGATCATCCTGATGTCTAGTTGATGTGAGACTATTTGTTCGACATCCAACCCAACATAGGATGGATCGCACGGTGATTTCAACCGAGAGAGATTTACATATCAAAGTAGTGTGTATAACATAACTGGGAAACATATAGATACCATTTTACTTAGATTGATTGTTTAACCTGGAGTTGAAATTGGTCCTAGCTTCAGTGATAGACCCTCCAACATTAAAAGTATGTAAATGAATTATATCTTTGAAAGTGAAATTGTATATTATGTTTCAAAATAGATATATGTGTTTGTACAAGTTTTTTTTTTTTTTGGCTAGTTAAGTGGCGCATGAAGGCACCCAATATCACGCACGCGCGAGGGCTCGAATCGGTGACCTGTAGGTGAACAGAACTCTTACGAACTCAAGGTCAACTGAAATACCACTTGCGGGGGATGTTTGTACAAGTTATTGATTGAATGCGTTTGTATAAGTTTTTTCAGTAACCTTTTTATCATATGATGATTACTTAACGTCCTGGATTTAAGCAGTCCATGATACATTTGCTAGTTGAAGATTCAAGAGTTTTCTGTGTCGTTTCTAGTTACAAATATGAAAAATTAAAATGTGTCAATTTTGTCTCCTCATTTTATCACCATAAATAAAAAAAAACTGTGACTGATTGACTGCTACAAGGATAAATTGTAGAAAAACCCCATGTGCTATCAAATTTAGTAGAAAATCTCTTTGTACCATTATAACAATTGATAATAAATTTGTCCATTCTATTGAATTTAGCTAAAAAAATTATACTTGTCCTAACTAAGTATAATAAAACAAATCTCCATCTATTACCTTAAAATCGATAGAAATTACAAAATATTACAATAATACAAGAGTATTTCCTACTAAATTTGATAGTAGGTTAAGATTTCCTACGAAAGAAACAATAATAGTGTAGATAATAGTGCAGGAGGTTTTTCTGCAATTTACCCTTGCTATAATTTTGTTCCACTGATAAGCTCGAAAGTCCAAAACCGGAGTGAGACCGGAAAGGGCCCAGGCCGAGCCGGTGGGCTTCGCTAATTGACCAGGCTTGAGATTGGGTTGGTTGGGCTGGCCCGTGGGCTCTTGGGCTTATAGTTTCTGCTCAGGCTTTAGCCGACTGGATTTCATTGGGACTGAGTTACTCGATAGAGAAGAGATGTTTAAGAGGCAAAGAGAGCGTGAGATGTTTCGAAAGCTTGAAGCAAAGCAAAGTTATAACGACAACTGAGAGAGAGAGAGATCTTCTTACTAATATTATCTTAAATTCAATTTTTAATGGAAGCAGCGGCAGCAGCAGCAGCGCCGGCGACGTCGAAGTTGAGCTTCAGCCCGCTGATGGTCAATCGACCTCCTTTCTTCCGTCGGCACTGCTTCTTATTTCTCAGAGATCGACATCATCCAGGTGCCCTATTCAGTTCAATTCTATTAAAAAGCTTTTCCCTTTTCATCTATTTCTTCTTGTTTGCTGCCTATGTGTGTTGCTAAAATAACCTAATAACTGAAATTCTGCAGCCATTTTTAGTGAGAGATAAGGTGAGGGGAGAGGAGCCAACCAAAGATGATGGATAAGATTTGGGAAAACAAAAAAACAAAACAAAACAAAGGATAATAAAGAAAAATAAAGAAATGAGAAAGTATACCCAACACCAATTCACTTTTCTTTTTCCTATATGGCAGACATTTGACCCATTTAATTTCCCTATGTATTTGGTTCTTTTTGTTGATAGGGGGAGGAGGAGGAGGAGTGAGAGGAACTGCAACAGCTAAATGTGCTAGTCTCCTGTCAATCCGCGCCTTACGCAGGGAGGCAACATATGTAAATATTTCACTAGGTAGCACTCACTCCCACTCCCACCCAATGCTACCATTTAGCTGGCACCCTCCTGCAAAATCACACTCACACCGCAAACTCTATGTTAACTGCGTGGATCATTCCCTACTAAATATGTGAACAATGACGATGCCTTGAGCCTCCAATCCTCCATCTCTGGGCAGACCCCATTAGGAACTTCGGTTGGCAGAATGGATACAGTTGGTGAGCAAGAGGGAAGTTTCAACTCGGACACCTCCCTAACCAGGTCCAAGAGATTTCAAAACAGGTTCTTGGATTTTGCTCGGCTAGGATCTGTGGTCAGTGATGCGGCAGAATCTTTTTTCAAGAGTGAGATCAGACGGAGGTTGTTTGTGACGGCCATGCTGATCCTTGTCAGTCGTATTGGCTATTTTATTCCGCTACCCGGTTTTGACAGGAGGTTGATTCCTGACAACTACCTTAGCTTTGCTGCTGGATCCGTAGGTATGTTTCTTGCTCTATATTTACTTCTTTGTAACTTTGAGCATGCCAAAATCGAATGGATTGTGCGAATGGGGATATTCTTTAAATCCTAAACCACCTGGTTACCATCTGCAAGCGTGACTGTCAAGCTTGCAATATTGGGCTCACGTGATGAAGCCATTTCTTAAACAGTCTTTGTTAGAATACAACATATCTGTAAGATTACTGCAGTGGATTTGGGTTTTGGAGGTCCCAGGTTCAAGAGCGGGTTGCCCCTTTGTTCCATTAAAGGAAACAAATTGAAAAAGTAAAAAGAGGAACATCTCAGTACCATCTAAATTCATTGGTAATAGGTGCCAGTGCACCACGGTAATGACTCAGTGCAGTTGTTCAGGGAACCTGAGTTGAGATCTGTTTGCCTCTATAAGCTTAATGTGATGATTGACCATCTCTGAGTCTCGACTAATTGGATATATGGTTGAGTAATTATTTGATCTTTTTCTTTGTGCAGATGAGCTTGGCGATTTTACATCAGAACTGAAGTTGTCGCTTTTCCAACTTGGAATTAGCCCACAGATAGCAGCATCAATTCTAATGCAGGTACTCTAGTTTATTTTCTTCTTCTCTTTAATTCTTTTTGTGAGATTTCCCTTTATGATTTACTCATAATGTTGCTTTGATGCAATATAAAATTGTTTATCAAATTAATGATAATTTCCTGCAAAATGAGTTTGAAATGCCATGAGGTTCCGCATGCTACCAAGTGAAGCAAAGCTTATATATTGACTGGCATATCTAAAGCCACACAGTATTGGAATTTATTATTGTAACGCCTTTTATATTGAATGTTATAACAAACATTCTTAATTTTGAAGCCACAGAATCTGATACATATAGAAAAGGTAGCCTATAAATTTTTCATGATTCTCATTGCAGGTACTTTGCCACATTGTTCCATCACTAGTCAAACTGCGGAAGGAAGGTTTAGATGGCCATGAGAGGATTAAAAGCTATATGTGTGTGTCTATTATTCATCTCAAGCAGTGAAACTGATCCTGCTATCATATTATACTGGGTATTTCAAAGCATATAATGACCAGTGGATATTTATTTTTATGACTCGGCTTGTGCAGATGGTGGATCTCTCTGGGTTTTGCAATACTCGAGGCTGTTATTGTTGCATGTTATTCACTTCAGTATTCTGTATATGCTGCTACCCATAGGTGAGAGACATTATTGCTTTAAATGTGTTTTAGGGGATTAAAGTTTCCAGGCCAGGCTTTTAGGGTAGAGAATTCAAATTCGAAGTCATCTGGACAGAGAGACAATTCCTGTGGTTTTCAAACACTGGCTGTAGAAAAGCTCTTTTTTTAGAGTCCCTATAATTTTTTGGGGAGTTTGGTATGTAGAAAGTCAGTAGCATTTTATTCATTTACACACCATGATGTTAAGCACATTTTCGATATATACTGCCCTCATATTTCCTTTTTCTTTCTCGTTTTTTTATGCAAATGAATATACATTCGTTTTATGAGAGCTTACACATTGTCTTTGTACTTAGAGATGCCTACAATGATGGTTAGGATGTAATTATTGTCAGGAGATCTTACACATTCTCCTGACAGTAATGGATTGAAAATTTATGTTGTGATTCAGGGGTGGACGCCCTCACGACTGGATCGACTAGGGCGGCGCAGCGGATACGAACCATAGGGTCTACTAAGGCAACGTAAGAAGAGAAGAAAAGTAGATAGAAAATCAACAAACAATATAACGTGGTTTCACCGATCAAACAGATCGTGTGTACATCTACGAGAAAAGGGAGGAGAAACTTTATTAAAATTTTAAAGGAGTACAATAAGAATTACTTACACGTCACGCTGAGAAGATTACAAGCCCTTGATGGTCGCAAAGAACAACAAACCCTTGTGGTTAAGATTCTATCACGAATCTCTCACCTAGATGAATTACACCCATAGGAATTACTAATTCATTAGATTTTCTTGGAATACATTGAAAGCCACCCCTAAGGGGTTATTTATAAACCATAGAACTCTCCTAGTCCTAAACAAACTCCATCAATCAGAATAAAAAAAAACTTGAATCCAATTCGGACTCAAAACAGATCCAGAAAAAGAATCTGCCAGATCTGACATTAATCAACCTTCACGACTTATTCACGTCACAATCCTAAGAATCTCCCCCATTGACTTGAATACATCCAAGTCCGAGAATAGCCACCATGCTCCATGTGCTCGCATCTACGCACAATTGACAAACTTGACTTCATCTCCATCTCACTCCCTCTTTTCCATAACCCCCTCATGGGGTTCACAACTTGATTAGATCGAATAAATTCAGGACCAACCTGAACTCTATCACTCAACAATCTCCTTGATCCACACAGAATTTATGAGAATTTGCTCTACCATAGTAGTAACAATCTGGACTACCTTGTTGCACGCCTAGTCTCAGTCTCTCTTCGGGGTACAACTGAACATCTGAGCTCGAATCCATCGTAGACTCTGATTATTTCACAACCACCACTTCCGAAGCCGAGAATAACTGCAATCCACCAACTGTAACTTTCAAATTTCGCAACATGTATACATTGCCGACACGTTCGGCTTGAAACATCACATGAGCCTCTTTGAAAAATTCCACAAGATCACCTTTCGAACTAAAACATAACCCTTCCCCTTGTAGGGCTCCAAGTGAGATGGGATTGTACCTTGATTCGGTAACATGACGAACGCCTTGAAGAATAATGATACATCCATCATGAGACCGAAACTGGATTGTTCCTTCGCCAATGACCTTGCTTGTAGCAGAATTTCCCATGAGGACTTCTCCCCCTTGAACCGAAGTGTATGAAGAGAACATCTTCCTATTGAAACGGATATGCTGTGAACATCCAGAATCTATGACCTATCTATCTTTGTTACCAACTGATCTGTTTGTAACAGATAGAATGTCGCACTGTTTTTCATCTCCTCCAACCAATTCAGTGACATTAGAATCTGCTCGTTTCTTCTTTCGAAGCCAATACTCAGATCTAATGTGCCCCTTATATGATAATAGTGGCCAGTGTTTTAAATGTCGGATATCAGGGAAATGTCGGATGTCATAATCGGATGGTGGATTTCAGATTTCGGAGATATTTCGGGGCCATTTAGTAAATTTCGGACGTCATGACGGATAACAAATATGTATCCTAGATGTCTTAAATAATATAATTTTAAAATTCTTATCAAAGTAATACATACACAACTTATGCAAAACTACATAAATATGTTCAGGATAGGTATAATTAACTTTAACATTTTGCATATATTCACTAAATTATTGTTAAAATTTCTCAATTGCTCCAACTTTCAAGACTAATCAACATATTGGGTTTTTCTCAAAATGTTGGCCGACATTTTTCCGAAATGTCGGCCGACATATCGGATTTTTCCCTAAATATCGGCTGACATTTTTCAAAACGTCATTTCAAATGCGGGTGGGGATGTCGTGGCGGTGAGGGCTTGAAAATGAAATGTCGGACGACATTTTGAAAATATCGGACGACATTTAAAACACTGATAGTGGCACGTCAAATTTTTGTGTTTTGAATTACCTATGGAACTTCCATTATTACTCTTCTCCATTGAAAATGAACTTGCTCGGAATCATCATGATGAGACTCACCCGTCAACTGGGTGTCAATTTTGTCCTTATTGAGCGATGCTCTTTGACCTCATTGACCTTGATTGTTGACTTGTCTCCATAGATGATAACTTCCCTAAAGCTCTTATATGAAGAAGGTAAAGAACACAATAATAGAAGTGCTTGATCCTCATCTTCTATCTTAACTTTTATCTTATCTAGATCATTAATAATAGAGAAAAATTCTGCAATGTGAGACTTGATAGGTGTACCTTCATGCATGCAAAGAAAAAAAAGACGTTGATTCAGAATTAACCGATTCGCCAATGACTTTTTCAGATAGTGGTCTTGAAGTTGCTCTCACAACGAGGATATTGTTTTCTCTATAGAAAACTCATCCAACACTTCATCTGTCAAGTAAAGCTGAATAGCCGTCAAGGGCTTTCTCATCCAACTCCTGCCAAGTTTCTTCCTTCATGTCTTGAGGTTTTTTCTCCCTCCCGAGTAGTGCTTTCTTCAACCCGCTCTTTGTAAGTATGACGTTCATCCTTATCTACCGCATGCTGAAATTGATGACGTCATTGAACTTCTGAATATCGAACTTGATCGCAGACATCTTCAAGTTGACCTTGCTCTGATACTAATAGTTGTTAATTCGGGTATGGACGCCCCCCACGACCGGATCGACTAGGACGGCGCATCGAAAACTACCCACAAGATCTACTAAGGTAACATGAAGAAGAGAAGAAGATATTTCAAAGTAGATAAAAAAATCAACAAACAATATAACGTGGTTCCACCGATCAAACAGATTGTGTGTACTTCCACGAGAGAAGGAAGGAGAAACTTTATTAAAAATTTGGGGGAGTACAATAAAAATTATTTACATCTCACGCTGAGAAGATTACAAGCCCTTGATGGTCGCCAAGAACAGTGAACCCTTGTGGCTAAGTTTCTCTTCCGAATCTCTCACCTAAATGAATTACACCATGAGGGGTTACTAATTCATTAGATTCTCTTGAAATACATTGAAGGCTACGCTAAGGGGTTATTTATAGACAATATAACTCTTCTAGTCTTAAACAAACTCTATCAATCAGAATAAAAGAAACTTGAATCCAACTCGGACTCAAAACAGATCCAGAAAAGGAAACTGTCAGATCTAACATTAATCAACCTTCATGACATATTCACGTCATAATCCTAATAATTTATACTATCATGCATGTACTAACTTATTATGCACTAGCCACTGAGGTGTCGCTCAGTGGTGAAGGAGTTAGGTTAAGAAATGAGAGGTCTCAAGTTCAAGACTGGCCTACAACTTTTGTTAAAAAAAATCACTTATCATGCTCTTAAAAAAAAAAAAAAAAAAAGAAACCATCATCATTATCATTGCCTCTTCCCCATCGAAATGTGTTTGGCCATGGAGCACAACTCGGTACAAAAAAGGCTCCAAAAAACATCTGACACCGTCAACCTGATGCCATTCATGGACCAGAAACTATGGACACGAATGTGGATTGACATATATCCTAGTGGGTCAGAGGCAATGATATAAGCCAAAGGGTCAACTAAAAGAACATTCCAAGTCTAGAGCAGATTCTAGTGCTAAAAGTTCTTTATGTGGACATGATTTCTGTTCATATGGAATAGTAATTTCAAATTGCATTTTTGGAATAATCTTATATTTCTATATGTTTTTTCCCCTCAGCAAGCTGTTTCTTATTTCAGATTCAAGCATGTCATTGTGACAAGCGTCTTCTTGGTTCTTGGTGCAATGTCTATGACCTGGATTTGTGACACCATATCAGAGTCCGGATTTGGTACGAATTCAAGGACGATTGTCCTGATTTTGCTTTTATTTATAGAAAATTTACTTCATGTTTTTCTCTATTCAAGTATCTTACTTGCATTTTCTTTCGCATCAAGTGGTCGTATGTTTAAACAATCACTTCTTGTTTAGAAGGTCTGTGTTGTTCCATTCTGATAGGGTTTTTTGGAAACATTATGGGGTGTTTAAACTTGTATTTGCACAAGAGCTAGGCCTCCTACCCATTGCAAAATTGGATGTTCTCTCTTCCTGTAGATAAGAATATTTCAATTTTAATGCATCTACTTTTTGGGAGAAGAGCAACACAAGAAACCCTAGAAGCAGAGGATTGTTCACCCTTCCAATGTCTATTGCAGATGTTTTCTTTTTCGAATCAACGCTAGGTAACACACGAGTTTAGCAGATTGAAGGAGATATCTCTCCTCTCTGATCTTGGATCATCTTTTTATGCAGTGTACACATCCATTTAAGTGGTAATAGAGTATAGCCTCTTCGATTGGCCAAGTCGAATGGGGAGAACTTTTCAAAGAACTAAAACAATATTATAGCTACCTGTCATCAGTCAATAGGCTTACGAGGTGGGAACTCCCAATTAATTCCCAAAACGGACCCTATGTTTGACAATTCACTATTATGTTTCCATATTGATTTGAGTTGTTGATAATGATTATATGATAGGCATGGTTGCCTGATTGGCAACATGATCCGTTTTAGCTTGGTCATTTTCCAACTTGACTCATATAGGGGTTTAAAGGGTAGGATTTGTATATCGGCACTAGAGTGTACTTACATTACTGGCCATTTTTTGTGCCTAAGTTGTGATGTTTATTAAATTGGATAGTGCAAAATCAGATAGTACTGCTCATCATTGTAGAGTAGCTATTTTCACCTGCAATGAATTTTATGAATGCTCCTCTAACTTGTTTATTTTAAATATAGGTCAAGGTTCGTCATTGATAATCTGTGCGGGAATATTGACTGGTTATACAGATACATTGCACAAGATGCTGTCTCAGATTTCAGGTATATTTTTGGTACTGTCAGACTCCATTTTTCCCAGTTTATATTCACAACTTTTTTAAAGAATTATTCCACTTTTGGTAGTGAGCTTATTGTTTTGGTGGACTTACTCTTGTTTGTTGAGAGATTCATCTGTTTCTTTCTCAAATTTCAGGACATGCCGTGAACTGGTGGCCTTGTGTACTTGCAGTACTTGGAATATTCACTGTAGTTACTATGTGGGCTGTGCTAGTTACTGAAGGTTGCAGGAAGATCAAGTTACAATACTATGCTTTTAAGCTAGCTTCTGCTACAAGGTCTTAACAAACTTTCCTTTAGATTCTGTAGCCACTCTTACTTTATTAATTTTTTGTACCTTGTGTGAACATGGCTGTGTTGATTTATCTTTTTCTTTATCATGTTATTATTATGTTGTATTTTACACTAGGGCCATTTAGAGTTTCATGAGTTACTTGATATAGTAGAAACAAGTCCCTCTTGCTACTAAATTATGCTTTTTGGACCTTTCTCAGCAGATTTTGGCTCTTCTGTCTCATTGTCTCTATTATTGCAAATGCACTTCAGACAAAGATTCTGTTTATTGTAGACTTTTACTTGTCCCTCTGAATGTTATCCTCTTCACAGAATTTGTTTAACTGCAGCATTCTATTATTTATTATACAGCTTGGGCCACAGTGTGTTATGTTACCCTCTGAATAGTAAATGCATACGAGTGCAATTTGATCAAAATAATATGTTGAGAATGTGAAACCGTAGATTCAGGTAGAGAAGAAATGAACTGAGGTAAGATCTCACTCAAATAGTTTTTAAAAAAAAAAAAAATTCTCAAGAATGTTATTTATATCATTTGTGCATTTAAATATATTGATTTCATCTCACAGAGTTCAAGTACCCTGCATTCATTTCTCTTATTTTTATCACGAGTCTGAATTCCATATGATTTGACTGTTGTTTCTTCAGGCAATCTATTCTTCTTCCTCAATCTTCTACCCAACAGTAGCATAATATTTCTTCAATATTTAATCCCAGTCTTGATATCATCTTATTGTGATTCTAGAATTTTTCTAATTTTCATGTTGAAGTCACCATTTGTCATCTATAGCAAGGATTCTATATGACACATGTCGCTTGGGTTTGAGGATAGTTAGAATTGATATTAGGATTGTCATCTGAAGGAATGAGTGTTTGATGTTGTTTCAATCACATTAAACGTTTCCATTAGTGTGTAAAAAGGTTAGCTGTTAGTTTTATTACACCAAAGATTGACCATCTAGTTCTAATTTGCTCATAATTTTCACAATAGGTTTTGTTAAGGTATAGTATAATATAGAACAAGATCCTGAATAGCTACGGACAGGTTCATGTAAAGGTGGAACTGGAGTATGAATCTTACTTTGAGTGGCTGTTGCCAGTAGTTTATCCTAGAGTTGTTTCATATACGTTCTCTTCCTGTCTGGAGGGATTGTGAAAGATGTTCCACTAGAGATATTCTCAAATCACTAAGCTTTATGGAGTTGAAAAATTTTCACTTCTCTTTTATATCCATCAACTTTTAATGTTGTCAAATCTAAACACATTCTGGAAACCATGTATCTCATGTTAAAATGATTAGGATGCAAATTACAAGATGTAAATACCATATCTTACATTCTTACCTCCTTTACAGGGATCAGTTTTTATAGTTAATGGAGAAAAGTTTTGTACCTATTATTCATTTCCTCGTGTATGTGTTTGTTAACAAGTTAGGATGTCTTTGATACTCTACGTCCTCATCTATCTAAAACTCTGTTTCAACGAAATGGAAACTTATTGTGAAATTCATCTGATACACAAATGCATATTCTTTTTGACTCAATTAGACTATATGGATCTATTTATCTTATTATTATCTTTGTGCTTTTAGTTGTTACCTTTTGTGGTGCCTTGGCATGTACTGTGCGGCTACTGTACTGTGCAACTACTGACAATGATTTTTAACTTCTCTGAGTAGAACTGGGGGTTCACCAGTTACTGAGGTGGAGCCGTATATTCCTTTCAACATAAATCCCACGGGGATGCAGCCTGTTCTTACTACTACCTATCTATTGGCTTTCCCTAGCATTATGGCGAGGTCGTACACATCTGTTACTGGTTTCCCTTCGATATGCATCTCAGTGGAATGATCATGTTTCATTGTTAGTTTCAGTACCACTTTGATCCATCTATAGTCATTTTCTTACATGCTTTGTTTATTTGCAGCATTTTTGCTTCGCCGTTTTGGGAAAATCTCAAGGAGATATTGAACCCCGGGACTTCTACTGGCACAAAACCATGGGTTTTCTATGCGATTTATGCTTTCTTTGTCTTTCTATTCAACATTTTTGACATTGTAAGTAATAATTGTCTCATTTTTGGGTTATATGAAATATAAACTTTCTAAATTGAATTTTTTTCTTGAATTACCACTTTGCACTCCATTCTCATGCACAGTTTATCATCAAACAAATCATGCTATCTTTTGTTGTTTATTGTTGTCATGTTGTTACGTTGAAAGAAATGGTAAGCAGATCATCATATTTCTTTTCAGTTTCAGCTATTTGGAGGAAACAATACAAGATACCTGGTTCATTACATAAAGTAATTCCTACGTAAACCTAATGGAGTTAATATTTCAGTTTTGTTTATCATTTGCCTTTCAACATCATTTGGTCTATAATTTCTTTATTTCCTAAAATTGCTTGAAATGTTTGTTCATATTTTTCTATGACTAAAGCTCCACTGTCTAAAGCCTGTCAAAGTAGTGGTAAGGTGCATGAATTTGGTTTATGTGAGGTCCTGGTTCAAGCCTGGCTCCTACGGACTTTGATCCGAAAAAAGTGGTCAAGTCTAGCTGAGGTTAAGACCACACAACATACCACATCTAACCTGCATAGGAAACCTTATCCAAATAAATCAAGTTAATTTGTGAAAGTTTGCGTTTTTTGTGCAATATTGTTGATACTTCGAGTTACTTTGGTTATTTTATGCCAACTAATGTGAATGGGTTTGTACTTGGTCACACCACCAAGAAAAAATGACTTATACTTCAAATACCTCAAAAGAAAAATATTTGCAATATTTTAACTTGTTAGCTAGTGGATTTGAATACCTCCCATCACTAGCTTTCCATTATTAATTTTAATTGCTGGTTTGTTCATTTTTTTTCCTTTTTTTTTGTTGTTTTCTTTTTCTTTAGACATACTTTTCTCTCTCAGTTTGATGGCACTTTCTCTTCTTGTTGCAGGCCAATTTACCAAAAGAGATTGCTGATTACATGACAAAAATGGGTGCTAGAATTCCAAATATAAAGCCTGGGAGACTAACTGTAGAATATTTAACAAAGATTCAAGCCTCCACACGTTTTTGGGGTATCTTCTCATATAAAAAACTGTTTCATTCTCATGTGCATTATCTCTATTTTTCTTGCATCTTCTTCCAATTTTTCCAAGCCCCTTTCAAAAACTCTAATTATTTATGCACAATAAATTTTACAGGAGGACTATTGCTAAGTATCTTGGCTACCTCTTCAACCTTGCTTGATCATTATTTAAGACGTATTAATGAAGGATTTGCACTGGGATTCACATCGGTCCTTATCATTGTAAGTTCAGTTTAAGTCAACTTGTTCTTTTGATGAGGCTCTATGAGAAAACTGAATTGTGCTTGAGATAGGAAGAATACTTTAATACCTGATTAGCTATCAATGCTGTGTATGTGGGACTAAAATATTATTCCTTTTCTCTTGCATAATTAAGGTCCAAGAGTTTGTTTTGTCCAAGACTCATGCTGAAACATTTGCAGCGATCCTAAAAGTTCATCTGAAATAGGAATCCTATATTTTTCTTTTATCTCTTTTCTTCTTATTACTCATACTTGGTTAGAATAATGTATACAAAAACATTATATGATCATAAAAACAATGATATTCATTCAGAAATTGGTTTGATGAGATAGGGTAGAGGGAGATTCCCATTTCGGCACCACCTTTCGTTTTAATGGGTTCATTAACTAAAATATATTGGATGCGCCTTTTGTTTCTAGTGAAACTTGAATGGTGGCTGTAGATTTTAATTACTGCTGATATTCATTTTTATTTTTATTTTTTTACTATTTTCTTTTGTGTGGTGTTAGCGGAGAGGAGCTCAGCAGTTAAAATTCCAGTTTTGGTTTTATATCAGGACACAAACTTAGCGGGTCTGTTTAGCATATTTGACTTTTAAGTATTGTACTATTTTTAAGTCGTGGCTATTATGTTTACAGAATTAGCTATTATGTTTACAGAATTAGCATGCAAATAGTGGTTTCTTCTCTCATACTTTTTGTGTACATCTTGAGAGGACCTCTGTTTCTTGTACTGTTTATTCAGGTTGGTTCGATTATTGAGTTGAGAAGATCTTACCAGGCGTATAATGTAATGCCATCTCTGAGCAAGGTCTTGAGAAGATATGGTGTCTAGGAGGAAGAAATCCATATGCATCACCAAGGCGAGGCAACACTCACGAGCTCGAAACAGTGGAAAATGCTCTCTTCATTTTTTTTTCTTTTTTGTTTAGTTTCTGTCTGGGAAGTATTTATCTCTTTATTCGGAGAGGAGATTGCCAGACCACCTCGTGAAGGTCTCATTTGGTCGGCCTTCGTATACTTCTACCTTTTCAGACACGATGACTTGCTATTCATGTTGCCGGAAACTGGGGAGAGGATGCAGTGAGTAACAGGAGGCAAACAAACAAAGTTCTTTCTCCAAATGCTCTTCAATCGTTATTAGCGTGTGCGGCATCTCCAGTGATTCCATCCAAAATGGTAAACCGAAAACAACTTGATGGGGAATGGCGACTGGAGCGGTGTCCTTGATGCAGACACAATTTTTGTTTGTAAAATTGTGTTGTTAAAATAGACTGGAATTCTGCATCATGTTAGGGCTTGGCAGGTTCGTGTTGGTCGCGATGTCATGTAAATATATTTTCCATTTGAAGCTTGAAGTTGGTGTGATTGTCTCTGAAAGTATACAAGATGAGCGATCAGTATTCGAGTTGAGCATTTAGAATGTCCATGTAACCCTAGCCGGTAAAAAAACTCTATAGGTGGGTACTCTCGCTTCCTCTGATTATATTGCTCTCAATTAAATTATTGAATTTTATTACGTGTATTTCTCCTCCTCTTCTTCTTCATCCCCAATCTTTAATCCCCAATCTTTGATCAAATCAGTCGACAGATAATAACGAGCACGAACACAGATGCGAGCATATGGATGGTTCAATTCATGAAGGCGGATGAGAAAGGGGAGATGTCTTCGAGACGCCCGCATCCTCCGCTTCTTTCGTCGCATCCGCAAACTCCTCTTCCTCCGCACCAAGGCGAGAACGCCCGGGCCAAGGTCCGAAAGACCGCAGAGAAGCTGCTCCTCAATTGTGTCTCTCAACTATTTTATTTATGTTTTCTTTCTTTTTCTGTACTTTCACTCACTCACGTGTTTGATTGCAAGGAAGTGGGCGAAGATAAGGAAACGGAAAAGTATAATTACTCGTTTTTCTATCTATTCAAATATTTTATATATATATATATATATATATATATATAATATATATATATATATATATAGAGAAAAATGGATATCAGCCGGCAGGCTGAGAAAACTCTCTCAGCCTGCGCTGACGTGGCTCAAATTGTCACGTCACTGAGTTGCGGCACGCTTTTAGGCGACTGTTAAATTACCAAATACCCCTTATGAAAAGCAACTCTTAGAGCGTTCCCTTGATTATTGTTTATTATTATTTTTCCCCCCTTTTTTTTGCCGCTCTTTATAGGGTATTCTATATAATTACTTTTCACCCTATTTTCCTGACCTCTTTTTGAAAGATATAGTTTCATCTTTTCAAACTTTAGACGATAAAAACATTGCCGCCATCAACTGCGACCAAAGTCGCATTGTATTTTACTAGGTTGCGGCTATCAACTGCGACCAAAGTCGCAGTACGTTAGGTAGTTTTTTTCCTTTATATTAACACGCATAGCGATCAATGTCGCAGTGTTGTTGTTGATTAAAACATTGCCGCCATCAACTGCGTCCAAAGTCGTTTCAGCTTTTTACTAAGGCTGCGGCTATCAACTGCGACCAAAGTCGCAGTACGTTAGGTAGTTTTTTCCCTTTATATTAACACGCATAGCGACCAATGTCGCAGTGTTGTTGTTGATTAACACAATTACTGAAGGCATGTTTGTTTCTAATATCAGTACGCAATAGTAAAAACCAAGTTGTAACAAATGAAGACTGTAAATAATCAATGGAACTTATAATAAATAAATGTATAGAAATGTGTATAAATTAAATCAATACAACAAAAAAATTATGCAATGAATTGCACTTGAAATATTTTTTACATTTATAAAAAAATTGTGGTATATCAATAATTTGTCAACTATCAGTCTTCAAATGTCATATGTCGTACAATGTCTGTTTCTTCATCCCAACTCTTCTCTACATCTGCAAGCATCATGTATGCAAGCTCACTTCTTAGTTTCTATACACCAGCAACCGTAACAGCATCAACAGCTGATAGATGATACCCAGACGCTATGCTTTCCATGTACTTGCATACATATATAGCGCAATCAACACTGAAATTTCCATAGAGCAATCATTAAATGAAATTAGATTTTGTACCAAAAAAAAAGTAGAAAATATGTAATGAAATTAGATGTCAAAAATTATATACCTGTTTGCTTGTTGGGGGCATTTTGCGTATTTTATTTTATTTTTTCTCATTTTTTTTTTAAAATGAATCTGAAAAATCTCTATTAATCTATCTTTCTGCAATGTCAATAGGAAAAAAAATTAGTATTAATCAAATTAATTGCAAGTTTCCAGTAATCAAAATATTAAACTTCAACTCACCATTATTCTTGCATCATTTTTGTAAAGGTTTGTTATACTACTTTTTTTGTCAGCTGGGACCAAAGAGTTGTAAAAAATCCACTCTTCTGTGCTGCAATCGAATACCAGCAAGGTCCAGTGAAATCCCTGCTCGTCGGCACTATGTTTGTGATTGATCGGGAAGAACATGTACTGCACGTCAGCTGTCCAGTTGTTCAACAGCTTCTGCTTGATGAAATGACCTTCCAGATCTTCAATTTTATTTACAACACCGTGCTGCGGACAAGAAGAAAAAAATTTTAAATCGAATACAAAATGAATTTAAAATATAATAAAAATTTCTAAACTGCGACCTTAGTCGCACTATATTATTTAGTCGCAGTATATGAGTTAGTAGCAGTACATTTAATTATAAACTGCGACCTTGGTCGCATCTCCGACCTTGGTCGCAGCTCCGACCTTGGTCGCAGCTCTTATCTGTTACTTTTTTGTCGCAGTACCTGAGTTAGTAGCAATACATTTTAATTATAAACTGCGACCTTGGTCGCAGATCCGACCTTGGTCGCAGGTCGCAGCTGTTACATTTTGTCGCAGTACCTGAGTTAGTAGCAATACATTTTAATTATAAACTGCGACCTTGGTCGCAGTACATGTGTTAGTAGCAGTACATTTTAATTATTCACTGCGACCTTAGTCGCAGTACATGATTTATGCCTACATAGAGAATATTAGTAATCTGTTCCAGAGTTGATATTACATTAAACCGTAAAGGAGAAAGTAGATTTTTACCCAAGCTTCGCTTCGGAAGAATATGCTTTTTAATCCTTCTCTTTTCTCAAGATGCTGCATGTAGAAATGAATTACATTTGAATCTAAGTCTTTACTGAACATCAGGTCCTCAATGTCATTCCTTGAAATGATGATTGAATTATTGGTATCCTGATACGCAGTAGAACTGCAAGATATTTAAAACAAAGTTAGTAATTTAATTGTTCTTATATAAAGGTATAACAGAAATTTTTTTGGATATGAATTAACTTACTCAGAGTAGGACTTGTCGAAGAATTTTTTTATAAGATCTTGTTGATGGGGCTGCAGAATTCTGTATGATGTGGTTTCGGTCAATTCTCTCGATGTGGAGGAAATCTCTTTGTCGCCGAAACCAGCGGTAGAACTCGCAGCCGCAGGCTGTGGAAGAGGATTTTCATTTTTTTTTCTTCTTCTGTTTTGGATAAACAAAGTCGGAGTCATCACGATCTCTTTCAGCGCGCTTTCGTTCTTTGACTCCCCTTTCTATTGTTCCTTTAGAGGTTTCCAAAGCAGCTTCTTTTGAGGGTTGCTTCTGAGGCGGAGTATGTTCTTGAATTTCTTCTTCAGAAGCTCTATCTCTTTGGATTTCTTGAGTCATTTGACTTAGATCCAGAGAAAAACTTGGAATATCTTCCCCAGCAATAATTAAAACAGACTCAAAACCCATGATTTTATCCTCTTCCAGTTTTTTCTTCTTCTCCTCTTCAGCCTGCTTCTCCATCTGCTCCTTCATTCTTTTGTTCTCCATCTGCGCCCTCCTCCTCTTCTTCTCATTCTCTTCCTCCTCCCTCCTCCTCCTCTCCTGCCCCTCCTCTTCCCTCCTCCTCTTCTCCTTCTCCTCCTTTTCCTCCTCTTCTTCTTCTCCTCTTCTTCCCTCATTCTCCTTTCATTCTCCTCCTCTTCCCTTCTTCTATTCTCCTCCTTCTCCTCCACTTCTCTCCTCCTGTTCTCCTTTTCCTTCTCTTCTTCCCTCTTCTTCTCCTTCTCTTTCTCTTCCTCTTCCCTCTTCCTCCTTTCATTCTCCTCCTCTTCCCTTCTTTTATTCTCCTGTTGCCTTCTTTGGTTTTTCTTCTCTTTTTTTTCTCTTCTTTTTTTTAATTTTAATTCAGCCTCGATTTTTTTCTCTGTCTCCATATTTTCAATCTTTTTTTCAAGCTGAGAAACATAATCTCTCAAGAGCTGATTTGCAGACCTCAATCGTTTTATTTCTGCTGCTTGATCATCCGGTGTAGGTGGCAAATAACCTTCAAAAATTGGTTCTTGCTCACTCGTTTCAGCTTGATCTGGCTCCTTTTCCGCCGGGATGTCAGCCTCATTCAATGTATGGCCTCCTTCTCCTTCACTTTCACCTTCTTCTTCTTCTTTTTCTTCACCTTCATCTTCATCTTCATCTTCTGCTGCTTCTTCTTCCTCATCCTCTTCCCCTTCAACTGGAAGGCCAACCATAATTTTTTCATCATTAGAGATGTTGGCCATTCGACTCAAAATCTGAAAAAAAACAGAATAAAGGTAAGCTAAAAATAAAACAATGAAATAATGATACTGCGACCATGGTCGCAGTTTATTTATGAAATATTTTAGATAAGATTGCGACCATGGTCGCAGTATGTTTGTCGTGCATAAATTTATCTGCCAAG
Organism: Agave tequilana; assembly: GCA_038442645.1. Lineage (NCBI taxonomy): Eukaryota > Viridiplantae > Streptophyta > Magnoliopsida > Asparagales > Asparagaceae > Agave > Agave tequilana. The sequence goes on along the minus strand of JAVJIF010002723.1, from coordinate 300,331 downwards.
ACATGCAGCTCAACACTGCGACCATGGTCGCAGTCGTGCATAAATTTATCTGCCAAGACATGCAGCTCAACACTGCGACCATGGTCGCATTTCTGTTGAAAAGGGTATTTTCAAGAGAATGCGACCATGGTCGCACATTATTTGTCAGGCAGAAAACGAACTGCGACCTTGGTACTCAATACTGCGACTATGGTCGCATTTTATTTGTACTACACATAAAAAGAAGTTTAACTTACAATATTGCTGTCAATCTTTTTTAGATCAACTTCAAGTAGAGATCTGCCAATATTTTGGAGGTCCCATCTTACTGCGCGTGGGGTTTTTTCCTCCAAACCAGACCTCTGCTCAAAAATAGGTGCCCTCTCACACAGCCAATACTGCCAAAAATTAAAAAATAAATTAGTTTCCACAAATTTTCTCAATTTATGGGTAAATTTCATACAATGTTGGCCAAATTTCAGATTTCTACTTACAATAATTTGCACGGAGCATCCTTGCAGCTCGTACGTGGCTTGCCTGAAGATGTTCATTGACTCAATCAGGAATTGCCAAACAGCTTTTGCCCAGCATATTGTCCTCATCAGTTGCATATTGGCAATCTGTTCCACAATATACCACGGCACCGTGCATTTACTGCCAGAGAAGAAAAGAGTGGCCGACATGTACAGGATGACTAATGTGGTAAAGTCTTGAGCTGCAAGTCTATTTATGTCTCTTATAATTTCCTTCATAGACATTTGCTGCTCAAATTGTTCATCCTGTGTCACATCTAATATATCCCTCCTCCTCCTCTTGACAAGAAGATCATCCAAAGCATTTTCAATAGATACTTTTGTGATCTTCTTTATATTGGGGAAAAAATGTTTTATAACCCCTCTATCCTTCAGCGTACATGTCTTATTCATCACAAAATCTACTCCATTGACAGGTAGACCAAAAGTAAGGGCAACATCCTCCACTGTTAACTCAATCTCTTTGCCCCCAATTGTAAAGATCCTTGTATTACTGTCATACTGGTCTAAAATACGCAGTACGGCCAAGTTTGATTTAAGAGCCTTTTCAGCCGCAAATTCTTCATTGTAAAACGCCATGAAGATTTGGCCAAATGGGGTATTCTTCATCGCCTCTACGAAATTTGCCGGTATGTACTTCTTAATTTTCTTCATTAACTGGCACATTGGTTTTATGCTTGATCTCAGAGGACGAACCTGTATCTGTTGTTTACCTACGTAGGAAGAAAAATTAAACACTTTAGACCAATGATTATTGAAAAAGTCAGAAAATACTACTGTGCAATCAATAACAACTGCGACCCTAGAACGTACTGCGACCAAGGTCGCATTGCGACCAGGGTCGCACTACGATCAAGGTCGCATAAGACTACAGTGCAATCAGAACAACTGCGACCCTAGTCAACAGTGCGACCAAGGTCGCATAAGACTACAGTTCAAACAGAAACAACTGCGACACAAGTTTGATAAAAACATATTATTTAAAATAAACTGCGACCTTGGTGATGACTTGAGACTACAACTCTGATTTAAACAACTGCGACCCCCATGTCGTCAGTATGTGAGAAAAAAAGTAAATTTCATATACTGCGACCAACGTCGCATTCGTCTACAAGGAAAGGTAAAAAAAAAAAATTTCCAAAGTCGCACAGATCTGAACTGCGACACAGTAAAAATAGAAGTAAATAATAAAAACTTTTCAAAAAATAGGACCTTTATCGTCTAAAGTTTGAAAATCTCTTTTCGTAATTGCGACCATGTTTCCAATATTTAAAAAAATTTTAAAAAAAATGCGACTTCAGAAATAAATCTTGAAAAAATTTAAAACTATGAAAATACTCAAAACCCTAAAAATTTTTGAAAATATCAATTTTGTGGTACCTTTTTCGACGGATGATTTCTTAGGCGCCATCAGTTGCAAATAATTTTTTTCAAAAACGGATGAAATTTTTGAAGGAAAAGAACTAATTGGATCAGAACCGCCGGTTGAAGTTTTAGAGCCGTAAATTTTTTTGGAAGACTATTTTTTTTACAATAAGGTAAAAGGTTGTGATGGAGGGTATTTTCGGAAAATACAATGTTGAGGTGACTGGCATTAAATTGGGCGGGATTTTACAGGATTTTGTCCGCCAAATGTTTTAACAGATGTGGGGCGGTGATGTTGCCACGCCCGCAGGCTGAGAAAACTCTCTCAGCCCGCAGGCTGAGGTACATTAACCCCATATATTATATATATATATATATATATATATATATATATATATATATATATATATATATATATATATATATATGAGAGAAATGTAAATCAGCTGACACAGGAGGCAACTCCCTCCTATGTCGCACTCAAAAATCATATTTCCCGAGTAAATTTTCAAGATCCGACCGCACATTATCATCTTCATATTCTAAAATATACACATATAAAAATCAAGTGATTTGAAATACGTTTACTCATTGATCTAATCGTACCATTTTGTTCTATTGTTAAAAAACCGTTAATGTTTGAACCCAAAGAAAATGGAGTAAACAAACTTCAAATCACTTGGTTTTTTATATACGTATATCTTAGAATATGAAGATGATAATGTGCGGTCGGATCTTGAAAATTTACTCAGGAATATGATTTTTGAGTGCGACATAGGAGGGAGTTGCCTCCTGTGTCAGCTGATTTACATTTCTCTCTCTCTCTCTCTCTCTCTCTATATATATATATATATTATATATATATATATATATATATATATATATATATATATATATATATGGGCTTACTGTACCTCAGCCTGCAGGCTGAGAGAGTTTTCTCAGCCTGCGGGCGTGGCAACATCACCGCCCCACATCTGTAAAAAAATTTGGCGGACAAAATCCTGTAAAATCCCGCCCAATTAAATGCAAGTCACCTCAACATTGTATTTTCCGAAAATACCCTCCCTCACAACATTTTACCTTATTGTAAAAAATTGTCTTCCAAAAAATTTACAGCTCTAAAACTTCAACCGGCGGTTCTGATCCAATTAGTTCTTTTCCTTAAAAAATTTAATCCGTTTTTTAAAAAACATATTTGCAACTGATGGCGCCTAAGAAATCATCCGTCGAAAAAGGTACTACAAAAATGATATTTTCAAAAAAATTTAGGGTTTGTGTATTTTAATAGTTTTAAATTTTTTCAAGATTTATTTCTGAAGTCGCACGTTTTTTTTAATTTTTTTTAAATATTGGAACTATGGTCGCAATTAAGAAAGAGATTTTCAAACTTGAGACGATAAAGGTCCTATTTTTTGAAAGTTTTTATTATTTACTTCTATTTTTACTGTGTCGCAGTTCAGATCTGTGCGACTTTGGAATTTTTTTTTTTCAACCTTTCCTTGTAGACGAATGCGACGTAGGTCGCAGTATATGAAACTTACTTTTTTTTTCTTACATACTGACGACATGGGGTCGCAGTTGTTTAAATAAGAGTTGTAGTCTCAAGTCTTCACCAAGGTCGCAGTTCATTTTAAATAATATATTTTTATCAAACTTGTGTCGCAGTTGTTTCTGTTTGAACTGTAGTCTTATGCGACCTTGGTCGCAGTGTAGTCCTGGTTCTAGTTTGTTTTTTTTTTTGCAATGCATGACTGCGACCGAGGTCGCAGTTTTATTAAAAAACAAATATGCTTTTTATTCCCTTATAATTTTTAAATAATCATTGGTCTAAAGTGTTTAATTTTTCTTCCTACGTAGGTAAACAACAGATATAGGTTCGTCCTCTGAGATCAAGCATAAAACCAATGTGCCAGTTAATGAAGAAATTTAAGAAGTACATACAGGCTGATTTCGTAGAGGCGATGAAAAATACCCATTTGGCCCAATCTTCATGGCGTTCTACAATGAAGAATTTGGTGCTGAAAAGTCTCTAAAATCAAACGTTGCCGTACTACGTATTTTAGACAAGTATGATAGGAATACAAAGACCTTTACAATTGGGGGCAAAGAGATTGAGTTAACAGTGGAGGATGTTGCCCTAACTTTTGGTCTACCTGTCAATGGGGCAGATTTTGTGATGAATAAGACATGTACGATGAAAGATAGAGGGGTTATAAAACATTTTTTCCCCAATATAAAGAAGATCACAAAAGTATCTATTGAAGATGCTTTGGATGATCTTCTTGTCAAGAGAAGGAAGAGGGATATATTAGATGTGACACCGGATGAACAATCTGAGCAGCAATTGTCTATAAATGAAATTATAAGAGACATAAATAGACTTGCAGCTCAAGACTTTACCACATTAGTCATCCTGTACATGTCGGCCACGCTTTTCTTCTCTGGCAGTAAATGCACGGTGCCGTGGTATATTGTGAAACAGATTGCCAATATGCAACTGATGAGGACAATATGCTGGGCAAAAGCTGTTTGGCAATTCCTGATTGACTCAATGGACATCTTCAGGCAAACCACGTACGAGCTGCAAGGATGCTCCGTGCAAATTATTGTAAGTAGAAATCTCAAATTTGGCCAACATTGTATGAAATTTACCCATAAATTGAGAAAATTTGTGGAAACTAATTTAATTTTTCATTTTTGCAGTATTGGCTGTGTGAGAGGGCACCTATTTTTGAGCAGAGGTCTGATTTGGAGGAAAAAACCCCACGCGCAGTAAGATGGGACCTCCAAAATATTAGCAGATCTCTACTTGAAGTTGATCTAAAAAAGATTGACAGCAATATTGTAAGTTAAACTTCTTTTTATGTGTAGTACAAATAAAATGCGACCATAGTCGCAGTATTGAGCTGCACCTTTCGCAGTTCGTTTTCTGCCTGACAAATAATGTGCGACCATGGTCGCATTCTCTTGAAAATACCCTTTTCAACAGAATTGCGACCATGGTCGCAGTGTTGAGCTGCATGTCTTGGCAGATAAATTTGTGCACGACAAACATACTGCGACCATGGTCGCATTCTTATCCAAAATATTTTATAAATAAACTGCGACCATGGTCGCAGTATCATTATTTCATTGTTTTATTTTTAGCTTACCTTTTTATGTTTATTTTCAGATTTTGAGTCGAATGGCCAACATCTCTAATGCTGAAAAAAATATGGTTGGCCTTCCTGTTGAAGGGGAAGAGGATGAGGAAGAAGAAGTAGCAGAAGATGAAGGTGAAGATGAAGAAGAAGAAAAAGAAGAAGAAGAAGGTGAAAGTGAAGGAGATGAAGGAGGCCATACATGTAATGAGGCTGACATCCCGGCTGAAAAGGAGCCAGAACCGGCTGAAACGAGTGAGCAAGAACCAATTTTTGAAGGTTATTTGCCACCTCCACCGGATGTTCAAGCAGAAGAAATAAAACAATTGAGGTCTGAAATCAGCACTTGAGAGATTATGTTTCTCAGCTTGAAAAAAAATTGAAAATATGAAGACTGAGAAAAGACTCAAGGCTGAATTAAAATTAAAAAGGAGAGAAAAAAGAGAGAAGAAAAAATAAAAAGTCATCAGAGGAAATTAAAGGTTAAAGAAGAGGAAGAAGAAGAGCTGCTGAGAGCAGCCGCTGCTGCGAAGAAGAAGAAGGAGAAGAAGAGGGAAGAAGAGAAGGAAAAGGAGAACAGGAGGAGAGAAGTGGAGGAGAATAGAAGAAGGGAAGAGGAGGAGAATGAAAGGAGGAAGAGGGAAGAGGAAGAGAAAGAGAAGGAGAAGAAGAGGGAAGAAGAGAAGGAAAAGGAGAACAGGAGAAGAGAAGTGGAGGAGAAGGAGAAGGAGAATAGAAGAAGGGAAGAGGAGGAGAATGAAAGGAGAATGAGGGAAGAAGAGGAGAAGGAGAAGAAGAGGAGGGAAAAGGAGGAGCAGGAGAAGGAGAAGAGGAGGAGGGAAGAGGAGGGGCAGGAGAGGAGGAGGAGGGAAGAGGAAGAGAATGAGAAGAAGAGGAGGAAGACGCAGATGGAGAACAAAAGAATGAAGGAGCAGATGGAGAAGCAGGCTGAAGAGGAGAAGAAGAAAAAACTGGAAGAGAATAAAATCATGGGTTCTGAGTCTATTTTAAATATTACTGGAGAAGATGTGCCAAGTTTTTCTCTGAATATAAGTCAAATGACTCAAGAAATCCAAAGAGATAGAGCTTCTGAAGAAGAAATTCAAGAACATACTCCGCCTCAGAAGCAATCCTCAAAAGAAGCTGTTTTGGAAACCTCTAAAGGAACAATAGAAAGGGGAGTCAAAGAACGCAAGCGCGCTGAAAGAGATCGCGATGACTCCGACTTTGTTTATCCAAAACAGAAGAAGAAAAAAATGAAAATCCTCTTCCACAGCCTGCGGCTGCGAGTTCTACCGCTGGTTTCGGCGACAAAGAGATTTCCTCTACTGAGCCAAAATCGAGAGAATTGACCGAAACCACATCATACAGAATTCTGCAGCCCCATCAACAAGCTCTTATAAAACATTTCTTCGACAAGTCCTACTCTGAGTAAGTTAATTCATATCAAAAAATTTCTGTTATACCTTTATATAAGAACAATTAAATTACTAACTTTGTTTTGAATATCTTGCAGTTCTACTGCGTATCAGGATACCGATAATGCAATCATCATTTCAAGGAATGACATTGAGGACCTAATGTTCAGTAGAGACTTAGATGCAAATGTCATTCATTTCTACATGCAGCATCTTGAGAAAAGAGAAAGATTAAAAATCATATTCTTCCGAAGCGAAACTTGGGTAAAAATCTACTTTCTCCTTTACGGTTTAATGTAATATCAACTCTGGAACAGATTACTAATATTCTCTATCGCTGTGTAGGCATAAATCATGTACTGCGACTAAGGCCGCAGTGAATAATTAAAATGTACTGCTACTAACACATGTACTGCGACTAAGATCGCAATTTATAATTAAAATGTATTGCTACTAACTCAGGTACTGCGACAAATGTAACAGCTGCGACCTGCGACCAAGGTCGGGGCTGCGACCAAGGTCGCAGTTTATAATTAAAATGTATTGCTACTAACTCAGGTACTGCGACAAAATGTAACAGCTGCGACCTGCGACCAAGGTCGGAGCTGCGACCAAGGTCGCAGTTTATAATTAAAATGTACTGCTACTAACTCATATACTGCGACTAAATAATATAGTGCGACTAAGGTCGCAGTTTATAATTTTTTGTTATATTTTTAATTCATTTTGTATTTGATTTAAATTTTTTTTTCTTGTCCGCAGCACGGTGTTGTAAATAAAATTGAAGATCTGGAAGGTCATTTCATCAAGCAGAAGCTGTTGAAAAACTGGACAGCTGACGTGCAGTACATGTTCTTCCCGATCAATCACAAACATAGTGCCGACGAGCCGGGATTTCACTGGACCTTGCTGGTATTCAATTGCTCCACAGAAGAGTGGATTTTTTACAACTCTTTGGTCCCAACTGACAAAAAAAGTAGTATAACAAAGCTTTACCAAAGAGATGCAAGAATAATGGTGAGTTAAATTTTAATATTTTGATTACTGGAAACTTGCAATTAATTTGATTAATACTAATTTTTGTTCCTATTGACATTGCAGAAAGATAGATTATTAGAGATTTTTGAGATTCATTCCAAAAATTAATGAGAAAAATTAAAATAAAATACGCAAAATGCCCCCAACAAGCAAACATGTATATAAATTTTTGACATGTAATTTCATTTCATATTTTCTACTTTTTTTTAGTACAAAAACTAAATTCATTTAATGATTGCTCTATGGAAATTTCAGTGTTGATTGCGCTATATATGTATGCAAGTACATGGAAAGCATAGCGTCTGGCTATCATCTATCAGCTGCTGATGCTGTTACGGTTGCTGGTGTACAGAAACTAAGAAGTGAGCTTGCATACATGATACTTGCAGATGTAGAGAAGAGTTGGGATGAAGAAACAGACATTATACGACATACGACATATGAAGACTGATCTCCGTGCAAATTATTGATATACCACAATTTTTTTTTTATAAATGTAAAAAATATTTCAAGTGCAATTCATTGCATAATTTTTTTGTTGTATTGATTTAATTTATACACAGTTCTATACATTTATATATTATAAGTTCCATTGATTATTTACAGTCTTCATTTGTTACAACTTGGCTTTTACTATTGCGTACTGATGTTAGAAACAAACATGCCTTCAGTAATTGTGTTAATCAACAACAACACTGCGACCTTCGTCGCTATGCGTGTTAATATTAAGGAAACACCTAACTAACGTACAGCGACTTAAGTCTTCACCATCTCAAAATTCTAAAAAGAAGGTTGCGACTTTGGTCGCAGTTGATAGCCGCAGCCTTAGTAAAATACAATGCGACTTTGGTCGCAGTTGATGGCGGCAATGTTTTAATCAACAACAACACTGCGACCTTGGTCGCTATGCGTGTTAATATAAAGGAAACACCTACCTAACGTACTGCGACCTATTTCGCAGTACATGTAGTGCGACCCTAGATTGCAGTTGCTGGCCATCTTTATCAATAACAATACTGCGACCTTGGTCGCAATGAACCAAGTACACTGCGACCAAAGTCTCTGACTACATTATGTACAAAAAAAAATAAACTATAAAATAGAATTTTGTAGCATTAAAACTTTAAAGTACAAGTACATACAAAAATAATACAGTAGAAATCAAAGAATGATAATAAATCTGATTATAATTACACGCCAGTGTCAGAATGCGACTTAATCTCTCTACACTGTGCGACCCTGGTCGCACTTCATAAAAATTGAAGTCTTTGTTCCTTCGAGATGGAGGCAACCCAAACCTACTTCTTCTGCCAATAAAAAAATAAATAGTAAGAATTTTAAAGATTAATCGTTATAAAAAAAATGATTAAAAGGTTTAATGTAATATACCATTAACGGACAACCAGTCCTGTAATGGCCCAGCTCTTGGCAGTTACCACATCTTCGATGCTTAACTTCCTTCTGATATATAGAATCTTCAAAATCAGACTTAAGCCTGGATGCAGCTCTAGGTCTCCCCTTGGTTGGTACAGGACCAATTGGATCACGTATATTCAATTCTTCACCATCTCGCAATATGACAACGGATCCACTGGAACCAACGGCAGTCTTAGGATGTGATGAATGATCATTTCCTGACATTGCTCTGTATTCTCTAGTGGTATCTTGGGCGAAACTTTCCAAAACTCCCTCCAACTTTGAAATATTTTCATCAGAATCAGCGACCATGTCCAGAATTGCATTAAATTTTGAACGAACTGTCCACAATCTAGCCGTCCGTGGAGTGCCTTGACTGGGAAAAGGCCTCATGCCATTTTCAATTGCAACGTTTTTGTAACGAGCATCCAACCTCCATCTCTGAAGTATATATGATTCCGGTATATGTGTAACGTGATTGCGCCACAAAATACACAGAATATGTCTACATAGGATACCCTCTGTTTCAAATAACGAGCAACTGCAAGAAACATGAAGTTCCTCTCGCTTATCATAACTGACCTTTTCCCAACTGTCTTTTGATTCTGAAAAATTACCAACGAAATATGTTGATCCAGGTTTGTCATGTTCCACCTCTTCTGAAAACAGTGTCATTACAACTGCCCATCCCTTTTGGAACAACTGAAAAATCTTAGGTGTATACAACTTCGATACCTGTATCTCATATGGATTGGATGTACAATTGGGCACAGAATTCAAACCCCTAAAATCTTGAAGAGATTCAGATGCACGACGGGAAGCAACGGCTTTATCATATTGGTGAACAAATTTCACTAGTTTAGTGTTTGAGTTAACAAAATCATCAAAGAAGGAATTAATACTCTCGGACCTCTGACTGGTTGTCATTCCAGCACAGAAAACATCCTTGAGATATGCATTAACCCAATGTCCACGAAGCCTGTACATCTTCATCAACCAACTGTCATCTTCTTCTTCTAACTGATATTTTTCACTCATCAGACGCCATCGTTCCTCACAAGTGCTTATATCGCGGGAGGTGTACCAAGCATGAAAATCGGAGACCATATCTTCTCCATACTTGTTAGCCATTGGGATTTGTTGCTCGGCAATATGTTTCCGTACATGTCAGAAACAGTAACGGTGCCGAGACGTCGGGAAAACAATCTTGATGGCCTCACCAATCTGCGCATCCTGATCAGTAATAATCAGCTTCGGTTCAACTCCATGCATGCACTTGAGCCATTTTTGGAATAACCAAACAAAAGTATCCCTCTGCTCATCAGCAAGCATTGCACAGCCGAACAAAATTGACTGCCGGTGATGATTTACTCCAGTGAATGGAGCAAATGGCAAGCTCAAGTGATTAGTTCTGTATGTGGTGTCAAAAACGATCACATCACAGAAGCTCAGATACGAGGAAATAGCTCTTCCATCAGCCCAAAAAATGCTTCTAAGTGTGCCCGCGTTATCAACTTCACTTGAAAAGAAGAATTCTGGATCGGTCTCGGCTTTCTCTTGAAAATATTTGATAATAGCAATAAACTCATGACCACAGTTATTTCTACGTTGACGAGTGAAATCAATAACTTGTTGAGGGCGCACTGCTTCACAGCCTTCTCCCTGGCTCATTGCATTAACAACGCGGGAAATATTTGAAGGCCGCATTCCAACATCAACCAGATTGCTCATAATGCTTCTGCTAATTGTTGAACGATGAGTCTGGTGAGAGTAATGGTGATGTACCTTATCCGGGCTAGACAATTCATGTGAATGAGTATCAACAAATTTTGTGATAACCCAATGTCTTTTGTCCAAAAAAAACGAAGACGGATATGCATCTCAGCATGACAAGCTACTCTAGTGTTAACTCGACGATGCACTGTAAGCCCCTCTTGTCTTTTGTCACACAACTTCTTCAGACCTTCCTTGTTGCAGCAAAATTTTCTGCAAATAATCTCATGAGGAGTCTTCCGTGACTTATCTGTACTTTTTCTTCACGCTAAAACCTCTATTCCTTGCAAAACAATTGTAGAAATTGTATGCTTCCATATGCGACAGGAACTGTTTCCCTATAAACTTATCTGAGCTTCCAGACATTTCTGCATGTGCATTCATATCCTACAAAAAGAATTTACACGAATTAAATGAATATAAATATTTATTAGATATCACTGTATTCTAAAATATAAGTTATATAAATGCGACCAAGGTCGCATAAGAGATGAAAACAATTTACTTCTTATCAGCTGTTGCGACCAAGGTCGCAGTTATCCGTATGAGAAGAAATCTATATTACTTCTTACTAAAGACTGCGACCTAAGTCGCAGTAAATAAAAATAAGATTTCACATACGACATGAAATCTATAATACTCCTTATTGAAGACTGCGACCTAAGTCGCAGTAATAAGTATGTGAATAAATCTATATTATTCCTTACTAAAGACTGCGATCTAAGTCGCAGTTATCCGCATGTGAAGAAATCTATATTACTCCTTACTAAAGACTATGACCTAAGTCGCAGTTATCCGTATGTGAAGAAATATATATTACTCCTTACTAAAGACTGCGACCTAAGACGCATACCTTAGAAAAAAATAATTCACAGCCGGAGATTATTTTCAAATAAGATTGCGACCGAATATTAAAACGGTCGCAGTACCTCATAGTCTAAAGAGAAAACATTAAATATTTAAGAAATTGTTTTTAAAATATATATAAACAATTAAAACCTGTTGATCGGCATGCAGAGATGTCAACCCTTCAAGATTTTCAATATTCTGAGAGAAAGTAGAACCAGATGCAATATCTTCCATATTAAGATCGCCGGTATACTGCTCAAATGTCGACATTAAATATTTTGCAGAAAAAAATTGATCTGAAAAGATTTTATATTTTCAGAAAAAAGTTTATCGCAGACTGAAAAGGTGAAACTAGATCTTTCAAAAAGAGGTCAGGAAATAGGGTGAAAAGTAATTTATATAGAATATCCTATAAAGAGCGGCAAACAAGGGGGGAAAAATAATAATAAACAATAAGGAAGGGAACCAAAAAGAGTTGCTTTTCATAAGGGGTATTTGGTAATTTAACAGTCACCTAAAAGCGTGCCACGAGTCAGTGAGGTGACAATTTGAGCCACGTCACCGCAGGCTGAGAGAGTACTCTCAGCCCGCGTGCTAATATACATTTTTCTATATATATATACACACACACGCACACACACACACACACACGAGGAAATCTCTTTTATTTTTCTCTTTTCTCTTTTACTCAATCACTACCTCACTTTCAAAGTGTTACGCTTAATTTTGTGTTTATATAAATCTCATTTGTAATAAGTTATAACTCAAAATAGTTAATTTTGTGATCATGTAAATCTCACTTGCATTCTAATTACAATTTAATTTTTATTTTTCTTAATTAATTTTTATTTTAATATTATTTTGCGGTCAACTTTTTCACTTTTACATTACCATAACATTTTTCAAACCATACTTCCCAACAACATCCAAACACTGAAAAACTCACTAACTAATTCTCGAGTTTCAAAGGGAATTATTACCACTTCCTTGCCTCCACCCCTAGCCAAACAAGCCCTCACCTCTCTCAAGTTCATTCATGTAACTTTCAGCTTAAGACTAAAAGGCTGATGGAGGCAAAGAAGCAAAGATGTCGGTTAGATTTTGTTCTAGTATCAATGAATCCTTGAAGATAATTTTAAGAAGAAAATACTCAAATCTACGAGCAAATAACTTGAATCCACAATCAAAAGATAACAACTCGAATTCACGAGGAATTCACGAGCAAATTAAGAGGAAAACTCAATTGTATTGATCAAAAAATTGAATAAAAGTTGAATCTAAAAGCAAAAATATAATAACCTTAAATAGAGTTTAAAGATGGAAGTCTAACCTAATCAGGAGATTAGAAATAAATAAAGAAAAACAAAATAAATTGGAATTCAAATTAGACCCGAAAACAAACTTCTAAACATAATCGAATTTTCTGATACAGAGGTCGGTGATAGAGTTAGTCGGCTAATGACTTGAGTTAGTCGACTAATGAACAAGCTCAATATGAACAAGCCTAAACTCTCTATTACACCAAGTTAGTCGACTATTGGGATTAGCTTGGTCGACTACTACGAAATAGTAGACTAGTTAGTCCATTACTGAAAGATGTTAGTTGATTAAGCTGAATATGAAACTCTCTGTTGGACAGACTAGTCGACTAGTCTGACTTTTTTTACTGTATTCACTTTGATCTGTATTGATTTATTAACCACTGGACGTGGGTGCATGGCTTCCTAATTCAAAGGCTCGAAGATTTAGCCCCGGAGATGAAGAAGAATGCGAGTCTCAATACTAGAAGACGATTCAATGACAAGGACAAAAAAAAAATTGCAAAGGGGAAACGACCAAAGGGCAAAAAAAATGCCAATAAAACGGCATCTGCTGGAATTGCTCAACAAGGAGAAGAAGATGACTGAGAATGACGGAGAGGAGATGATTTTTGTAAGCTTACATGAAAATCATGGGTTATATAAAAGGGTTGGCTCCAATATGCGAAGGATCAAGTGATGGTCTTTCACATTGTGGGTCGTTCATCATAACTGATGGACGGCTCAGAGAGCAAGAGAGATTAAAAAAACGTATTTTGTGAGCCCTATTACAAAACATGTTTTTTTTTTTTTCTCTCTCTTCTTTTGAGTCGCCTATCAGCTATGAAGAACCATCACGATCTTTCGCGCGTTGGAACCAATGGGTGCCCTACTTTGTAAGAGGACACAAAAAGTTGATGGAAGTTTACTTCATTTTTTTCATAGTACATGATAGTTTGTCAAAAAAAAAAAAAAAAGTGTTAATTTATCATAGTATAGCCCTAATTAGTATGGAATCATGGATCGTATTTGGTTTAGAGCCTAACCCAGCATATTTATGAGTAATACTATTTGTATTTTTTTAATATTATATTATATTATTATTTTATAAATTATAAGTCATTTTCTCATAAATTGTAACTCTCGCTCATTAATTATTCATAGGGTAATATAATAAAATAACAGTACTCCATATTTATGGGTCCAGTCTCGCAGTCTGGTTGCGTCCATAGCCCCATACCTATTTATACCCAACGTTCCATATTCCCAAAACCACTGACCAAAAAACCCTAACGCTGTCGCCGCCATGCGCCCCCTCGACGAGAAGGAGACGACTGCCGTCTTCGAGAAGCTCCTCAAGTTCACCGGCCAAAACCTCGCCCACATTGTCAACCGCCCCCCATCGAGGGACCCTCCGACGCCTCCCGCTACGTCTTCCGTCTCCACAAGAATCGCGTCTACTACGCCTCCGACTCCCTCGTCCGCCGTGCCACCAACGTCGGTCGCGACCGCCTCCACTCCGTCGGCACCGTCATCGGCAAGTTCACCAAGTCTGGCCAATTCCGCCTCACCATCCACGCCCTCGACCTCCTCGCCGCCCACGCCCGTCACAAGGTCTGGCTCAAACCCACAGCCGAGATGACGTTCTTGTACGGAAACTCCGTCCTCAAGGGAGGCCTCGGCCGGATCACCGAGAACACCAAGGCCGGCGACGGCGTGGTGGTGTTCAGCATGAGCGACGTGCCGCTAGGGTTCGGGTCGCGGCGAGGGGGACTCAGGATTGCAGGAAGGCGGCGGCGGATGCGATCGTGGTGAATCATCAGGCGGATTTGGGGGAGTATTTGAGGAACGAGGACGATCTCTAGAGGAAAGGAAGAATTTTGGGTATGATTATTTGGTTCTTTTCCCCCATTATTTAAGAATTTAGGATAAAGATTCAAACTTTTTTTTTTGGCTGAATTCCTATTGGTCTGAAATTAGTGGATTGTTATTATGTTTTACAACGTCACGAACATAAAGTCTTTTATGAACTTTAGTTTTAGTTGTTGTCCATATCCAATAGATGCCATGAACTTGATTTAGCTTAGGATTTGGGGTGGTTAAATAGCTTGGTCTTGTGTATTTGGTGCCTCGGATTCAAGGCAAAAGCAGTGAAGCCAAGTAAAAAGTCAAGAGGTGAAGGGTGTCTGGAAGAAACTCTGTGATCAATGTTTGAGAGGGGCTGGAATTAGGGCAAGATGGAGTGGATTTCTCTCAAGTCATCTGTATAGTTGAAACCTTTCTGTGAGATTTTGGCAGACCACATCTCGAAATAGGTCTACCGATTTCACCTTTAGGCCCAATTTGAGCTGGCACTGAAGCTTAAGCTGGATGTTTCAATGTTAAAATGACGAATTAAGTTGGCTTTTGGTGTTAAATGAGAAGAGCTATGTGGTGTTTTTGTTGTTCAGTGACTTCAGTCCATTGCCTTCAAACCTTTTCTCCACCAAAAGGTGCAATCCTTCCATGTCTTAAAGGTACAATGGCGTATCTCCATGCTTGTATAGCTTGAGCTTCCTTGCCTAAGTAATAATGTAATCCACCACTTTCCTGGGCTACTATTGGTTTAATTATCTTATTTGCATCGTCAAAAGTTTTTAGTCATTTAGCATTGCATTGTAATCTTTCTTCATTATCAAGTGAACTTAGGCAGGAAACTAACACGACACAAGAAGATAGCTGGATATGAGTATGACAAAGCTAAAAAAAGCGTAGTGTAGTACAACTTAAACACGCCATAGCACACTTATTTCTTGTTGTTTATAATTAGATCTTTTTTTTTTCAGCATGTCTGATACGTGAATGGTCACCCATTTTGGCATTGTGAATGTTCACTCCTTCCGATACATCCTTTCTTCTGCTTCTGGAAACAGATCCTTCCACCTATTTATGGGCAGCAGTTCTTTTAAGATCCATGATTTAATTTTAATTTAATTTTTTTCCTGCTCTTTAGGGACAAATATTTACTGTCCATTGATATGTAGTGTGTCTACTCAACTTGTAAGGGGATACTTTTCATATTTTCAATATTTATCCAACCTATTCTAATTTTCAGTTATCTATTCCATCTCCTCTCCATGTCTACTAATCTCAATAGTAAGAGAATACGGATTGTTTTCAGATACAAATGAAAAAGCAGATTATTGTTCCCTTAGAATGATCTTGTTTACCTTCTAGATTGGCATTATACCTTGTAGAATCCTCACTGGTATAGGTCTTTTTTTGTTATCTTTAATAATGTTTGTTTTCTCTAATTCCTTTGATATCTAAATCATGCTTAGTTTAAGTTTATTCCTTTTCAGCTGTCTTTTATGGCTGCAGAGTGGCTGTTTCTAGCTAATGCAGTTTCCCAGTTATTTAGGGCTACTTAAACTGAATTTTGTGAAGAAAAACCCATCAACTTCCTTGTTAGGACACACTGAACTCTACCACATAGAATAATGTTTAAGCTCTTAAGTGTAAAGGTTAAACTATATTCACTAATAATCAATTTGTTATTCTGTTTCTCATTCATTAGAGGTATTGAGTGCAGGATATAATCATACTCTTGGAAAAACAATCCCTTGTCATTCTGTTAGTAATGCCATTTGTGGAGCATGTCTAAAATTTGTTAACTTTGAGGCCTACAACAAACTATTCTTACATGTTCAACCTTTTCTCACTGCCAGCCCTTCCTTTGTGCTTTTGATATGTGCCATTATCATAATTTGGTGTTACATGTACCCTTGCTGTTGTCAAATATTATATTCATTAGTCATTTCAGTCGAGAAGGTTCACATTAAGAGAGAACTTTGAATTTCTGGGTTTATCGTGTTAGTCTCACATTAAGGTGGCCCACTAACCTTGGTTAATTAATTGGATTCCTAATTAAAGTTAACTGATATTAAAGATGCCCATATTAAAGTTACATTTTATATATGTTAATAATCACATGAGGTATAAAGGAACCATGATGGGTGGTTTTATCTCAAGGGTTATTTTAGTAAATGTTAGACCCTCTTCTCTCCTCCTGAAAAGAATATAACCTAGGCTCATTATTTGTGAGCAATAAGTGAATCCATCAGAATTGCAAGGTTGTGAAAAGAAAAGGAGACAGAGAGAAGAAGGGTCTGCATTAGGGTTTCTTGCAGGATTAAAGAGAAGGATCAAAGTCTTCATCCATCTACTTCCTTTCAGTTCATCAATGGCTTCAGGTATGATGATTTAGTATTGATTTAATTATGTATTTGATTTCTTGAGATGATTGATTCTAGATCCATGGCAATTTATCCGCATAAAGTTTATACAAATCTCTTACATTTGGTATCAGAGCCGTGTTTAGAATCAATACATCTTGGATTAAGGATTATGGTAAATTAGGGTTTTTGATTGACAATTCATAGAAATCAATTTTTGATTCTTTAATTGTAGAATTAGTAGAGGATTACATAATCCTAATATCCTGTTCATACTCCTCTAATTGTACAATCAATTGGGATCAAAATTCAGGAATTAGAAACCCTAATTTTCCCTAATTTTGGATTAAATCGATTAAGCAGAAACTGCCTTTGATAACTGCTTCGTCGACTATTAGTCGACTAGCCTGAAACACTAGTCGACTAATTCCCTTTTCCAGAAAGTTTAAAAGTCTCTGTTTCGATTCAGGAGTCGACTTAAAATTTAGTTGACATTTTGAGTAGTCGACTAATTAGGGTATAGTCGAATAATCAATTTGCCCAAGTCGACTAACAGAGTGACCCGAAAGTTAAGAGGTCTCTGTTGACTTCAGGAGTCGACTTATAATTTTGTGTAGTCGACTAATATTAAGTATAGTCGACTTATTATTTTGGCCTAGTCGACTAGACTTGATAATAGTTAGTCGACTTGACTTGACTTCAAGTCGACTTAACTTGACCCTAGTCGACTGGGACTTTCACTATGGTCGACTTATATTGGTTCAAGTCGACTAATAGTTCCTTGACCAGTCGACTAATACTTGTTTAATTCAATCATACTGTATGTTACACATTTGAGATTATGGTGTTAATATTGATTGATGTTGGTCAAGTAATGAATTAGAGTATTAAGGGATTACTCAAATAAAAGATTAGAGAATATTATTGGTTAGTTTTGTATTCATATGGTTTATTGATTTAGTAGTTGCCAAAGTGACCTATGTTAGTAAACCTTATGAATATACAACTACATAAAAGACTTGTCAATGTAAGTGACATTAAAGACAATAATACTCTCGATGGCGGTTCTAGTTAGGAGATTGGGACTGGCCCAAAGGAAAGTCTCTTTCAAATAATTAGGAACCGGGGTAGGGTAGTGTAATTTATGCAACTTAGTGGTGTAGAATTGGATACCCAAAGGTAACATGACTTACTGTCTAAGTAGCATAAATTATATTAGACCTACATAGGTGATAAAAGAGTCTCACCTAAAGAGTGAACACTAGATATGCTTAGGTTTCGCCCAAAGGAGAAATCAAAGTGATATCAATAGTTCATCTTAATTAAATTTAAAGTTTTGTATTGATTCGAGGCATTAATGTGAGCTTGTCCTATTATGTTTCAGTGAACGTCCCTACTTCCCTTCACACTCATGCCACTAGCATTCCAGCCCTGAATGGTACAAACTTCTCTGAGTGGTTTGAGCATGTACAGTTTACACTGGGTGTTCTGGACCTAGACATGGCTCTTTTAGTAGAGAAACCTGATGAAGTGACTGCTAAAAGTACTGCTGTCACGCCCCGCTTCCCAAAATACGCTGGAGCGGAGACGCGACGAGAGTCGGCGACGTATATACGCGAGGAAAATACCCCACGTATACACGCTAAGCCTAAATTAACCTGAACAAGCTATGAATCAGAAGCATAATATTAAATGATCACTGCAATAATACATATAATGACAATCACAATGATAGCAGCATAAATGATGGCAAGAAAAATGACAGTTGAAGCGATAAAGGTAAAATCAAGAAATGACAGGAATATAAAAGAGGTGAGGATACCAGAACAGAAGAAAGAGCGTCCAGTCCCTCGCAAGATGAACAGTCTCGTCGAATACCTGCACATTAGAACAATCGTCCAATATCTGGACGTGCAAACCCAGGGTCGTCAGAACGCGACCATGGTGAGTGTGTGTGTAAAGGGGAAAGAGCTCGTGCAGAAGAAACAATGTGCATAAATAATAATAAGAATAACTGCAGATATAAGAGACTAAAATAATATGATAAATAACTGAACTGTAATATATATAATAACAACACGAATAAAGATAGAAGACAACTGTCACTATGGTAAACAAGCAACTGATGTCAAAATATGCAACCTATCACATGTCACTAGGCTGGTATCCAAGTCTGGTCATAAATCTGGTCCTGATTACAATCATGGGTCTATCATAATGATATACAGATATTCAACCAGGTGATTACAGTCAGTCACAAAGTATCAACAGTTTATTATTAATTATGTCAGTGAACACCAATTGTCACATGTAATAGACGCATCCCATACTACGTCTACCACACATGCCAATCGATGCCCTTAAGTTATTGAAACTGATCGGTTGGAGACATTGTCCATGCTTTAGGTGGGTCCCGTGCATACCCGGGACCACGGCCCAGACTCCTGGCGCTGAACCAGGACCTACCGCAAGGTAGTCAGGAACATGTAAACAGGAACAGGTACATGTATAACATGTATAACAGGAAACATGACGGGGTGCCAGTCACCCCACGGGAACCCTGCAATGGAACCCTCTTTCGGCTGCGCAACCTAAATCCTAGGTCCACCCAAAATACGGACGCTGTCTCCTCCATCAATCTCCCCAATTCCAGTGTAAGTTGTTTGTTATCATGTTTTAGTTTATCAAGATTATTTAGTATACATGTTACTTAAATCTCTGGGATGACTCAATGGTAGTCACGGTAACAATATCAACATGTAAAAGTCAGGGTACCGGTATAACAAGAATATAATATATATCAAGGTACAGGATACCGGTATAACAGGAATATGTAACGAGTGAACATGCGGGTGTTGTTACCGTGTAATAATATTTCTCCAGCAAATTTCAGTAACATGAACATGATAGTTGTCAGGTATATATATAAAGAATAACCAGTCAGGTTTCACAGGTAAAACAAGATTATCCAAGATGAGTAATGATCTACTGATATGAATGGAATAATCCGAGCAATGTATGTATTCAACTCATATCCTCAAAGTCATCGATATATCCATCCTCTAAGTCATCAATAATCAAATCGATCAATAGCTATCATAAAACTCTGAACATATATTATAATCACCGATATTAATGAAATTACTCTCATAATAACTCTATCTCCCTAACTGAACTGATCAGTACTAATCCTGAAACACGTGGTATGTCCTCGAGTCAACAAGTCAACGGATACCGAAATCATAATGAAGTAAAGGAATCATCCTCAAACAATATGTGATTTAGAATATCTACTCCTAATACTCAACATCAACCAAAATATCATCTAGACAAATCCCAAATGCTCACAACTATAAACCAACTACGTCAATCTCATCTTAATGCAGATCAGGCTCCAATGTAAAGAATATAAATTCTAGATAACCTCTAACTCAAGATCAATCTAAATCATAATCCAACTAAAACAGTCACATCTAAATAATGATCAATATCCAATGTAAGTAACATAAATCCAAGTTCGACCCAACTCCAACTATGTCTATATACTGATCCAAGTATCAAGTATTCCAATCTTTATTATCATAACAAGTTCATCATCAATATCCGAATGAATCATCACCTAAGTTATTACCAATAAAAGAATAACAAGTCTGAAAAGTACTCTACATGAGATATATCGTCTGACCTCAAATATCTGAATAAATTCGTAACTGAATTATCACCAAGTAAGGAATATTAAGTCTGATAATTGTTCAGATAAATTGTAGATCGTAAACCATAACCACGAACCAATCCAACATAAGATCAACCTAGTGTACAGTCCAAGTTCCTTTACAATTAGTCCCAGTCTGCAACAGTAATCATCTATTCATGAAATGATATAACTCTAATATCTCAATGTCCAAGTACAAAATTCATATATATCTAATGCTCAACTAAGTACTTAATCTATCCAATCAATAGATCGAGTCAAGTCACAGTCTAAAGGTATATCAAAACTAGGCCTAAGCCAACAACGCTAAACTATCAACACATGAAATGATATTGATACAAGCTCCTATCAACTAGATAATTAAAGTGGACAATCATAGATATCTCATGAACGAATACAAGTAATGAAACTGATAAAATATAACAGGAAATCACATGAAATAATAAGAGCAACATGTAAATGCAAACTGACAACGGTAAATAAGAAAATGAGACAAAAGCAAACACTCACATGAAATAACGCAGTTTCGGAACCGAATCTCCGTCTGGTCTTCACTGCACGAACGGTACTGGTCTACGAACCATCCCATGCATCGATCTTCGAATCCCCATTGTATCGGGTCCACAACGACACGAACCTGAATCGGGTCCGGGTCTCCTGTAACTTGTCCAGATCTCACCAAACAAATCCGAAATGCTGTAGCACGCAACCAATACATACAAATAAATATAAATGCACGCTAAACACCCACACGTGCATACGAACATATACGCGTACACGTACACATACGTATACAAGTATACACAACAATACATATATATAAACATGCCTACTTATTATCTACTTACATATATACTAATGCATAATTACCCATATACCCATTCACATTAATTTAATGCAAACATATCCAATTAATAAATACCTATTATTAACTATAAATACCTATACATTATTTAATTCACATCCATGCATGCACATATACATCATGCATACACATGCATGCATATCACCATCAAAGACACTCACGCACACACACAAACACACATTTAATTGAAGTTGTCAATTATTACAATATTGCCATTTTACATGTAAATAAAGCTAACCTCGAGCCGATTTGCGGCGCACCGACGGAGGCTCCGACGAAGGCGTCCAGGGTCGCGGAGGGTGTCGTTGGATAGAGCAACTCGCCGCGAAGGGCGTGGGGTGCGTTCGCGCTCGCCGACGGCGATCAACGGCATCCCGTGGAGAGCCCGAAAATAGCTCGGAGGAAGGTACTTCAAGGCCAAAAGGGGAGAAAAACTTGGCATGCCTCAAACTCTAAAATACAAAAATAAAGTAATGAACTCATAATTTATAAATTACCTTAGGAAAATCTCAAACTGAAACTTATACAATAATTTACTCTTAATTGTGACATAAAACCAAAGTCAGTTGGGAAAATTAAATGTAGATGCCCACATATATGTAGATCCTCAAGGAGAGAATGACAACAAAAATTTGTCAAACTGACTTGTACTTAAGAGTGTTCACAGAGAAGAGAATGTAAGGGACTAACAACATTGAATTATCATGATAACAAAGAGAGATGCAAATGAAATTAATAAACAATATTTTTGAACTCATGCACACATGAAAGGACACCAGCACCCACTTTCACCCTACTCATAATTCACACAAACATAGTATACATGAATGTAAGAGAGAGAGATGAAGAAAGACCTGAGATAGAGAAGGATCTCAAGGGCTCACGTGCAGGGGGAATGGTGGCGTGCTGGATGTGTGGACGAGCGGCGGGTTCCGGCGACGAGGCGAGAGGTCACGGACTCCGGCGAAGGCCGCGAAAAACATCGGTTGCTTAACGGAGATGGGTAGCTGCCATGGAGGATTCCGAAGGTTTATGGGCACTGAGAGATTCTGGGCGTCGTTGAGGAGGTGATGTGGCGGAGTTGGAAGGAGGAGAATTAGGTTTAGATTAGGGTTAAGTATTGAGATTATATATAGGATGGGTTAGTTAATGGGTTTCGGGTTGGATTGGGTTTGAGTTAGATCCAAATAGAGTAACGGGTAGTGGGTTTGATCCAAATGGGTTTGGATTTAGAAAATAGAAACGGGTAATGGGTAGGATCAAGGATACAAGGAAAGGAGATAATGCATCTACTAAAAATATAAATACAAAATAACAATAATAATCCTAATTAATAATAATAATGACAACAATAATAGCAGCACTAATTAAAAATAAATAATTATCAAATGAATTAATAATAGAACTAATTACTATCACAACCAATATTAGTACAACTATTAGAAAAGATAAATAAAATAATACTAACAATAATAGTAATTATAAGCACCGACAATAAAAATAAGGATAACACTAATAGTAATTACAATAAATAATAATCATAATGGAATAATAATAATAATAATAATCACTACCACTAATAATAATAATGAATAATAACCTTAATGAAATAATGGGAATAATAATTAAATATCAATTATTAATAATAATGGTAAATATAAAAATAATAGTAACAAGTAACTAAAATATTTATAGGAAATAATGGCAATAAATACATAGAGCCAAATTGTCATTTACTATCTCAAAAATAATTTGCATATTTAATTATAATATTCTCAAGAAAAATAATAAATTAACTTGATTAAATAAAAATAATCAGTAATTCAAAATAAATACTTGAAGAAAATAAAAATACAGTAGTTAAGATTAGGGATATTACAACTGCAGACCAGGTTAGCCATGCCAAAGCTTGGGAAAGGTCGAATAGACTCAGTCTCATGTTCATCAAGATGACCATAACCAATAACATCAAGACTTCACTCCCACATACTACTAGTGGAATCTGAATGAGCTGACTGGTATGTGTGTACAAGAGGAAATGAGACTGAGGCAAGAAGGGCATCACTCAGTGTTGGCAGTAACTCAAGGAGCTATCCATAAGAAAGGTAAATATGGAAGAGGTAAGAGGTTTCCATCAAAGAAAGGGAATGACCATGGGGAAAGTAGCCAAGGTCATGGAAAGTCTTTCACTGTCAAATGCTACTTCTGTGGCAGAAAAGGACATGTGAAGAAGGACTGCAACAAGAGGAAGGCTTGGTTCGAAAAGAAAGGTATAAATCTTTCTTTTGTATGTTATGAATCAAATCTTGCTGAAGTACCTTCTAATACTTGGTGGATTGACTCTGGAGCCACAACTCACATAACTAATTCAATGCAGGGATTCCTTACAACCCGGAAACCGAAGAAAAGTGAGAGATTTGTCTTTATGGGGAACCGTCTCAAAGTGGAGGTCGAGGCTGTTGGTACTTACCGACTACTCTTAGAGACGGGTCATCAGATGAATCTTGAAGATACTTTTTATGTACCTTCGATTTCTAGGAACTTAATGTCATTATCCAAATTAGATGTTTTTGGATATTCTGTTTTATTCAGTTGTGGAAAACTCAGTTTAATGTATAATTCAATGCCGGTTGGACATGGAATTTTATGTGATGGTTTATATAAAATTTCATTGAATGATGAGTTTGCACAATCTCTTTTATCTCTGCATTCGAATGTTGGTATTAAACGTGGCTTAATTAATGAAAAGTCCTCTATCTTGTGGCATAGACGACTGGGCATATCTCCAGGGATAGAATTGAAAGATTGGTGAAGAATGGGATTTTGGATAACCTAGACTTCACTGATTTTGGTGTGTGTGGATTGCATAAAAGGAAAGCAAACCAAACACACTAAGAAAGGTGCCACAAGAAGTAAAGAACTCCTTGAAATAATTCATACAGATATTTGCGGACCACTCTCCATTC
This sequence comes from Agave tequilana, assembly GCA_038442645.1. Taxonomy (NCBI): domain Eukaryota; kingdom Viridiplantae; phylum Streptophyta; class Magnoliopsida; order Asparagales; family Asparagaceae; genus Agave; species Agave tequilana. The sequence goes on along the minus strand of JAVJIF010002723.1, from coordinate 275,762 downwards.
CATGTTTTACGAGAGAGAGATATTTCATTACCTTTATAGATCTGTCACGTTATGGTTATGTATATCTAATTCATGAAAAGTCTCAGGCCGTTGACATCCTTGAGGTGTTCATTACAGAGGTCGATAGACAATTAGATAGAAAAGTTAAAATCATAAGATCAGATCGAGGTGGTGAATTTTATGGTAGATATGATGAGTCAGGACAACATCCTGGCCCATTTGCCAAATTTCTAGAAAAGCATGGTATTTGTGCTCAATACACAATGCCAGGTACGCTTCAGCAGAATGGTGTTGCTGAAAGGCGAAACCGAACTCTTATGGATATGGTTAGGAGCATGATGAGCTTCTCTAATGTACCTAATTCATTGTGGAATGAAGCCTTAAAGACTGCTATGTATATCTTGAACAGGGTTCCTAGTAAGGCAGTCCCAACAACTCCTTTCGAGTTGTGGACTGGTAGGAAACTCAGTTTAAGACATTTACATGTTTGGGGTTGTCCAGCAGAGGCTAGAATATATAATCCACAAGAAAAGAAATTAGACTCAAGGACAATATCTGGGTATTTCATTGGTTATCCAGATAAGTCTAAGGGGTACAAATTTTATTGTCCTAACCATAGTACAAGAATAGTTGAAACTGGTAATGCCAGATTCCTTGAAAATGGCGAAATTAGTGGGAGTGATGAACCAAGAAAGGTAGACCTTGAAGTGATAAGGGTAAATATCCCAATTACCTTTCCTTCAAGAGAAATTGTTGTCCCTCAGCTTGATCATCAAGCTGAGATACCAGAACAACATAATGATATTGGTTCACCACTCCATGAGGATATTGCCATTGAAAATGTAGTAGAACCACCACAACCGGCAGCTTTGAGAAGATCTCAAAGGGAAAGAAGATCTGCCATTTCAGATGATTATGTGGTGTATCTACAGGAATCTGATTATGATATTGGGATAAATAAAGATCCAGTTTCATTTTCACAAGCCATAGAATGTAATGATTCTAGTAAATGGGTTGACTCTATGAATGAAGAGTTGAAATCTATGGACCATAACAAAGTCTGGGATCTCGTCGAATTGCCTAATAACTGTAAGAAAGTCGGGTGTAAATGGGTCTTTAAGACCAAGCGCGACTCCAAAGGCAATATCGAACGATATAAGGCCAGACTTGTGGCTAAAGGTTTCACTCATAAAGAAGGCATTGACTATAGAGAAACCTTCTCTCCAGTATCAAAGAAGGACTCTCTTAGAATCATTATGGCCCTTGTAGCTCATTATGATTTGGAGTTACATCAAATGGATGTGAAAACAGCTTTTCTGAATGGAGATTTGGATGAGGAAATTTACATGGAGCAATCTGAAGGGTTCGCAAAGGAAGGAAAAGAACACTTAGCTTGCAAATTAAAGAAATCCATATACGGACTTAAACAAGCTTCCAGGCAATGGTATATAAAGTTTAATGATACCATTACCTCTTTCGGATTTACAGAAAACACTGTTGATCAGTGTATATATCTAAAGATTAGTGGGAGCAAGTTTATTTTTCTAGTTCTGTATGTGGATGATATCTTGTTAGCCAGTAGTGATATTGGATTACTGTATGAAACTATAAGCTATCTTACCAGAACTTTCAGATGGTTGATATGGGTGAGGCAACTTATGTTATTGGCATAGAGATCTTCAGGGATAGATCTCGAGGATTGATAGGATTGTCTCAGAAAGGGTATATCAATCGAGTCTTGGAAAGATTTCATATGGAATTGTGTTCAACCAGTTGTGCACCCATAATGAAGGGTGACAAATTAAGTGGGAGTCAGTGTCCTAGAAATGACTTAGAAAAGGGTCAAATGCAGAAAGTTCCGTATGCGTCAGCTGTTGGGAGCTTGATGTATGCACACACTTGTACCAGGCCAGATATCAGTTTTGCTGTTGGGATGTTGGGAAGATACCAGAGCAATCCAGGAATGGAGCACTGGAAATTAGCTAAGAAGGTTATGCGGTATCTTCAAGGGACGAAGGACCATATGCTCACATATAGGAGATCAGATCAGTTGGAAGTGATAGGCTATTCGGACTCAGATTTTACTGGTTGCCCAGATAGCAGGAAGTCTACTTCAGGCTTCATATTCTTGCTAGCAGGTGGGACAATCTCGTGGAAGAGTGTAAAGCAGTCTATCACTGCTTCATCCACGATGGAGGCTGAGTTCATAGCTTGTTTTGAAGCCTCGAATCATGCATTATGGTTAAAGGAATTTTATCTCAGCACTTGGTGTAGTTGACTCTATTGCCAGGCCACTGAAGATATATTGTGATAATACAGCAGCCGTTTTCTTCTCTAAGAATGGTAAGTACTCTAATGGTTCCAGACACATGGAACTTAAGTACATGGTGGTTAGAGAAAGAGTTCAGAAACAGAAAGTGTCAATTGTAAGTATAAGTACCACTTTAATGGTTGCTGATCCAATGACAAAGGGATTGCCTCCAAAGACATTCAAGGAACATGTTGTTAGAATGGGTCTTTTGAGCAATCTGTAAATGTATGTTTTGGTACTTATGTAATTGACATTATTGCGCAATGAAAGTTTGTTTCTGTATTTCCTGTTATCCAATTATGTGTGCACATATTATGTATGGATGTTTGTTAAACAGGAAATGTCTTTACAAGACAATTACAGGGGTCATTTTGGTTATGGACTCAATTAGTAAGGGTTATCAATGTTGTGGTACATAGAAGGGAGTATGACGTGGATGTTGTATAACCGCTATGACTCGCATTGGTGGTCCAAGCTAATTGCAGTATTACGGTATTTCATATTTGGGCTTATCAGTTGTTGTTTTTAAAATTCGTGATCACGTGTCAAAGTTTTTCAGTATGGAATCCAATGGAGTCAAAATGTTTTGAAAAATGAGTCTTTTCTTTTATTTGTTTTCTAAAGTTTTAACCTAATCGGTTTAGTGGTCCAAGTGGGAGAATGTTAGTCTCACATTAAGGTGGCCCACTAACCTTGGTTAATTAATTGGATTCCTAATTAAAGTTAAACTGATATTAAAGATGCCCATATTAAAGTTACATTTATATATATGTTAATAATCACATGAGGTATAAAGGAACCATGATGGGTGGTTTTATCTCAAGGGTTATTTTAGTAAATGTTGGACCCTCTTCTCTCCTCCTGAAAAGAATATAACCTAGGCTCATTATTTGTGAGCAATAAGTGAATCCATCAGAATTGCAAGGTTGTGAAAAGAAAAGGAGACAGAGAGAAGAAGGGTCTGCATTAGGGTTTCTTGCAGGATTAAAGAGAAGAATCAAAGTCTTCATCCATCTACTTCCTTTCAGTTCATCAATGGCTTCAGGTATGATGATTTAGTATTGATTTAATTATGTATTTGATTTCTTGAGATGATTGATTCTAGATCCATGGCAATTTATCCGCATAAAGTTTATACAAATCTCTTACATATCGTGGGTGAAACAAATAAAATGAAGATACATTTAGAGTCAATTCATGGTGCATTCATTACAGTTTTGGAAGTTTACTATTTTAACCTTTGATCCTATTGTATGATACTGAGACTGATTTTCCTATGGAAAAAGTATGTCATAGTACCTCTTCATGTGGACTCTTTCCTGGTTAGACGAATGTCATAAAATTTAAAAACCTGGTCAATTCTTGGATGGAACTTTCTTCACTTTGAGTGAACTCCATGTCCGAATCCATTTCGATGTTAATAGGCTTAAATCAGTGTTCTAAAAATTGGTTTCATTATTCGTGCGGTCCAACACTGAATAATGATTAATTAGATTAATTGGAGATTATTCAAAATTGAATATTTTAATATATTTAATTATATTTATACACAACTACATATAAATATATACAATTAATTGTTAAAAATGCCTTAATATTATACAAGATAATATTTAGATGTGAAATTATGAACCATGATATGATGAACAACAAAACAATATGAATAAATAGTAAAAAAGAAGACGTAAGAGAACTTATCTCTTTACATTAGTAATCCAAGGTTTCAAATTTTGCAGCATAAATATAAATCAAAGAACTTATATGCAAAATAAGATAAATAAAAAAATTAGTCAATTTATCAATCAAAATAATGAGCTCTAAAGAATGATGGAGAAAGATTGCTAAATAAGTTAATTTGAAAAATAATCAAAAATAATAAATCATAAGTATCACTTTATGCAAAATATATAATAATAAAATATCATATTTTATCTACTATTAATAAATAACACATTAATTGGGCGCTTAATCGTTGTGGACCCGATTAAGCGCCCGATTAATTGCTTTGGACCCGATTAAGTGCCCGAGCGCATAATCAGAGCGCTGAGTGTAATATTACACGGGCTGCCAACGATTAGGATTAATTGGCCGATTAATCCGATTTTTAAAACACTGGCCTAAATTAGGGGGTGATGAAAGATGATGGTGGTCATTCTATTTTACATGTATAGCATGTGAATGAATTGGAGTTCTTATCTGAGAACAGTTAGTTGGGGTATTTGTGACACTGAATACATCATGCTATGTTAAAGCCACATTTTAAGGATTTGATAGAGTTCTCAGGATCTGGAAAGTTATCTCAGTGCCACATGTTTCAATAGAACTGGCCTCTTTCATGCTGGGATCAGCTACAAAGTAGCTGAAGATGAATGTTTATGAGAACTGATCGCGGCATACTCTGAGTTGCATATTTAGATTTTTATTTTATGAGAGATCACAGCACAAAACAGATCCATTGTTTTCTTTTTCATTTTTTTTGTTGTTGTTGTTATTAACTGATAATTCCAGCCTCAGTTGCATCTTTGGCTATTGTTTAGAGCTCTGTTCTCAGTTTGATTTTGAACCGAAGTGTCCTGCATGGTAATGAATTACTTTTGGCTTTGGTTTGATCAACTTGAATTTTGCTATCTAATGATCATCTTCAGGTTTTTCGAATATTAGATTGATTTCGAACTTGTCTTGCATCAAGTATAACAATAACAGAGTTGTCTTCTTACAGGAGATACTGAGATCTTACTGTCTGCACTAAAGGGAGTGTCAGGCTGATATCCTCCAATGCTTAATTGAGCTCTTCAAGCCCTGTTAGAAGGGCTCTCTTTTGAGATTTGAATTTATTAGGCCCAGGTTTTAGTGTAAGCTAGCACGAAAGGTTTTTCCTGTTCCAAACTGCAGTTTGAACTGGGCAATCTGAACAAATCTCTCTTGCCGATAATTGTACTTGTATCTCGATGATTTCATGTTTTAATTGGTAGTAATCAAATTCATGGAGGACATGGAGAATTCTTCCTGTAGAAGGCATCTATTGTGAGTTATTGGATGGATGCCTCTATTGTGAGTTGGGTGCATACTGTGTGTGAAACTGTTGATTCTGATGCTTAAAAATGCAGATGGCCATTGAGGAAAGTTGATTCAAGTGGCTCCTGATCTGTGCACTGGTTCTTTTGCTTTGTGTGCGTGCTTTTAAAAGGACAGTAATTGCAAATTTTCAAAAATATGTTGCTGTTGCTTGCTAAGATGCAAGCTCCTCTCCTTGCGGTAGTATTCTTGTGCCATTCTTAGAGAAATTTTACAAATTTTCGTTCCCAAGCAAAAGTAGACGACCAGAAGTCACCACGCCTGCACAAACATTCTTATTTATTAAAGGTTTTTTTTTTATTTAATCATTTTGGGGCATGTTTGGCTGTAAGGAAGTGGACGGAAGAAAGGAACGGGGAAGTATCTGTTTTGATATTACTCTTTTTCTCTCTCTTTTCACTTTTACATAATCACTTTTAGAGTGGTACAATTAATTTTGTGGTCATGTAAATTTTATTTGTAATAAGTTGTAACTCAAAACAGTTAATTTTGTGATCCTGTCAATCTCACTTGCATTCTAATTATAATCTAATCTTTAATTTTCTTAATTAATTTTTATTTTAATATTATTTTGTGGTCAATTTTATAGTCATTTTTTTTACTTTCACTTTCACATTATCATCTAAACATCAGAAAAGACATAACATTTTTTAAATCACGTTTCCCAATAATATTCAAACACCAAAAAAACTCACTAACAAATTTCTAAATTTCAAAAAGAACTATTACTACTTCCGCTCTTTCACCCCTAGTCCCCAAGATAGAGACGGGTAATTGCATTCAGTCAGGTCGGCTGGGAGTCACTCAAGAGAGTGTTAATAATGCATATGTCAGACAAGAGCCTAATGCATCACTTTTATCGAGAGTCTAAGAAGTGAAGTTTGAACGGGGAGACTCAAATTATTGTTGGAATTGTAGATATTAGATGTTTTAAGATCCATATTGATCTTAAAGAATCCTAGAGTGGACCAGATGGATCCTCATTGATGTCTGTTAAAACTGTAATCATAAGAGCATTGAAAGTCCAGGGTTTGCAAGGAAGTGGGCGGAAGTAAGGAAATAGGGAAGTATAATTACTCACTTCCCTATCTATCCAAACACCGGAAAAGGAAAATAAGAAAACCTCTTTCCCTTTATCTTTTCTCTTTTACACAACCATTTCCTCACTTCCAGAGTGCTACAGTTAATTTTGTGGTCATGTAAATCACATTTGTAATAAATTGTAGCACAAAACAGTTAATTTTTGACCATGTAAATCTCACTTGCATTCTAATTACAGTCTATTTTTTATTTTTCTTAATTAATTTTTATTTTAATATTATTTTACGGTCAACTTTGTGGTCAACTTTTCCACTTCCACTTTCACATTACCATCCAAACACCGGAAAAGATAAAATATTTTCCAAACCACACTTCCCAACAACATCCAAACACCGGAAAACTTACTAACCAATTCCCAAGTTCCAAAGGGAATTATTACTACTTCCTCAATTCCTCACTTCCTCACTTCCACCCTTAACCAAACAGGCCCAATATGAATAATTAAAAGAAAATAAAATGCTGGCTTAGGGTGATGTAGTCGTGCAGAAGCACTGCTCTAGAAGAAAGACGGTCGGTCTCGTCCGGATTTTGAAAAGACCTCCCCTTCTAGCCAGCACCTACCTCAGGATGATGAGATAGGCCTCTGCTCATACGGAGATTCGTTGCCCGAAAGTAAAAGAAATCCTCGAGAAATCACCAAAAGTTGAACTAGAATTTTGTAATAAAGAAATATAGAGGGGAGAGACAGAATTTTGTAGCTATTTTTACAAGTAACTGAATGAACTGCGAGAAGCAGCATTTATAGATTTTCGGACTCCAGCGATTGCAACAGCCCTGCTCCAAATCCGCACACAATCATACAGTTTGCGATACTCGCGAGCAGATCCGAAGAATGGGTCAAACCGAACGGAAACTCCCAAAAATAACAAAACAGAATTTTAAATAAAATTTTAATATGGATAAAATTAAAACAAAAAATTTTCATGTTCAAGAGCCCCTGAATCGAACTGCATTCGTGTTCCTAGGTCGTGGGCGCGCGCTAACAGAACCCGGCCTGGTCCAGTGCAGTTTGGTGTGTGTGCGCGCATGTAGGAAGGTGGGCGATGGCCCAACACTCATAACAATAGGCATGTGAGGGATTAGTATATCTACCACTCAACTTCCCATGTCCTATCCAATGTAGGATTAAAATCAAAGCCAAATAAGAGGGACACTCAAGTTTTGCCTCCAATTCCAAAACACATACAACATTTCCCTCAAAACTTGAGTTTCATGGATGATAAAATAAATTAACCATAATAAATAATAAATAAATCATCAGATCATAGGCACACGAGTGAAATCAGGCAACATCATATTGTGAATTCGGGACAGGTGGACTCCGCCTAAAATCTTCCTTAGTGAATTCATCGCCATCTGAGAGACATAGTGGACTATGCCCGAAACTACCCTCTTTTACTAGATATTGATAGAATACACACACAATAAGTCTTCACCTATTGAGCGAATGGGTTGAGCGTAAAGGTCATGCTCACAATAACTGACTCATGAGAGTTTCTAGGGTCAGCGTTGCCCCCAACCGCGGCCATCAAGGTTCCTCTCACGTAGGTAAGTCCTCCATGGCTATTACAGCTGGATGGCATGCCTTTTATACTACATGTGTTAGACTTATTAAGAGTTAAACTCAACCTTACCTAACTGTATCATAAGAGCATCATCATCCTAGAGAAGGGGTAGTAGCTACAATGCTACATATAAAATATAAACATATCCAGGTCGATGCTCCACATGAATATCACCAGTCCAGCTTGTTTCTACCACATTGAACCTCGTTCATAGAATAAACTCCCAATCAAGTATGTTCCGTTGTCGGTGAACTCTACTAAGGGCTTAACCCCATCTTCCTCGATGATTTTAGGACCACGCCCCTAGAAAGACCCTTAGTCAACGGGTCAGCAAGATTCTTTTCAAACTTTACAAAGTTTAGAATTACAATTTTGCCTAATAGGTGTGATGAACAGACTTAAGTCTGATCTGAAGATGTCTGTTCATCTTCTTATTAGAATTTTCTTGCTTTAAAATTTCAATGGTGGATCTTGAATCAGTATGAAATGAGATTGGAAGTATGAGTCTAGGCACGATAAAGAATTCAGACAAAAGATCTTTTAACCATTCAGCTCAGAGCAAGTTGTGTCCAGAGCAATGAGCTCGGACTCGATGGTGCTCTTGGCAATCACTATTTGTTTGTCGGATTTTCAGCACACAACAGCGCCACCAAACATGAATACATATCTCATAGTAGACTTAACATTGTTGGAATCAGTGACCTAGTTAGCATCACTATAACCTTTCATAACATCAAGATATCCAGTGTAAGTCAGACAATAACCAATTGTACCTCTAAGATATCTGAAATCTCTCTCCAGTGTAGTTCAGTGATCTCTATTGGAGTTACTGGTGTATCTACTTAATCTGCCTACTGCATAAGAGATATCAGGCCTAGTTCTGTTAGAAATATAGAGAAATGAACATATTAATTGAGAGTATTTTAGCTGAGATACAGGCTCACTCGTGTTCTTCTTCAAAGCAATTGAAGAATCATAAGGTGTAGAAATTGGTTTAGAGTTGTAAAAATCAAATTTATGAAGTACTCTTTCAATGCTATGAACTAGACTCAAAAAATTTTCATTAGAGATTTTGGATATTTTTATTCCCAATATCATATCAGCAGGACTTAGATCCTTCATATCGAAGTTTTGAGAAAGATAATCTTTTACTTTTTGGATTGCATCAAGAGAAGTTTGAAGGATAAGAATATCATCTACAGACGAAGGATAATATACTCATTGCCAAAGTTCTTAGAATATATGCACTTATCATGCTCATGGATAGTGAATTCAAATTGTGTAATAGCTTTGTTAAACTTTTGATGCTATTATTTAGGTGCTTGTTTAAGTCCATACAATGACTTCACAAGTTTGTACGCTTTGTTTTTTTGCCTCTTGACAATGAATCCTTCTTGTTGGTCCATATAAATCTCTTCTTCAAGATCTCTATTCAAGAAAGCAATCTTGACATCCATTTGGTAAATGAACATGTTATGAGTTGATGCAAGTGCTAGAAAGATTCTGATAGAGGAGATCCTGATAACAGGAGAATATGTGTCAAAGAAGTCAATACTCGTTTTTTAGGTAAAACCACTGGCAACTATTCTGACTTTTGTATTTATCGATAGTGTCATTGGGTCCGAGTTTCTTCTTGAAGATCCATTTACAACTTATAGGTTTGCATACTGAGGGAAGGTCAGTGAGAATTCAAGTGTTATTCTCCATTATGGATTTGAGCTCACTGTCAATTATTTCTTTTCAGAAAGGAGACTCGGAAGAGTCCATTGCCTCCTTGAAGGAGCTAGAATCACCTTCCACAAAATAGGTAAAAAAAATTTATCGAAGGATGTAAGAGTCCTAATTCTTTTGGTCCTTTTAGGTTGAGAATCAGTTATAAGAGCATAGAAGAAGGGATATCAGAGGCAGAAGGAGTGAACGAATGATTACTAGGGATTCTAAATTTGAAAGAAAAAATGTTTTCAAAGTAAACAACATCCCTAATTTTGATGATGGTGTTATTGAATATTTTACTGATTTCAGAGTTAACCACTAAGAATCAGTTAACATTGCTATCTAGTGCATATCCAATGAAGATAGCATCAACAGTCTTGAGGCTGATTTTCTTTTTCTTCGGTTCCGATATTGAAACCTTAGTAAGGCAACCTCAGACTTTGAAGAAAAGGTGTTAGGAGTTCTCCCTTTCTAACGTTCATATGGAGTAACCTCAGAATCTCTTTGGGGAACCCTATTTATAAAACAGGCAGAAAAGAGAGCTTCTTCCTAAAGGTTCTCGGATGCACCTAAGCTGAGTAACATGCAGTTCATCATGTCCATTTGTATTCTGTTCTTTCTTTCAGCTACATCATTAAATTGAAGTGTGTAGAGAGCAATTACCTCATGAATAATGTCGTGCTTTTTGCAGAATTCTGTCATGTCATTTGAGGTATACTCCCCTCACGATCAAATCTTAAGATTTTGATCTTATTTCAAGTTGGTTCTCAGCTTCAGTTTTATACATCTTAAACCAATCGATGATTCATCCTTGGAATTGAGAAGATAGGTGTAATAGAATTTGGAGTAATCATTAATGAATATTATAAAATATCTTTTACCACCTCGGGTGACATTTCTGTTCGAGTCTCATGCATCACTATGAATAAGTTTGAGAGGTTCATATGTCGTTATAATAGAAGAAAATAATTTTCGGATATTCTTACCCTGAATACGGATTTCACATCTAGAAGATACGTTAGAAGAAGATTTAAGAATGAGATTCAAGTTAATTATTTTCTTGATAGAATTGAAGTTGACATTCTATCGTGCCAGGTATCACAAGACTTAATGTTCAAAGTAACAGGATAGAAGATTTCATTATCAGAAGAATTTATTACATTGAACGAAATAACCATCACAAATAAAGTCTTTTTAATGAAGATATTAGACTTGGAGATTATAAACTTATTGGAGTCCTTGACAATCCTATAACCAGCTCTAAAAAGTGAAGACTCGCTGATTAGATTTCTCTGAAGTGTGGCCACATGTAAAACGCCTTGAAGAGTCAGAATTTTCTCGGAGGTCATCTTCAGATCAATGTGTCTAGTTCCCCTTATCTCTCTGGTGGAGTCATCTGCCAGGCTCACGCTTCCTCCATGTTATTTCTGATAGGATTTAAAGTAGGATCGATCAGTACAGAGGTAAATATTGGCTCCTGAGTCTAACCATTAGTCTAAGAAAAAGTGAATGAGTTGACAATAGGAAGAGAAGAATCTAACCTAAAGGAGTTGGAGTTCAGTTCCACCATATTGAACTTGTGTCCACCATTTTCTTCATTTCCTCTTGGTTAAGCTTTGACTGGTTCTTTCTTCTGATTGAAACATTGAAACGCTACGTGATTCGTTCTCCCGCAGACATAGCAGAATCTTCCATCGGTTTTCTTTGGGTTTGAAGGAGGAAGATTGAGAAAGTTTGAAAGAAGAAGAGTTTGGATGGGGAGAAGAATGAAAATGATTGGGTTTTTTGAGCTTCTTGTCCTTGAGATTCATAAATTTGCGCTTAGGCTTATCCTCCACTAAGTTCACTTTAGTTTTCATTTCTGACTTGGTTTTGGAGTTTTGTCTATGTTGATCTTCTATGTGAATCGCTTTTAGGGATTGAATAAGTGTTAAGTCATCTTATTTGTGACTGAAGTCTCTTGCAAAGGCTGACCAGGAAGGAGAGAGTTATCAATGAGACATGATACCTTGTAATCATCGGAGAATTGATTTCCTTTCGATTAAAGGTGTCAGATATAATCTTAAAATTTATGAAGTTGATCATTGATCGGTTTACTATCAGTCATTATGAATTTATTGAAGGAGGAGGAGGTGAATCTTTCAGTTCCAGCATCGTCGAGGTCATATTCATCCTCGAGAACTGTTCATAGTTATTTAACACTCTTATATTCATAATAAATGTCATACAAATTATCAGAGAGTGCACTAAGAATTCTTTAGAGACAATGATAGTCAATTTTCTCAGGTTTCAAATAGAAGTAGGAAGAATGAGTTACAGGAGGGTTTCAACGTGAGAAGATCCAATAGATGATGGTTTAAGAGAAAGTGCATGAATGGTATCATTTATGGCTGAAATAAGACCTAAAGTGGTCAACCAGTACTTCATTTGGTTTGTCCGTCTCTTAAAATATGTGCTGGAGAATTTCTCCGTTTTGACACTCTTGGAATGATCAGGGTTGGCCATAGTGACGGGATGATGCTACTTGAATTCTATATTTCAAAATTATTTGATAATGTCAGAATTTAGTTTATATTGGTAACTTTTAGATTAGGGTTTGCAGAATAAAATAGTTTATAATTCTTCTTTAATTATGTGCCAAATAATTCATGCAAGATATAACAAGATATAGACTTGCCCTTTTAATTTTCTTAATTCGAAATTATAATAATAATAATTTCTAAAAAGTTATTCCAATTTTTAAACTAATTTACTTCTTAATTTCTAATCAATAAGTCCAATTAAATTTTAGAAATAAACTAGCAAGAATTAATTAACAATTGATTTGCAATAATAAATAATCTTTAGAATAAATAGTAAGAATTAGACAATTTTGTTTAGCGAAGTTTATTGCAAGAAGTAGTTAATTTAACTAATGAATGTATGTAGAATCTTATTATAAGAGTTTAAAAATAAGACAATAATTAAATAATTTAAAATATCTTATAAAAGACTCTACTTTCATAACAGAATAAATAAGATATTGTAATGAAAACAATTGAATAAAACTTGTAATGAAAAGGATAAGGTTATTAAGATTTTTTCTAGAATCTTGTAATAAAGTTTTACAATGAAAACAAATTATGAAAAGATTTTTCCTTATATCTAAAGAATTTGATCAAAGAATTTTATTATGGAAGAACTTGTAAGAGATAAATATTAAATTAGATTTGAAGGAATCTTGTAACAGATAAGGTCAGATCTAAATAGTTTAGAAATATCTTATAAATAATTATTGTAATAAAACGGTTTAATAAAATCTCTAAGAATAAATGAAATTTTGAAAATAAGATCCAAAATAAAACTTTTAGTAAAGTTTAAATCTTGATGCCTTGGTTTTGTGACAAATGGATTTCAATAAATTTGTTTTTAAAAATTTTAGCTAGAATTAAATGATTTTTATTGCAAGAACAAATTTAACAACATGAAATATGTAAATTACATAAACAAGTATTAAAAGATTTAATTAAATTGCATAAAATAATTTCTAAATTCAGTTGCATGAAAATTATTAGATAATATCTTTCTTCTATATTGTGTGATATATAACAATATTTTTAAATTTTAAATCACGCAACAAATTAAAATATAAATCTTTTAAGCAAACTAAACACTTGTCACAAGCATGCAACTAATATGAAGAATTAAAAAGAAATAAAATGCTGGCCTAGGGTGATGTAGTCCGCAGAAGCACTATCTTAGAAGAAATACAGTCGGTCCCTCGTTCGGACTTTGAAAAGAGCTTCTCTTCTAGCGATAAAAACTCTCCCGATAAAAACTCTCCCGGTAGTTCACCAGCACCCAACGTAGGATGATGAGCTAGACCTTTACTCAGACAAAGATTCGTAGCCCGAAAGAAAAATAAATACTCAAGAAATCACCGAAAGTTGAATCAGAATTTTGTAACTAAGAAATATGAAGGAGGGAGACAGAATGTTGTAGCTGTTTTTGCAAGTTAGTGAATGAACTGCGAGAAGCAGTATTTATAGATTCTCAGAGTCTAGCGGTTGCAATAGCCCCCGCACCAAATCCGCACTCGATCATGCAGTTTGCGATACCCGCTAGCAGATCCGAAGAATCGGTCAAACTGAACAGAAAATCTGAAAATATAAAAAACTAAATTTTAAATAAAATTTTTCAGGTTCAAGAGCCCATGAATCGAATTGCATTTGTCTCCGCAGGTCGTGGGCGCGCGCCACCCAAACCGGCCCGGTTCCGTTCGACGCGCGCGCGCGTGGGAAAGTGTCTCATGGCCCAATACTCATAATAATAAGCATTGGAGGGGTTAGTGTGTGTACCACTCAACCTCATATGTCTTATCCAATGTGAGACTAAAATCAAAGCCAAATAAGAGGGAAACTCAAGTTTTTCCTCCAAATCTAAAACACATACAACAAAACATAGCTACATCATGTATTAAAATATAGAAATGCCGATTAAAAGGGCGTGTTTGTTTTGAGAAAAAAGGAGGAAAATGTGCAACTGAGAAAACAACAGTAAAAATGCAAGTGAAATTTGCATCTCACTTGCATTTTTTCTCAATATCATTTCCCACTTTTACATCCTCATTTCTTACTTGTTGGTCTACGATTACTTTTTTAAATATTTGATATTAAAATATCAATATTTAATATTTTGATAATATTTTTAAAAAATAATTTAATTTTAAAATTTTTTATAATTAATAATTTATTAATAATATATTTTTTGTTATTTTAAATTAATAATATTAATATCATTTAAATCACCAAATAGTTAATTTTGTGACCAATTTTTTCACTTACACTTTTATATTACTAGCCAAACATTATATGCTTTTTCACTTACACTTTCACATTACAACAAAAAATCGTAAAACTTACTTATATAAACTTCAATTTCTCACTTATACTTTCATATTTTTCACTTATATTTTTATATTTCTTATCTTCATTTCTCACTTGCAGCAAATCAAACAGGCCCATAACTCAAAGTTCTCTGCGAAGGAGAACTTTTGAGGAACCCAAGTGATGAATAACGCCTCGCCTGGCCTCGCATGGGAAACTTTAAATTACTTCAATTTGGAAGCTTGCCCCAATTTTTTTTTCATGGGCTGCTCGCATCTGGATCCAACAAGCAATGTAAAGCCGCAGGCTGAACCCGGCCACCCGTTAACTGGCGCTGTCGCCTGTTCCGCCCATTCGGTTCCCAGCAAAGACTGCCACCTCATCGATCCGCACCGAACGACAATAATCAATCGTTACCGTTTATTTTAAATCCAACCGCTTAAAACCCCGCCTCCGCCCTCTCTCAAAAGTCTAGACCCAAATAAATTCTCCCCCTTTCTCTATAAAATCTCTCCACTGTCTTTCGCATTCAATCAAGCACCTTTTGCTCTCAGATTTCAATCCATTTCTTCAGAGCAAAGCAAAGCAATGTCTGGCCGCGGGAAAGGAGGCAAGGGGCTGGGCAAGGGCGGTGCCAAGCGCCACCGTAAGGTCCTCCGCGACAACATCCAGGGAATTACCAAGCCTGCCATCCGCCGCCTCGCTCGCCGCGGCGGCGTCAAGCGCATCAGCGGCCTCATCTACGAGGAGACGCGTGGCGTCCTCAAGATCTTCCTCGAGAACGTCATCCGTGACGCCGTCACCTACACGGAGCACGCCCGAAGGAAGACGGTGACGGCGATGGACGTCGTCTACGCCCTCAAGCGCCAGGGACGCACCCTCTACGGTTTCGGCGGCTAGGTTTGCGGTTAGGGTATGCTTTTGTGTTGGTCCTTTGTAAATTTCTTTTGAAATCAGTGGTGAAGCTGTAATCTTTCCGATGTGAAAGGAAAATGAAATGTTATTGTTTGGCTAATTTTGAACGTTTTGGGTTTTTTTATGGTTAGGGCTTTCCCTCTAGAAATTTTATGATTGGATGAAAAAAAAAATTTATTAGGCATTTTTGCTTACTTTTTTGATTTTCCTCCCCTTTTTTATATATTCCTATATGGATCTTGTTGAATAATTATGTGATGGTAAGTATTGAGCTGAGATTGGACTTTGATAAGCTTACTGATTAATGGTTCTCTCTTTGAGTGAGTAGCTTTATTTGGGTCATTTTTTTTTTTTTCAATTTTAAGTTTTGTGTCTCATTTGATGGGTTTAATGTTGTATAAATTCAACATGTTATATTTTGTATGGTTTGAAGTTGATGATTCTTGTCATATTTGTTGAATCATCTATGGATGGTTAAGCTTACTCAACTTGATGATGCATATTTAGTTGTTGGTTTTTAGCAAAATCAAAATGTTCATATGCATATTGAACTTTCATAAATTTCTCTGTTAGTTTTACTAACACATACTTACATATTCATTTTTGAGAAGAACATAATAATAATTAAATAATTAACAATGTTGGCCTCTGTCTCTAACCGTTCTTTCCCATCTTGGAGATTGTTTTAACTCATTATATCCTACCTCTGGCTAGCCGGCAACAAAAGATTTTCTTATGTTGGAAAGTGTTTCCTTGAAAAATTGGGTCGTGTAAAAAATTTTATTGATTGCAAAGAAGATTACAACTGATCAAAATTCAATTTCAAAAGAGAGGAGAATGTGTAGATCTATCTTTTATTTAATTTGTGTAGGGGTGGAGAGATTCTTTTTCTCTGTTGATGAGATGAGCTAGAAGCTTGTTGATTGTGAGAAAATACAGAGAATATGAAAATTATTTATCTGATTTACGTTGATTTTGAATTTTTGCAATTTAGGGCCTGTTTGTTTCCCCGCAAAACCGCAAGTCGTAAAACTCTTTTCCATTTTCAGCTGTTTGTTTCGTTGCAAAACATTACGCAAAATACAACTCTCATTTCCCACTTGCAGTTGCTACAGTTAAATTTGTGGTCATATAAATCTCACTTTTACACTCAAATTTTCCCACTTGCAACTGCTATAGTTAATTTTGTGGTCATGTAAATTCTACTTGTAATACATTCGTAGTGCCAAAGCAGTTACTTGATATCAATATATAATTTAATATTATTAAATATTTAATATATTTAATATTTTTAATAGTGTTTAATTTCTTACCTCATTATTTTATACTGGTATTTTTTAGTTTTTTATTATTTTTAATATTGTTTTAATATTTACTATTTTATTATTTTAATTTAATATATAATTTAATATTGTTATTTAATACTTTATTATTTATTAATATTTACACCAATTTTCTTAATATTTTATTTAAATTTAATATTTTATTAATATAAAAATAATGTGTTTTAATATAAAATTATTATATATTTAATTTATTTATTTCTTAATATAAATAATTACTTTATTAATATTATAATATACTTTAAAATTATATTAATATTTTATTATGTTAATATTGTAATAATTCATTATAATAATATCATAATAATATTTCATTATTAAATTTATAATTATATTTTACTTTGTTAATTTTATATTTTTATAATATTATGATATTATTATCATAAAATTTAATATTATAATAATCTTAAGTATTTTATAATATTATAATATTATAACTATATTTTATTAATTTTCTTAAGATTTTTTTAATATTTATGTTTTATTAGTATCCTTAAAATTTTATTCAGTTTCTTTAGATTTTCTTAAAATTTTATAATTACTTATTTAGTTAATATTGTAGTAATATGTTACTAATTTTACTAATATTTTATTAATATTATTGTTATAAAAAATATTAAGATTATTAATTTTTTTCTCAAATTTATTAATACAATTTAATTTGTAATAGTAGATTTAATTTAATATTATTTATAATATTTAAATTACTGCTACAGTTAATTTTGTGGTCAACTTTTCCACTTACACTTTTACATTACCAACCAAACACCGTAAAACACAATATACTTTATCATTTACACTTTCACTTTATCAACCAAACACCGTAAAACACAATATACTTTTCCATTTACACTCCACTTTATCAACCAAACAACGTAAAACACAATATGTTTTCCATGCTACAGTACATATTTACAACTCTCATTTTACAACTTACGACTTGCGAGGTTTTGCAACCAACCAAACAGGCCCTAATCACGATAGTAAAGGTTATGCGGGTTGAATCTACAGGGAGAAATGCGATAGAAGTTTTTTTGGTACATCTTTAAATACTAAATCGATTAAGTATTTTTTTAAGAAAAATAACTATATTTTAATTGCTAGAAGTATAAAGAAGAATATGGAATTTGATGATAATTTGGGATTTAGAAAAGAATTAAAGAAATATGACTTAATAATTATCTATCACCACTAACTTACTAACCTATGCAAGAATTTATTTCACTTTAAATCATAAAAGTTAAGACTTTGAAGTTGCTTTCAATTCAAGTAAGATGCATAAGATAAAAACTACATCCTATTTGTAATAATTACTAACCAAGACTTAACATTAAACTATCAGAACCTTCTAAGTATATAATAAGAAGGATAATCAAGATTCAACATTAAATTATCAAAGCTATCTAAATATAGAATAAGAAAAATTTTGGAAAGTATTAACATTTATCGATTTAACTAGTCATCAACATGTGCTTTCAAAAACTTTAATTAATCTTAAGGTTAAGCATGCGTATGATCTAATCGGTTTACTCTAACCTAGAATTAAAAGTAGTGGTGGAGAGATTAGTAAGTCAAGAAGAAGATTAGTTACTCATGATGCAAACTAAAGAAAAATGGTAGATGAGAAAGCAAGTAAATAAAACAATTAAATAAAGATAAATTGAAAAGAAAAACCTTATTATTGATGCTGTCACATTTAATTACAAGAGCGTCCTCCTTCTTTACAAAGCTTGAAATAGAACTAAATCCTAAAAATTAGAAAAGAAAATTTGGAAGAAAAAAAATTAAACAAAAATCTTAAGTTATGATCTCTGATGTGGAGATGTTTCATTATGAGAGATTTCAGCTTTTTAAATAGGCCTCAGAGCTAAGATACAAATTAGGACTTTTAATTCAATCTCAATTCAATAGGAGAATTCAATTCTAAATTGATTTGCAGCAAGTCAGCGTGTTTGTCGCTGAATATGACTTATCAGACGGCTGAATTGGACACAGTGATCAACATAAAAATTGTAGCTCTTTAAGTCCTCTTTCTTTAGCATCTTAAATCATTGAATTTGAATATCTGTAACGAAAGTTATGATCCAAATACTAAGAGGTGTCCAGTCTGAATTCGAGTCTAAATTGATTTTGAACTCTATTTAATTTGAATTATCATCCTTATCTCTAATTAAGATTAGTTTTATTCCATCCATCTTTTAGAAATATATCTTCTGATTTTGAATTTGAATCGTGAAGATGATGATTTATCCTTTCCTTCTCTTGATTTCAAATTGATTTAAATTGAAATCCAAATTTAGATAAGATTAGGGATAAAATAGAAACTTTTTGTATCCTTATCTTCTCATTTAAGTAACTATATATCATAATAAAAAAGAGAGTTAAATAACAATATTAAATAAAGAATAATTAAGGATAAATATGTAAATGTGATGATAATAATACAAAATTGAGTTGCAATCACTTGTTTCTGAATTTTCTTCTTGCTCTCGTTGGAAGCGCGCTGGTCAGTTATGAAACCTTAATCAATGACTAAAATTTTAAAGAGATTAAAAGCTCAACTTGAACTCTGCCAGTTTATAGAGTTTTCTTCTCCAACACCATGTGTGTTTAGCAGCCTTGTGCTTAACTTTCAGCCTTCTATGATTATTCAGCTTCAAGCATCAAGTGTGCATTTAAGGGATTCTCCTTCTCTACCTTTGACTTATTGGGTTCCGCCCCCTTTAGCCCCTAGCTTTCATAGCTATTTATAGGATTTTCAAGGGGATAACTACCCCCTTAAATCTCTCCAAAATGGAGATTTATGTCCTATTATGTGGAGAAAAAGTGGGTATTGATTGCTCCATAATGGAGATTTATGCCCCATTATGTGGAGAGAAAGTTGGTATTCTCCATAATGGGGATTTACGCCCATTATGTGGAGAGAAAGTATGTATTGATTGACTTAGTAACTGTTGTCTGCTACTTAAAAAATGTTGGTCTCGTTAGACACGGACCTCGCTGTTGGACGTGAACCTTGCATTTTGATGTCGTAACGCAATGCTGAGGCCCGCGTATTGAAGAGCAACACGACTATCGTGTTTGACATAGAACGCGGCCCTCGCGTCACGTTTGTTGTGGTGCGACATCCGCGTTTGAGTTGAAACGCGATCTTCGCGTCGACATGAGGCCCTAGGTTCGCGTTTGGGGTTGAAATGCGACCTCCACGTTTGACAAAGAACGCGAGGTCCGCGTTTGGGTTGAAACGCGACCCTCACATTTGGCATGATGCCCGCGTCTGAGGCTTAATCTTTAGTAAATTTTAGACAGCTTACAGACCTCCTCCAAATTTTTTGAAACTCTGCAGTTGACTGGGACAAATTTCGTAATACTCTGGACTTTAGTTGACTTGGGCTTTTGTGATTGGACTGATAATCTTTTGAAATGCCCTGAGTTTAGTCTTGTCTGGATTCCGGTCTTCATGGGTGTATTGTTGAACTGCTTGAAGTCTGCAGGAAAAATCATCACAAGTATCAAGAAGTGCATTCTGAAACTTTTTTGAGCTTTGACTTGCTTATCAGTGTACTATTGAACCGTTGAGTTGTTAACTTTTGCTGCCAGTGTACTGTTAAACTGTTTGCAGAAGTCAGATCTCAGTCAGCAAGTCTGTTTTGATTGCCAGATGTAATGTTTAACTTAGCAATTGAAATTTGAACAACTTCACTGGGTAGATGAATATGAGAGGAAGTTACCGTCAGAGGTGTGATGTTAACTTGACAGAAACTTATTTTGCGTGCTAGAGGTAACGATTAACTTAGCACTGAAAGGTCTCATTTTTACTAAGGAGATCGAGGAGATAATTGTTAGAGGTGTGATGTTAACATAACAGTAATGTGTGCTAGAGGTGTAATATTAACTTAGCACTGAAAGATCTCGCTTTACTGAGAAAATCGAGGAGATAACTGTTAGATGTGTGATGTTAACACAACAAGAATGTGTGCTGGAGGTGTAATGTTAACTTAGCACTGAAAGATCTCGTTTTCACTGAAAAATCAATGAGATAACTGTTAGAGGTGTGATGTTAACATAACAGGGATGTGCGCTAGAGGTAACAGTTAACATAGCACTGAAAAGATCTCATTTTCACTGAGAAAATTGAGAAGATCACTGCCATAGATGTAATGTTAATTTAACAGTGAGATAAGTGTTAGAAGTGTAATGTTAACTTAGCACTGAAGGGGAATTACTGTTAGAGATGTGGTATTAACTTAAAGTGATCTGTCTTGCGATTTGAGCAAATTTGATCAGAGGTGTGATGTTAACTTGATCGGGATTTGTCTTGCGATTTGAGCAAGTTTGGTGGGCATGTCATTTTATTGAAGAGAATTGACAAGTAGAACTTATACCTATTGAGGATATATTGAAGTCTTACTGTCAGAGGTTTAATGTTAACGTGACAAGTTTGATCTATAATTCATTTAATTGGAGAAATGAATGAAGCTTTTGTGAATCTACTATTCCATGGAAGGGAATTGGTAGAGAATTTTGGTGGAGAAAGGTGGGATCAGACCCCTTAGGATTTTTAGCAAACCCTCAGCTGTTAACGAATTTGGTATGCTTTTACCAACTACCGTTTAAATTGGGCTAGCAATGCTATTCCCCTCAGCATGATGAGTTATCGAGGATTGTATATTGGACTTAAAGCCAATGTGTTCCTCTATCTTTTAGCCGTCAGAGGTGTTGGATTGTTATTTCAGAGATAACTTTTAAAATCTTGCTAGAAATTAAAGAAGTATAAACTCCGCGAGGAATTCACAGTGAACTTGGCATTCCATGTGAGTACTTATTTGATCAGAGATATGGTGTTAACTTGATCATGAATAGTACTTTTTTATTTGGAGTAGTACATGATGTACTTCTAGGGGTTATTCCATGAGAATGACAAACACAGATAGTTTTTGATATTATATCGATGGAATGATTTAGACTGTTCAGAGGTAACTGTTGAACGTGACAGTCGTAGAAGTTGGATCATCTCGCTGCCTAGTAGATTCAATGCTACATGCTCTTGTAATCTTTCTGGCTTATTGCAGTTATGTTTTTTGCTCGTTCACCTTGTAAGACTAGTTGTTTTCAAGTGCAACTTTGAGTTACTCCTATTTGAGTTAGGAGTATGGTTTGCAAGTTGTGACGGCAAGTCTCTACCAGTGTAAACTGTGTCATGTCATTTGGATATCGAATTGCTATATTTCGAAAGCTCTCCACAATCGCTTGATTGACTCTCATTTCTTTTGCTTTGTAGCAAGAAGAGTTGGCACGAATAGTTCAGTGTCATCTTCGAAGAATCGTGCCAGGAAGAGTTTCTCGAGGTCGACCCATTTCTTGATAGAGTCGGCAGGAAGATTCATGAACCATTCAAAGGCAACCCCCTTGAGGGTGCCGGTGAATAAACGAGCCATGATGGCATCGTTTGATGTTACATTCCTTGTTTGAGATTTGAAGTAGTATATATGTTGGTTCGGCCAACCTTTGCCTTTGAAGGCGTGCAAATTTAGTGCCTTGAACCTGGGAGGATACGGAGCTGAATCCCACTCGACCGGGTATGGTCTGACCAACCCCACTTCTTAAAGATTGCTTCGATTTGAGATAGCCTTGAGGCGTTTTTCAAGCTCGTTCATCTTCTCGGCAGATTATCTTCTGAATTCTCTGGTTCTTCAGAAGAAGACTCAGGATTTTTCATATCCAAAGTTGTTCTCATTGTCAATAGCGTGTTCGGAGGTAGAGTTTTCATCCCCTTTTTACCCTTGCTTTTGCGGGAAGCAGTTTTAGTCTTCGGACTCTTCTTCTTCTTCTTCGACTTTTTAAGCCATCTTCTTGAAATCGTTAATAGATTCTTGTTGGGCTTCAAGCATCTCATGCTGCTCCTGTTGCACTCGAGCTTGCTTCACGAATTATCCGACCACCTTTTCTAGAGTGCCAGCCATATATGCGAAGGCTTCTGCCTCCACATAAGAGTTCGACGACTAAGATTCCACGATAGCACAGTGCTCATCATTATCTCAATCCCCTTTGCCAACAAATACCACGACAATCTCTCCAGTTCGGATCCGAGTGTGTCGGTAGATTCCTTCGAGCTGGATCAGTATTTCTTTCAAACTTGAAAAATGTTCAGTATCCAACTCCTCAGAATTTAGGGTCAGTTGCTTCTCTTTCGACTTGCTTGGTATAGTGCTTGTACCTATCATGTTGGAAGTTACCTCCAGGTATTCAACATCAGAGAACGACTTCTTGTTGCGAGACTGTCACCTCTTGGCGGGGTTTGAGTTTGAAGCCTTTGACAATCGGTTAAAAACTGACGGCTTAGTCATCTGAAAGTTGCAATGACAATCAGAGAGCACCGTCGAGATGAGCTGCTTGCAATGGCACTAAGAAGTGATTTGATGAGCACTCCTCTTTCTCGTCAAGTAGTCCCTCAGATCCGTTGCATGGGTATCTGAAGAACTAGTTTCAAACCCATGGGAGTGAGGGTTTTTCATTTGAACTTGGCCACTTGGGTCTGAACGCGAACCTCGCGTTTCTGAAGTGAAACACGAAGGTCGCGTTTTGGCGCAGCCTCCTGCTGAACACGGGTCTCATGTTTCTGAAGAGAAACGTGAAGGTCGTGTTTTGAGACTGTCTGCTGTTGAACGCGACTCTCGCGTTTTAGAATTGAAACGCAAAGATCGCGTTTTGGCGCGGCCTTAGGCTGAACGTAGGTCTTACGTTCTTGAAGTGAGACGCGGACCTCGCGTTTTGGTACAGCTTGAAGCTGGACGCGAACTTCGCGTTTTGGCGTTGAAACACGTAGCTCATGAACGCGAGCATTGCTTTTTGTTTCAGAAACGTGGGCTGAACACGAGCTTCGTGTTTAGTGCGAACAACACTGTCTTCAGCCTCTATTTGCTGATGGCGAGCTTGGCGTCTTCATCGACGATCAGCATTCTGCTTGGCTCGCATGAGTTGATGCGACCTCCCTGCAAACTGAGTTTACTGAGCCTTGAGAGGAGTTTGGCGGCGAGATTGGCCTCCGCCACTGTGTTGGCCATGAGTCAAGATATTTACTTTGCGGGTCTCTTGAGAAACGTTGTCGCAAACCATGTTGACTCCACGGAAGGTTGTCAGAACCCGAAGAGAGATTGAGCCACTTGATTTGTCAAAAAGCATATGACCTTCTCTATGAGAAGTCTCCGAAGAGACTTGAGAGCGAGTCTCGTTGGAGCCCGAGGAGAGAAGTTGTTCGAACTTCTCTAGGTCGAATTCGATGACGAGCGATTCGATGGTTGATTCGAGAAGCTTGAAGTTGGCTTGCGCTATGACCTTCTCATCGGTAAAGAAAACTGTCCCCAGCGGAGTTGCCATCTTTTGTTTCCTCGAAAAATTGAGTTGTGTAAAAATTCTTACTGCTTGCAAAGAAGATTACAACGGATCAAAAATCTGATTAAAAAAGAGAGGAGAATATCTAGACCTCCCCTTTATTTAAACCTAGTTCTTCGTGTAGTGGTGGAGAGTGATTTTTGTTCTCCGTTGACATGCCGAGCCGGAAGCTTGTCTCTAGATCTTCTTCTTGCTCTCGTTGGAAGCGCACTGGTCAGGTATGAAACCTTAATCAGTGGCTAATATATCAAAGAGATTAAAAACTTAACTTGAACTCAGTAAGTGTATAGATTTCTCCTCCAACACCATGTGTGTTTAGCAGCCTTTTGTTTAGCTTTCAGCTTTCTGTGATTATCCAGCTTCGAACATCAAGTGTGCCTTTAGGGATTCTCCTCTTCCAGCCTGTGACTTCTTGGTTCCGCCTCCTTTAGCCCCTAGCTTTCATAACTATTTATAGGGGTTTTCAAGGGGATAACTTCCACTTGAATCTCTATAATGGGGATTTATGTCCCATTCTGTGGAGAGAAAGTTAGTATTGATTGCCCCATAACGTGAAGTTATGCCCCATTATGTGGAGAGAAAGTTGGTGTTGATTTCTCCATAATGGAGATTTATGCCCCATTATGTGAAGAGAAAGTGGATATTGATTGACCTAGTAACTGATGTCCGTTACATCAGAAACGCGGGTCTTGTTGGACGCAGACCTTGCATTTTGATGTTGAAATGCCACTCTGAGGTCCGCGTATTGAAGAGCAGCACGACCATCCTGTTTGACATAGAACGCGACCCTCGCGTTGTGTTTGACATTGAACGCATTTGAGTTGAAACGCGACTTTCGCGTCGACAATTGGCCCTAGGTCCTGAAATCACGTAGAAGGGGGGGTGAATAGGTGATAAGGCTAATCTAGAAACTAAATGCGGAAGCTAAAAATAATTTCGCAACACACTTAATACAACCAATAAGTGTAGCCGAATTCCCCGTGAAGGGCTCTGGACTAACTCCTCTTGATTCCCCTAGATAAGGGTTGAGGTGCTATATGAAGCTCTTGTGGTTAAGTATAAGTGAGGCACACACAAGCAAGTCAAGTATATAAAGATGAACAATATGAAATAATGCAGGGCACAAATGCAAGCAATAAGATATGAATGAATGAATGATGCTATGCACAAATAAAAGAGAGAGAGGGTTTAGAGGCAATGGATCAAACACAAACACAATGATATGTTTCGAGGTTCAAGCCCCTAGCTCTACGTCCCCGCCTTCACCGAGAAGGATTTCTAATCCACTAAAGGAGTACCGAACTCCTCTCTCAACCTTACAATGCCACCGAGGCAATACAACCACAATCCACCTCTACCGAAGAGGGATAAGGCCCGTAGCCAACAAACAAACTCAATCACCTCTACCGAAGAAGGATACAAACCAATACCACTCCGATCAACCTCTACCAAAGAGGGATACAACAAAATAAGGAGGGTTTACAACTTGGCGGCTTAATCAACCTCAAACACTTCTCTTTTTCCACAAACAAAGATCCTAATAGACTAGGATAGAATGATAAGCTCAAGTGTGGAAAACTAGTGTTTTGATCAAAGAAAATCTCTTGGGAAAAATACCAAATGGATATAGAAGTTTTAGATCAAAAACAAATTCCCAAAAACTAATTTTCTTTGAAATGAACAAAACACTTTAAAACAAATAAATGAATCTTTTTGGCACAAAAACTATTTTGAAAACTTGTTTAAACACTAGAGAAACACTAAAATTTTTCTTGTCAAAAGTCTTGTCAAAATCCCCAAAGAGATGGGGTATTTATAGGCTCCCCAAGAAACTAGCCGTTAGGCTGATTTTTCAGCCTGACAGGCGGCGGTCGACCGCCAACGGTCATAAATATCACCGTGGGGCTTCCCGGTCGACCGCAATAATACAAAGAGCAAAGCTCTCTGGACGGTCGACCGACCCGGTCGACCGAGCCCAGCGCCTGGCCAACGTGCACAGGCTTGTGCACGTCGGTCGACCGGCTCTGGAACACGGTCGACCGTCTCGGTCGACCACCAGCGCCTGACAACCAATTTTCTAGGTCAGAAAAACATGTTAAAAAATATTCTAATTAATCTTGTAAATCTTTTAAAAAATCCCCAAAAATAGTTTTTAACATTTTGCATTGATATATAAACATGTGATAAAAATTTCAACTCAAATATCAAGCAATTTGAACTATTTTTGTGTCTTATCATTTTTACCAAAAACCAAAAACTGTATTTTATCAAACTTGGATTTTTCAATAGGAAATCTGATTTTTCCTAAAACTCACTAAAATACAAAAACATGATATTTGAACATTATTAGACATGTTGCATATGGACATAGGTCCAATATACAAGAAACAAATATATATCATAGTTTTTGTCTTTAATTCCAAAATAATGTTTTGTTAAAAATACTAAAACATAAAACACATGAATAGGTATGTCAAACTAAGTTTGTATAAGTCATGAAGCATGTATGTATATCGAACACATCTAATATACATAAAAATAAAGTAAACTTGTTTTGATCTACTATTCATGAAAACCAATATTCAAAAACATAAAACTTGTGTGTGTTGTGAACTTGAGCATATCAACTATCTAATCTTTACACATGGATCTAAACACCACTAAATTAAAACTAGGATACCTAAGTCTTCTTGACGATCTTCTATCTTCAAGTCGATCCGATCCAAAACTCCGTGATCCACGAGCTAGGCTATGTATGATCTAGATGCTCGGGCTCTGGAATCATAATGTGAAAGCTTCCAAACTCCTCTTGTTGAAGCAATCACCAACTAATATCTTGCTAAATGATCTGAAACTAAAATCACAAGATTATTAGTAAACATAACTACATGAGTTAATCATCATCAAAACTAGAGTGGAAGGCTTCTGGGCCAACAATCTCCTCCTTTTTGATGATGAAAAAACTCATGGAGTTACATATGCATGGATTAAAGTTAAGCTTCAAAGAAGCTCCCCCTTAACTCATGCATAAACAGTAAATAATAAGAATATGCAATGAAAGCTCATAAACATGTATGCATAGACATGCATAAAATAATATAACAAGTTCTTATACCAAATGAAATTTTCAAAAACAAAACATGCTCTAGATAACATGCTCTAGATACCAATTAAACTTAATATATGCAAAACATAAATATGCATATAAAACTCAACATCTTTCTCCCCCCTTTTGTCAATCATCAATAAAGGGGTAAAAGCAAAAGCAAAACAATAAATTTTTCTCTCCCTTTTTGTCTAAAACAAAAACAAAGTCAAATAGGGGTTACAATCAATTGAGATATCAATTAAAAATATGTCAAGGTAGCATCTTGATACCAATTGAAAGTGAACATAGATCAATCAACAAATGGTATATGCGATATACATTCATGAAGAGGAAGATGTGAAGCTTCCCAACATAGATACATTACATGAAGGAGGGATGACAAGCCCTAATTCACATAACGTACACTATGCAATGCATAAGAGGAGATGTGAAGCTCCCCCTACACACGTGTACCACATAAAGAAGAGTTGTCAAGCTCCTCAATACGAGATACACTCATCATGAATCTATATGTAGAGAGATGTTAAGCTCTCCTTGCATATAGGCAATACAAATCAAAACTTTTGAATATTTCTTTTAAACAAAAATTTGAGATTTCAATTTAAATCATTCAAATAAACATCTTGATATCAAAAGAGAGTATTTTTCTTTTAAGCATATGATTTCAATTTGAAAATTTATTTTCTATCATAAAGTAAGGGAGTGGAAATACAAATACCAATTGAAATATGAAAATCGAATTTTCCCCCCTTTATGAAATACAAACTAAACACATGCATAAGCTTGTTTAAGAATACCAATTGAAAACTAATCAATTGAAATATGATAGTCATTAGCAATTCAAGCTTAGCATAAACAAAATTTGTGCTCAAGATATAGGGATATAATAAGCACAAATAAAACATATATGTATGAAAAATTAGATACCAATAGAAATTGATATCATTTAAATTGAAAGCATACATATATATATACATACATACATATATGTGTATATATATATATATATATATATATATATATGTATATATATATATATATATATGTATATATATATATATGTATATATATATATGTATATATATATATATATATATATATATATATATATATATATATATGTGTGTGTGTGTGTGTGTGTGTGTGTGTGTGTGTGTGTGTGTGTTGTGTATACAAGAAATGTCAATATTGATACCAATTGAAACAACAATAATATCAAATGTATATCTCATATAACCTACCACCCATTCATGTTCAAGTTTAAAATGATTTTCACTATAAAGCATTCATGAGCATGGTCTCCCATCCAACCACCCTTCGAAGGTAGGGGTTTTCAAAAATAGATTTGAAAATTATAGTATGTTTGAAAACTTCTACCATATCGAAGAATCCCGCAACTAGTTAAATGAAAAACTTGTTAACTAGTACGAAATCCTTCAAGTAAGGAATAAAACAAAAATATTTTCAAGAGACAAGAAATCCACATGATATCCAACACTCAAGTCAATGAAGCATAAATATGACTCATGAAAACAAAACATAAGTAAACAAGAAAAGTGAGTGTACAAATAAAATGTGAAGATCATAATCAAGAAAAATAGACATTAAGCTCAATATTCCTTTAATCATGAAAACATGAAAATCATCAAAATTATTTAATCTTCAAGGCATATGTATGTCTTATACAAACTAAGATATACATACTTATTCTAAACACAACGAGTCCACAAATGTATATGCTTGAAGGCACGTGGCTCAAAGGATGTATATATATAATTAATAGTTTAGACAGATGGACATATACATGAAGTTAAACATGAAAAACATGAAAATATGGATAAAATAAGAATACAAGTTAAATGCATGAATCATCAAAACTAGACTATACTAGCACATCTAATGGGTATAAATAATCGTTCAAGCACAAACATGTATAAATTTACTTGTGGCCCACTATATATACAAGTATAAATCCTAGTCTTAATGAAAACTAACATTTAAACATATATTCAACATTTAAAGCATAAAAACAAGATATAAATCAACATGATAAACATAACATGATTATTATGTAAATCCACATGTTATTAGAGCTAAGATAAACATGATAGCTAAACAAAGGTGAGAACACTAAAATAATGATCCATATTAAACATGGGTGTCTAAAATGCTATACATGTATGTCAAGAATCTAATAATCATGGCATTTTCATAATGATCATATAAACAACAAAACATGCTACAAATAATGATCATGAAAAGCATGTATAAATAAATATGGACTAAGAGACCGTTACCAAAACCTATGAGGTAACTTCTCCATGTCTCCAAAACACGGTGGTCCTCCCACCAAACATCCCTTGAAAGTGATGCATCCAAATGATTTTCATGAAGCTCGGAACGCATCCACTCCAAAGTACCGCTACTCTCACGTCATGTGAGAGCCCACACCTACATCATAAACAAGAGGGGTGGTCTTTGGTACCCATATCTTTTTGGGTCCATGGGGGTTAGTCCCTTCTCTAACTCAAACAAATTTATTTGCTAAATTTTCAATATGTATTCTATCATAGCAAAATCTAGCAAGGTGGCCCTTACGTCCACAATGTGTACATGTGTACACATGAGCATACATGATGTGATGGTGTTAACCGTGAGAAGCATGTGTATGCCGTGGATGGTGTGCATGCATAATAGGAGCTTGTTTCTTCCGAAACAAGGATTCCATTCGTGTATGGCTCTTGGCACAATGGCTCAATGTGGAGCCCAAAAAACCCATTCTCTTCTTTAACAAATAAATATCATCATTAATCCTGGAAGAAGAGGTGTATGCAATGGGTGATTTAGATGGAACTACCCTAGCATGGCAAACATGAGAATCAATAATATTTTTCAAAAATTCATTTTTCTTTAAACACATTTATAAATCCTTTGAAATAGAATCAATTTTCTTTTCAAAGAATCATTTTCTTTTAAAATAAAAACAACTTTTGAAGATATTTTTTATTTTTCTTCAAAATTGTTTCACAATCATTCTTATTTTCAAACTCATTTTCTTTTAGGACAAGATCAAGTTGAGATTTTAATGAATCCCTTTCATTAGAAATCTCCTCCTTCTCTTGCAAAACATTGTTAAGTCTAGAAAGCAAATTTTTATTTCATTGTTAAGGCCTAGACTTTCTTTTTCAACAAATTATATTTTTCCAATAATTTTTCACAAACAATAGATAGTTCTTCATTCAAAGCATTAGCATCCACATATTCATCACATGAAGAACTAGCATCAAAACTATCTAGTTGAGATTCCGATTGTACTTCAAGGGAGTCATTCCCTTGGACCATGAAGCATTGTGAGTCGGATTCTCCACTAGACTCCTCCGGTTGGATTGGTAATTGAAGTTTGGAGGTGGTGGTGGTGGTTGTTAACTTGTTCCACACTGCAAAGGCGGAATCAAGGTTAGAAACAAGCATAAGATATTCTTTTGAAAGCGTGCTTCTAATAGCCTCAAGGGCTTGTGCATTATGAAAATCACCTAGAGGGGGGGTGAATAGGTGATAATGCTAATCAATGCACAAATAAAAATTATGATGCAACAATCTCCCAAAACAAGATTAGAAGCCGGATTCCTCGTGAAGGGCTCTAAACTCCTTCCTCGTGATTCCTCTGGATATGAGTTGGAGGTGCACAATGCAATCTTGTTGTATGGGACTTGATTGATAAGATGAATGAAAACAAGTGAATATTGCAATGAAATAGAGAGCAAGTAATAAGAGCAAAGAAAGTAAAGTAAGAAGCAAGAGCAAGTAAACCAAACGCAAACACCGAGAATTTTTCCGAGGTTCGAGCACCCAGCTCTACGTCCCCGCCTTCCCCAGAAGGATTTCTAACCACTATAACTTCACAAAGATGTTACAAATACACCGGAGTACCAACTCCACAATCTTAAGTACAAGTTCTCTCTTGGTGATCAAAAGACCACAAACTCTCTTTTAAAAATGTCTCTTCCCTTACAAAAATCCTTGTAGAATGATGAGAGGATTGAAGCTCTTGAGTGTAAGTGAAAAGAAAAAGGAAATCAGAGAGTTTTGAAAAACACTTCAGAAAATGAGAGAAATATTTAGCACAAAAACCAAGAAACAAAGCTCTTTTGAATGCCTTAAACTTTTGAAACTTTTACAAAATTTTCTTGTCAACAACCTCTCTCTAAACACCCCTATTTATAGTAGAGGGCTAGGGTTTAAGATAAGACTCACTTAAGACTAATTAGGAAGTATTATGATCAGTAAATATCATTTAAACCTTTTTAGAAAGAAAAGAAAAATAAAACAGCTCAGAAAACTAGCCGTTACTGTTCAAACGGCTCTCTCGGTCGACCGGTCGGTCGACCGAAGTTCAAAAAATAAGAGCCGTTGCCGGCTCTCGGTCGACCGCTCGGTCGACCAAAAAATACAGAGAGCAAAGACTTACAGTCAGGTAAGTTTCGGTCGACCGCTCGGTCGACCGTGAAACGTGCACACGGTTACGCACCTGCTGCCAGAACCTCGGTCGGCTGGGACGGTCGACCGAATTGACCTGACACAGGGTCGGTCGACCGGTCGGTCGACTGGGTCAGGTCAAAAGTCAAAACTGAAACAGAATTTTGAAGGGGATTTGAAATCTAACAAAATAGTTTTGATTTGAAATATGTATAATACCCAAAATTGAGTTATAAACAAGAGGCTTTAAATTAAAATAATTTTTATATATTTATAGGAAATATTCTTGAAATGATATGTGCGCAAAAATGTGTGTGATAAGAACTTCAAACCTATTTACTATTCTTTAACAAAACTATAAAACTAGGAACAAATCTAATGAAGTCTCTTGAGCAATCTTGAGCCATGCAATGCCTTGCTAGAGCCTTCTCTTCTATGTTCCTTCCTTGATGTGCCATTTGCCTTATTTGCTTCATGAGCCTAGAATCCTTGTAAAAGCTAAGCAATGGTCTTCAAATATGGTACTAACCTGAAACTTATCTTGAATAAACTTATTAGTACCAAATAGCTCTTATTAGTTTTGTTATCATCAAACTCTAAACAAATGGAGAGTGTAACCTTTTGGGCCAACAATCTCCCCTTTTTGATGATGACAAAACAAATAGGCTATGAACAAAAATATAGGAGAGGAGAAAGCTCCCATCTCAAATTATGCTATATTAAACAAAGAAAAACAATGTAATTTGCAAGTAAAAATAAAAAAAAACATGAAACTAAAAACACTTGCAAAATACAAGAATTCATATAAACTCAAGAATTCATAAAAATTCATAAAAACACATCAAAAACATATAAAAACTCATATGGAACCAAAACCATATGAACTCTTATTTCCATACATAAAAGTCATTCTCCCCCTTTTTGTCATACATCAAAAAGGGTTAAGAAAAACATTAACATTCAATAACACAAACATTAAGTTCACAACAAATAAAAGAAAATCTAGCAAAATCAAGTGGTTTAGTGAAAATATCGGCAAGTTGCAAATCCGTAGAAACATAATCAATATCTATATCTCCTTTCTCAAAATGATCTCTAAGAAAGTGATATGTAATCTCAATGTGCTTGGTCTTACTATGTTGATTTGCATTCTTAGTCATGTGTATAGTACTAGTATTATCACAAAATATTTTGATATGGTTATAATGCAAATCATAATCAAGGAGAGTATGTTTCATCCAAAGGACTTGTGCACAACAAGCCCCCGCAGCAACATACTCCGCCTCGGCGGTTGAGAGAGCTACGGAATTTTGTTTCCTAGAGGACCATGAAACAAGATAATTACCAAGAAATTGACATGTCCCACTAGTACTCTTTCTATCTACTCTACAAACCGCATAGTCGGCATCCGAATAACTCGTCATTGAGAAATCTTCGGTTTCGGATACCAAAGACCCATTCCAATTGTGCTCTTAATATAACGAATATGTGTTTTACCGCAATAAGATGGGACTCTTTGGGACACGATTGAAATCTAGCACAAAGACACACACTAAACATTATGTTCGGCCTAATTGCCGTCAAATACAAAAGACTACCTATCATGCTTCTATACAATTAATATCAACATTTTTACCTTGGTCATCCTTATCAAGCTTGGTTGTAGTTGCCATGGGAGTGTTGCAAACTTTAGAGTCTTCAAGTCCAAACTTCTTTACGAGTTCCTTTGCGTACTTGGCTTGACATATGAAGTTCCCATCTTGCAATTGCTTGATTTGGAGTCAAGAAAGAAATTCAATTCACCCATGGAAAGACATTTCAAACTCACATTGCATAACCTTTTCAAACTCCTTGCATAAAAACTCATTAGAAGATCCAAAAATTATATCATCAAATAAATTTGCACAATTAAAATGTCATTATCAACATGCTTAGTAAAAGAGTTGTGTCTACTTTGCCTTTAACAAAATCATTTGAAATGAGAAAACTAGAAAACCTTTCATACCAAGCTCTTGGAGCTTGTTTCAATCCATACAAAGCTTTATCAAGTTTAAAAACGAAATTAGGATGAACATGATCAACAAAACCGGGAGGTTGTTCAACGTAAACTTCTTCATTTTATAAAACCATTCAAAAATGCACTTTTCACATCCATTTGAAAAAGTTTAAAATTTTTAAAAGATGCAAAAGTTAGTGTCATCCGTATGGCTTCAAGCCGTGCTACGGGTGCAAAGGTCTCCTCAAAGTCAATTCCCTCAACTTGAGTGTAACCTTGGGCACTAAACTAGCTTTATTCCTAATGACATTACCGGACTCATCCATCTTGTTTCTAAAGATCCACTTAGTACAATTATTGGTCTATCGTGGGGCCTTGGAATAAGGTGTCAAACTTGGTTGCGCTCAAATTGATTGAGTTCCTCTTGCATGGCTAGCAACCAATATGTGTCCGCCTCGGCTTCGATGATGCTTTTGGGTTCAAATGAGAAATGAATGCAATGTTACTACATAAGTCATGGAGCTTGGAGCGAGTTGTTACCCCTTTAGATACATCACCTAAGATGAGTTCCTTGGGATGATTTGTAGCGTATCTCCAATCTTTAGGAAGCGGTTGTGAGCTTCCTCTTTATCCTCTTGAACATCACCAATGGATTCTTGCTTTTCTTCTTGAGCAGGTGAGTCTTCAAGGATAGTCTCTCCATGTCTTCACCTAATGGGCCAATCTCTACAACATTCTCAACAACCACATTAGATTCTTCAAATTTACATGCATGGATTCTTCATTGGTAAGTGAAGATCTATTGAATACTCTATAAACTTTGCTAGTAGTAGAATATCCAAAAAAGATTACTTCTAAGCCTTAGCATCAAATTACCCAAGTTATCTTTAGTATTAAAAACAAAACACTTGCATCAAAAAACTTTGAAATATGAAAACATTAGGTTTTCTAGAATGATACATTTCAAAAGATGTTTTGGAAGAATTTTACACAAATAAATACGATTTGAAATATAGCATGCGGTGTTTACGGCCTCGTCCCATAAATATTGAGGGAGGTCATATTCACTTATCATGGTCCTAGCCATCTCTTGAAGTGTTCTATTTTTCCTTTCTACAACTCTATTTTGTTGGGAGTTCTAGGACATGACATTCATGCTTGATTCCCTTTTCATCACAATAAGTCATGAAGAGTTGGTTAACAAACTCACCACCTCTATCACTCCTTATTTCAAAATCGAAAAACCTTTTTTCCTTTTCAATCTTTTTCGAAAAACTTGAAATGAGAAAAAGTTGATCTTTGTGTTCCAAAAAGAAAACCAAGTGAAACGGGAAAAATCATCAACTAAAACAAATGCGAATCTACTACCATTTAAACTCTTAGTTTTAGTTGGTCCAAAAGTTTCATATGAATTATTCTAATGGCCTAGTTGACATGATATCCTTGATTGGTTTGAAGGAAGACTTGGTTTGTTCCCAAGTTGGCACGCACCACAAATGCGGTCTTTCTCAACTTCAAGCAAGGTATATGTAACGCCCCGATTCCACGGATACGGGGACGTCACTGCAACGTTATACGTAGGTCAGAAAGTGCCCCACGTATATACGCTAAGCATAAAAGTACAAGCAAGGGATTAGAGTACAACACAAAGCGTGGATACATACATATGCCAACATAAAAGTACAAATACAAGGTCATCACAGTTTATGATAAACTATACATATTACGTATGTCTTTTATCACAACCAAGTCCAAAAGTAAAATATACAATAAAGATACAAAAAGCTCACGAGTAGGATGAAGATCCCGTGAGTCAAAAAGAGGAGTCTGGCGCGAAAGAACTGGAACTAGGCTGCCAGCTTACAAGGAAAAGCTTGATCTACTGTGGACAGCTCCACTGCAATCCAAGCTTCAAGACTGAACATACAAATCCAAGGGAGTCAGGACCTCCCAACAATGAACCGGCTATGTGCCAAGTGGCTAAGAGACAAGAATAGGGGTTAGAACACAAGAGTGGTATACAAGAACAGGTATAGCATAATCATGAAACAGGAAATGCAAGGTAAAGCTGATTACAGGCAAAAGTGATTGTATATGCTTAAGTCACGGTCCCATGAGACTAATACATCGAGGGATAATCCAAACAAGGAAACCCTCATATATATACCTTTGTCTCATGCCACAGAAATCCCAAGCATATAGAATCAGAGTTGCAAATCATATGACAGTCAAAACGGGAATATATAACAAGAATGATAAGAATCGTAACAAACATCAAAACAGGAATCATCACTGGAATCATGACATAACGAGTAGACTAGGAGTCATAACATAACAGGTCTCTATTATTATTATTACTCGTCTGACCCATATATCTAGGTATGTGCCCGGGTGTACATCCATCACACATACATCCATATATAAGCTATCCGAGGTTTGTTAACGGAAGTAGATGGAGAACTGATAGAACTTCTTATAGTGGTTTCCATACACCTGGAACCGGCTTTGGAGGTCCAAAGTCCCCCTAACAGTAATATCATAACACTTACCGCCAGTATATATACATATATATACTTTTATATCCCATCACTATAAGCAAGATATCATTCCGGCATCCATCACTTCCTCCCATACCCATACAAGTTGTAGCTTATTAAGATTATCAGGTTACGGGAATAAACAGTCATAACAGTAATAATTGGATTCTAGAGGTGGCCCCCACGTGAGGTGTGGCACTTAGTTCCATAACAATAACAACAATAGGACAGGGTTCCCGTAAACATAATAATCATAAAGTCAAGTATGTCATGCTGGTGTGAAGTGATAGCATGACAAGTGATGATATTGCAAACAACCAAACATAGTAAGAGATCGATGTAGTCCGGGTCAGTCATGTTATAACAATAGGGTTTTGCCAAGTAGTGGCCATGTCAGGTGGTCAAGTGATAACACATTGGAGGTCAGGTGATATACATGTGTTAAAAGGAAACATGAAACTGATAGTTCTGAATTATGCAAGACAAGTGGAAACATAGGGACAATGCAGAGTTCGACGACCTCGAAGGGTCCGCCACGCATGGTATTCAATAAAGAAGCAAGAACATCACATGCATGGTACAAGCATCATAATGAAACAAGCAAATGTTTGGCAATACATAAACATAGAAATGTGAAGCGACAAGAGGTGATACACATCAAGTAATAGGTCATGAAGTACAAGTATGAAGTACATGAACCAGGTATAAGATCCAAAGTTAAGAAAGTAATTAACTATAACGAACAGCCTAAGTTAGTCGACTAAGGTCAAGGAAATAGTCGACTAATAGAAGGGTTAGTCGACTAACAGTAGGGTCTAGTCGACTAAAACTGTGTAACAGAGAGTTGTGGTTTCTGATTCAGGAAATGTTAGTCGACTAGGTTAGGAGGGGTAGTCGACTAATAGAAGGGTCAAGTCGACTAACAGACACTTAAGTCGACTAAATCTGTGATACAGAGAGTTAGGGTTTTTGATTCAGGAAGAGGTAAGTCGACTAGGGCAAAAATAGTAGTCGACTAGTGGACTCAAGTGACTAATATCTAAGCTAAGTCGACTGGAGCCGAGAGTTGGGATTCTGGGATCATGGGAAATTAGTCGACTAGGGTAAGAGAGTAGTCGACTAGGCATCTCTAGTCGACTGTTAATAGGGACTAGTCGACTAAAACTGTGTAATCAGAAAAGGCTACGTTTCAAACTAAGGGTTTCAAGTCGACTAGCTCCTAGGTCAAGTCGACTAATCGTGGTCGGGAAGCAGATTACAGAACAAAATTTGGTGATTGTTCTTGATGACTAAAAATGTGATTTTTATGACATGTGAACACAAGATATGGAGATACAAGTATACTAGGAATGGAACAAGTCTTGGTGAGTAAAATACTCACTTGGAAAGGCTTGATTGAAGCTCTACGAGTCCGGGAAGTTTGTGGTCGTCAAATTGATCCACCGTGATGAAATCGACGAAGAAGGAGACGATCCCAATCCAAGAGTTGTTGTTGAGGTGGAGGTGAAGACCTAGGTGATGCCCTTGAAGTGGTGGTGGTGGAGTTGAAGAAGATGGTGGAGATTAGGGTTCTTGGTGAAGGTTGGATGGTGAAGAGAGTGAAAAAAAGAAGTAGAAATGTAAAGGGAAGTTTAAATAGGGATTTGATTTTGTGAAGGAGGTGTAATTTAGATAGAAGAGATGGGCTTTATTGCAAAAAGGGAGGTGAGGTGTCTCCTTTGGCCACACTTGGCCGGCCATGGGAGAGAGAGAAAAAGATGGGCATTTAATGAGGAAGTAGGTGAGGAAGTGTGTGGAGTTGGAATTTTTGGAAAAGATTAGAATTTTGAAAAATGGAAAAACTTGTGGTTTTGGAGAAAAGAAATAAAGGAAAGGGAAAAAGAAAAGAAATATAAAGGAGAAGATATTTTCCCTTGAACTCAAATGAAACTGTTAAATAGACAGATACCCGGGTTTAAGGTCAAAGATGTGGAAATCATTACGGAAAATACCGAAATCGTCCGAAATTCAAGTATCTCGGAACGACTCGAAATAATTACAAAAATCAATAATAATATATAAAGACCAATAGTGAAATCCGTTTGAAGAAATACTTTATAGTTTTAAAACTAAAATCCCGGAATCAGTTACCTACCAACTCCGTTGGAATTTCCATAAAATCATAAAATTCTCAGAAAAGTATTTAAGTAGGAAACGTAATTCTAAAGATAAAGTCTAAAGGACCATCATGAAATTCCAAACAGTTTGAGAATTAAAAATCCGGGAATCGGTCAGCGGCACTGGCCGACACCTGTTTTGAAGAAATTCAATTTAATCCAAGAAAAATCCAGAAAATCACAGAAAATCTAATATATTGGAAAATAATATTTGAAACTGAAATCGGTCAAATCTAATCACCGGAAAGGCCAAATCGAAATATACTATAATCGGGTCTTCGGTTCAGACTAGGGCTGACTCCGAATCCACGAATCCAATTCAAAGATAAAACAATCATACAAGGAATTCATAATACAGAATAAATACAGGAAAACAAATCGAAAAAATACGATCGAAATCTGAATACGCAACTAAGTACGTATTCCGGGAAGGGGTATTACATTAAAGCACATAAATATGTATGCAAATGAATGCACAAATCTTTTTCTCAAACTTTTATCTTATTATATTATGGCTATTGCATGAGTAAAAGCACAAGTATAAAAACACAAAATCATCTCAAAATCTTTCTCTCCCTTAAGTAAGGAACAAATACTTCTCCCCTTAAGGAAATCATGCATATAACTCAAATACTTCTCCCCCTTTTTGTCAATCATCAACAAAGGGTTCAAAGTTTCAATCATCAAAACAACATTTTCTCCCCCTTTTTGTCAAAAAATAAGGAAATCAAGGAGGGTTAAATCAAATCAATCAATAAGATTTATATGCGATATACATTCATGAAGAGGAAGACGCTAAGTTAACTTCCCTACACATATGCATTACATGAAGAAGGGATGACAAGCCCTAACTCACATAACACATATTATGTAATGCATAAGAGGAGATGCGAAGCTCCCCCTACACACGTGTACCATATAAAGAAGAGATGTTAAGCTACTCAATACACAATACACTCAACATGAATCTATATGTAAGAGAGATGTTAAGCTCTCCTTGCATATAGGCAATACGAAACACAAGTTCATATCAAATATTTTTTTTTTTTTAAAAAACCAAAATCTTGATAAGCAAACATATAGTATATAATATACGTGTGAAATCAAGCACAAAAGATCACATATATGTATGAAAAGATAATATCAATTGAAGTAGATGCAACATACATGAAAGAACAAAATATGAGTATATACAACATGAATCAAATTGATACCAATTGAAAATATCTAATGATACCAATTGAAAAATTAAGCTTAAGTGTATATATCATATAATCGACCACATGAAGAATTCGAACTAGTTTAAATGAAGTGTTTAACAACTAGTACGGAATCCTTTAATAAGGAATAAAGCAAAAAATTTTTCATAAAATATCAATGAAACACAAGGCACTAAAAAACACTAGAATCCATAAAGTCCATATCAAAAAGAAGTGAGTGTGCTAATGTTATGTGGAACATGGTATCATGAAAAATAGCAATAAAACTCAATATTCCTTAAAATTTTGAAATCATGAAATCCATCACAAAAATTTTATTGAAAAATTACAAAATTTTTATAAATAAAAATTTATATTTCAAGATATATGTATGTTTTGACAAGACATTAAGTATACATACATAACCTTAAAACACATTTGAGTCTATATATAGATTTGCATGAAAGGCAAATGACTCAAGAGGTATCCATGTATATCTTAATATTTTGGCAAGACAAACATATACATGAAAAGAAAGCACATGATCATAGCATAAATCCAAAATGGGAATACAAGTTTAAAATGTAATAATCATCAAAACTTAGGCTATACTAACACACCTAATGGGCACAAATAAGCATTCAAACCCAATCATATATAGATTTATTTGTGATCCATAATGTGTATAAGTATAAATCCAAGTGTGACAAATGCTAACATTTAAACTAATATTCAAATCATGAAGCATCAAATAAATTTTGAAAATACAAAAGAATTTATCCATATGATTTCAAATAGGATCATGTGAATCAATTTGAAGAATAGATAACTAGTTTAAATGGATTTTTGACAAACTAGTTAAAGATCCTTCAAAATACAA
Organism: Agave tequilana; assembly: GCA_038442645.1. Taxonomy (NCBI): domain Eukaryota; kingdom Viridiplantae; phylum Streptophyta; class Magnoliopsida; order Asparagales; family Asparagaceae; genus Agave; species Agave tequilana. The sequence continues at coordinate 235,129 of JAVJIF010002723.1, read as the reverse complement.
AGTCAAATGTTTTCCATGAATAATACTAAATACATAAAAGTTCAAGCACTCATAGTCCATAAAGCTCAAAAATTATCTTATATCATAAAAGATGAGTGTTCAAAAGGTTATGTAAATGGTATTTTCATGAAAATAAAAAGTGAAGCATGAATCTCATGAAAAATCTTATTTTTCATCTTAAACAAATCATATATATTCATAAAGTATTTTGTATTTAGCAATGCTTTATGAAAATAGTCATTCAAGCTCAAAAGATCATAAATCACATTTAGTTGTACAAATGAAAAATCATTTTTTAAAAATTTTTTTATTATTATTTATTAAAATAATAATCTTCATGGTATATGTATGATTTATCCAATTCTAAACAATACGCATACATATCCCAAATATGAAAAGAGTCAATATATATTGCATGAAGGCAAAGACTCAAGGGGTATACATGTATATTTATTAGATTTGAATTAAACACACATATACATGAAGTAAGATCAAGATAGCATAACAAGTATAAATGACCGAATTATCAAAACTAGCCATACACATGCATATAGTGGATACAAATGAGCATGAAGTTCAAATATGTATGAGTCAATTGTAGTTCACTATTCATATATGTATAAATGCAAGTTTTGACACATTTTACATTTAAGCATGTAAATGCCACATGAAGCACCCAAAAAATATGAACATGCTACATGAAATTAAAAGCATGTGCATAAATGAAATAGGAGTGTAGAAATCGTTACCAACTCCAAAGCTCCTAGCATGGTGGTTGACCCACCAAAATTTCTTGATAGCGGTGCTCCAAGTATGTGTCATTTTAGTTCAAATGCACCCACCATCAAGGCACCAAATCTCTCACGTTTTGAGAGATTCCTCACCTACATCAAAATCAAAGGGTGGGGTTTTGGTACCCATACTTTCTTGGGTCCTTTGGGGTTAGCTTTATTGTAAGATCCCAAAATCTTTTATACTAGCAAAATATAAATGAGGTGTCTTATCAAAACAAAATTTTGCTAAATGGCCTTTGCGGCCACAATGTGTACATACGTACACCTTAGTATGCTTATGTGTAGGAGTGTGATCATGTTGTGCAACATAAGCATGATGATGAGAGTGATGTGCATGAACATGAGGAGTTTGTTTCTTTGAAAACATTGACTCCAACTTAGTATGATTAAATGCACAAGAGTTCAAAGTTGAACTCAAATTATCCATTTTATTTTTCAAAACATTTATCTCATTTGTGGTGGCATGTAAAGCATGATGAGATATATGATCATTTTTCTTTTTCTTTTGTGAAACAAAATCTTTTTCTTTTTCAACAAATTTTCTTTTTAAAGACTTATTTTATTGCAAAATGACTTCCTTTTGTTTTCCACCATATCAACCTTATTTTTCAAAATCATATTTCCTTCACAAAAAACATTCAATTTAGACATTAAGGAAATATTCTCATTTTTCAAATCCTCATTTTCTTTTTCTAAACATGCAAGTTTATTTCTAAAAGAATCATTTTCTACATGCATGCAATCAAATTTCTTTTTCAAACTTTGTATCTTTTTCTAAGCATGCAATGTTATCTCTAAATGAGTCATGTTCATTATGCATGCAAGCAATGTCCTTTTTCAAATTTTATTTTCTTTCTTAATATGTCATATCTCTCAAGCAATAATTGACAAAATGTAGAGAGCTCATCATATGACATACTATCATCTTCTACCTCGGATTCGGTAGTTACCTCAAGGGGGTTATCCCCTTGGACCATATAGCATACGTTGGAGATGTCGCTTCCAACGTCCGAATCGCTCCCCGCATAGTATAAATCCTTTTCGCCAAGGGAGGTGAGGGTGTTCCATACTACAAAAGCCGAATCAATATTAGCAACTCTAGAAAAATAAACATCATCTAGGGTAGACTTCAAAGCATTAAGGGCTTTTGTATTAGCCTCAATGTTCTTACCATTTAAGCAATATCTTTATTAGTTGTGGCAAGATATACACTAAGGCCAAGTCCTTTGAGGAACAAAGACATCTTAACCTTCCAAATTTGGATGTAAGGATGTCAAAGGTGGGTGGTGACATGAAGTCCATGGTGTGTGTACAAAATATTGTGATTAGCCTAAAAGTAGGATCTTTAACTCTAGGTTGTTAGACCCAATATCAAGAGCACTTGGCTCTGATACCAATATTGTAAGATCACCTAGAGGGGGGTGAATAGGTGATGGCTAATCTAATAGTCACTTATGAACAAATAATGCGGAATTAAAACTAAGTTGACCAAATAAAACTTCTTTTAATTGAACACTTATGTATAACACAAGAGTGTTGCCGAATTCCCCTTGCGAGGCTCTGGACAAACTCCTCTAGATTCCCCTGAATGGGTTGAGGTGCCGCGTTGGCTCTCTTGGTTGAATACTAGTGTTAATAACAATCCCAAGCAAGTATAGCAATTATGAGCACAAAGGTATATCATGCATATAAGAGATAAAGACTATAAAGTAATGCAAGATATAAGTGAGACCAAAAGAGTAAGAGAGCAAGAGTGAGCAATCGCAAACACAAAGGGTTTGTTTCGAGGTTCGAGCACACTTGCTCTACATCCCCGCCTTCGACACACGAAGGATTTCCACTATGCACGATCCAACCGGATCTCTCCTTGGTGCCGCAACACCTACAAGCCCTCGGACTCCCAAAGTCCCTTACACACCACAAGCCCACCGGCTCGTCGAGGCCGCACCTCGTACAACAAGTCCGCACCCGAACTCAAAACACCGCGAGCACACTTGCCCGCTTCCTCAAATACAAAGAAAGATCTTGGTGATCTAAACACTTGATCACCTAACAAAACTCTCACTACAACACTCTCCTATAGGATAGATATAACTATGGATGCTCAAGTGTAGTGTGAGAAATCAAGGAAAGAACTTTGATGGAAAACTCAAGAAATCACAATAAACCTCTCTTGATAAAATCCCTTTTGATAGGAAATATTGGCACTCTATTTTGTGGAGAAAACTCTGCTAAAAGAATGGAAATAACTGGACAAAAGCTCTCCTAAAAATCTTAGCTTCAAACAATGACAAAACCCCCTTTTATAGAGGCCAGAAAAATCTGACCGTTGGGCTCTGTCAGAGCTGCCGGTCGACCGGTCCGGTCGACCGCCACGGTCAAGAATCCGACCGTTGGAGCCTCCGGTCGACCGGCCCGGTCGACCGCGCACCTGGAGCAGAGAATTACTCTCTGTCGGTCGACCGGTGCGGTCGACCGGGAATTTCCAGAGAGCAGACTCTCTGAAGCGGTCGACGGCACGGTCGACCGTTCTCCAGTGCACACAGGCGTGCACGTCTGTGCACGTCCGGTCGACCGACCCGGTCGACCGGCCACTGTCAGTTCTGAAAAATCAGAACTGCCAGAACCTGAAAATTTTGGGATTAAAGATTGGTCTTTTTGGCTTAATAAAAAATCCCATAAATACTTAGAAATTCTACAAAAAATAGTTTTATGATATTGAAACATGCTTGCACAAAATCAAGGCATGTTATTAAAGATTTGATATTTTTGTAACTTGAAAAATTGGCTCATAATAAAACTGTTTTCTAAAAACATGTTTTTCCAAATTTTCATCAAATACAAAAAACAAGATATACTTTAAAGCATAGTGTGTATGATATGATCCACTACACAATCAAGATGAAATATCTAATTTTTGACATAAAGCACTAAACTTGGTTTGAAAGATATGTATATAGGTAACATCAAAAACCAAGACATGTATTTTGTCCAATGAAAAACCTTTTTACCAAAATGAAGAGTCTTTTCTAACTAAAAATTCTTTTATGAAAAGACAATTAAATCTCAAGAGTGTGTGTGATATGACTGAGCAATCCACCAACTATCTATCCTTTACATTTTTCTAAACAAAAACAAAATCTTATACCTAGACACAAGTCTTCATCTTTCTTGAAGTCTTCCCTTGAAGGCTTCTCATCTTCTTGACTTGGTCCAAGCTTGATCCAAAGCTCCTTGGATCACCCCGTGCTAGCTCCAAATCTTGACATTTAATCTTTGTTGAGCTTTGCACCTACTAAGATCTTGATAAAGAATCTGTCACTAATTAAACAAGATCATTAGCAAATATAACTACATGAGTTGATCATCATCAAAACTAGAGTGATAGGCCTTTGGGCCAACAGGAGTGGGAAACAAATACCAATTGAAAAATCACCAATTGAAGACAAAATTAAATTTTCTCCCCCTTTATGAAATACCAACTAAAATGATGCATGGGCTTGATACCAATTTAAAGTAATCAATTGAAACAAATTGAAGCTCAAGCACTAGCATAAACAAGATTTGTGTGAAAATTTTATATCTTAAGCACGAATAAAACAAGTATATGTGTATGAAAATAGAATGAGTACCAATCACTAATAGATGATACCAATTGAAAAATACATACACAATAAACATATGAGTATACAAAAAGATCAAAATGATACCAATTGAAAGAGTTCAATGATACCAATTGACATAACAATAGAAGCATGGTATAACTCATATAAACTAATCCTCCAATCATGATCTCCCTTCCAACCGCCCTTAGGATGGTAGGGGTATTCAAAAATGGATTTGAAAATAAGTTTTGTTTGAAAATCACTACCAAATTGAAGAATACGAACTAGTCAAAATGAAAATTTGTTAACTAGTGCGAAATCCTTCAAGCAAGGAATAAACTAAAAATAATTTTCATAAAACATATGTAAATCACATGGCACTTAAAACACTCAATATTCAATAAAGTCCATACAAACTCATGAAAACATATTCATGAGAAATATTTTAAAAATGGTGAGTGTACAAGTAATGTGTGACATGGCATTATAAAATTTCCAATTAAGCTCAAAATTCCTTGAAACAAGAAAACATGAAAACATCAAAATATGAAAATCATTAAAACTTATTTAATCTTCAAGGTATATGTATGTCTAATACAAACTAAAGTATACATACATATCAAAACATAAGAGTCCACAAATGTATATGCATGAAGGCACGTGGCTCAAAAGGATAATCATGTATATCTAATAGTTTGGACAAGATAGACATATACATGAAGTTAAACAATTAAACACAAAATCAAACTAAATCTTCCTCCAAAACAAATTTCATTTCAAGGTATATGTATGAATTGTCAACACTATAAGTATACATACATATCCCTAAACACAATTGAGTCCATATATATAGATTTGCATGAAAGGCAAATGACTCAAGGGGTATACATGTATATCTTAAAGTTTGGCAAAATAAACATATACATGAATTGAAAACTTATACACATAAAACAAATGAAAAATGGAATACAAGTTTGAAATGTTTGAATCATCAAAACTAGACTATACTAGCACATCTAATGGGTTCAAATAAGTAATCAAGCCCAAACATATATAGATTTATTTGTGGCCCACTATATGTACAAATATATACCTAGTCTTAATGAAAACTAACATCTAAACATGTAATCAACACGAGAAGTATAAAACACGATAAATATTAACATGATAAACTTAAACATGATTATTATGCAAATTCACATGTTATTAAACCCATGATAAACATGATAGCTAAAATAAACGGTGAGAATACAAAATATGGGTCCATATAAACATGGGTGTCTCAAAATGCTATACATGCATGTCAAGGATCTAATGAGCATGGCATTATCATAATAATCACCAAATAATGAAACATGCTATAAACATCAAAGATATGAAATACAAATCATATATGATCAATATGTACATGCATGTGCATTAGATCTAGGTCATACAAATTAGTTTAACCAAGGAGAGAACACAAAATATAAGTCCATATAAAACATGGATGTTCTACCAACTAATAAGTATAACACTAATCTAATTAACATGGCATATTCATGATGATCACTAAACAATGAAACATGCTATAAAACATGAATATTAAAAGCATGAAAACAATAAATAAGGAGTTAGAGATTCGATACCAAAACCAATGAGAGCACCGCTCTAGTTCCCCAAAACAAAGGTGGTCCTCTCCACCAAACCTTCCCTTGAAAGTGATGCATCCAATTGATTTCCTTTTAAGTACGGAACGCATCCACTCCAAGGTGTCATCACTCTCATGTCATGTGAGAGCCCACACCTACATCAAAAACACGAGATGTGGTCTTTGGTACCCATATCTTTTTGGGTCCATGGGGGTTAGTCTCATTTCTAACCCAAACAAAATTCTTTGCTAAATTACAATCATGTATACGATCAAAACAAAATTTAGCAAGGTGGCCCTTACGTCCACAATGTGTACAAGTGTACACATGAGCATACATGTGAGAAGTGTGTCCGTGAGGAGCATGTGTATGCCGTGTAGGGTGTGCATGAATAGAAGGAACTTGTTTCTTTCGAAATAAAGATTCCAAGCGTGTATGGCCCACTACACATTGGCTCAAAGTGGAGCCCAAACAATCTACACTCTTCTTAATCATGGAAATATCATTGTTAATCAAAGAAGAAGTGTGGCATGCAATAGGTGAAGTGTGTGATACTACCCTAGCATGGCAAGCATGTGCATCAATCTTATTTTGCAAAACTTCATTTTTCTTTAAACAAATATCTAAATCATTTGAAATAGAATAATTTATTTTTCAAAGCAACATTCTCTTTTAAAACAAAATCAACTTTCGAAGACAAGTTCTCATTTTTCTTCAAAAGTGTTTCACAATCATTTAGATTTTAAAATTTATTTTCTTTTAATGCAAGATCTAATTGAGATCTCAATGCATCCCTTTCATTAGAGACCTCAACCTTCTCTTGCAAAACATTGTCAAGTCTAGAATGCAAACATTTATTTTCTTTTTCAATTTCTAGACTTTTTTTTTCAAAATCTTATATTTTTCTATTAACTTTTCACAAACAATAGATAGTTCTTCATTTAAGGCATGAGCATCATAATCATCACATGAAGAACTAGAGCAATCATCACTATCATCTAAGTGGGGTTCCGAATGTACCTCAAGGGAGTCATTCTCTTGGATCATCAAGCATTGTGAGTCGGACTCTCCACTAGATTCCTCTTCTTAGATTTGCACTTGAAGCTCGGAGGTGGTGGTGGTTGTTGTCAACTTGTTCCACACTGAAAAGCGAATCAAGGTTAGAAACACTCATAAGATATTCTTTAGATAAAGTGCTTCTAATGGCCTCTAGGGCTTGTGCATTGGCCCCTATATGATTGCTATCACTAAGGAAGGATTCCTTGGTAATGGCAAGGTAAACTTTATGACCTAGGGTTTGTAAATAAACGGTCATCCTAATCTTCCAAACATGAATGTTGGAAGGGTCAAACATAGGTGGGGTCATGAAAGCCATGGTAAACTATATGTGTGCAAAACAAACAAATGCAAACAATAGGTTAGCAAGCAAATGGATCTCACTCCTAGGATGTTAAGCCTAAGTATCAGGAGCACTAGCTTTGATACCAATTGAAAAAACACCTAGAGGGGGGTGAATAGGTGTTAGTGCTAATCTAAAACTAAATGCAAAACTAAGTGCGCTAAATGCGGAAGCTAATGCAAATCTTGCACAAACTTAAAACAACACAACAAGTGTAGCCGAATTCTCCGTGAAGGGCTCTGGACTAACTCCTCTTGATTCCCCTTGAATGGGTGAGGTGCTATATGAAGCTCTTGTTGATTAGGTACAAGTGAGGCACACACAAACAACCAAGCATATACAAGATATAGCAATGTGAATTATGCAAGGCACAACACAAGCAAATAGATATGATATGACAATATGAATTATGCTCAACACAAGCAAATATGATATGAATGAAGTATGATGCTTTGCACAAATGTAAAGAGAGAGAGTTTAGAGACAAGTGGATCAAAGCAAACACAATGATATGTTTCGAGGTTCGAGCACCCTTACTCTACATCCCCGCCTACACCACCGTGTAGGATTTCCAATCCACTATAACGTCCACCGAGGACTCCCACCGAGGGAACCTTCACCGAGAAGGATTTTTACAACAATGGAGTACCGAACTCCTCTCTCAAACAACCACCTCACAACCGAGGGGTAGGCCCGTAGCCAAACAACCACAACCACCAACACCTCTACTGAAGAGGGTTTACAACCAAACTCCACCTCTCTCTAGAGGGAGCAAACCAATCACCCGATCACCTCTACCTAAGAGGGATACACAAAGAATAAGGGTGTTTACAACAAGTGGTTCCAAAGACCACAAACTCAAACTCTCTTTCTTTTTCTCTTTTTCCACAAAACAAATGATCCTAATAGATTAGGATAGAAGATAGCTCAAGTGTGGAAACAATGTGTTTTTGGAAACAAGCAACAAAGAAAAACTAATTGGAAATCTCTTGTAGATGATAGAAAATGAAAACCAATACAATATCCCAAAACCTAGTTTTCTTTGATTTTCCAAAAACCAAAACAATAAAGATTGAAAGATTAAAGCCCCAAATACTTTTGAAAACTCTTTAAAAACACTTAAGAAGGTCTGGAATTTTTGCTCTTAAAAACTTCTCCAAAAACTATGAAGAGATGGGATATATATAGCCCCAATACAAAACTAGCCGTTAGAGCTGAGCTGGCAGCTCTGACAGGCAGCGGTCGACCGGCCCGGTCGATTGCCAACGATCAGAAATGTGACCGTTGGGTAATCCCAGTCGACCGGCCGGTCGACCCAAACAAACAGAGAGCACTGCTCTCCGGGACGGTCGACCGCCCGGTCGACCGGCCCACTGTGCCAGCTGCGTGCACAAATCTGTGCACGTCGGTCGACCGGCCCGGTCGACCGACCTCGCCCTAGTCGACTAGTCAGGTTACTAGTCGACTTGGTTGAAGCCTGGAACAGAAAATTGGATAAAAACATATTTTGAAAATACTTATATCTTTTCTAAAACTTCCATAAAAACTTGTTTAATCATTTTATTTTAAATACAAACTAGTGATGAAAATTTCAAGACATATATCAATCATATCAATTCATTTTGTGTCTTGCCAATTTTATCAAACCCACACTTGTATTTTATCAAACTTGATTTTTCAACACATGAATAGGGATATCAAAATAAGTTTGTTTAGCAAGTAAAACCATGATGTATAAATAGAAAACATCTACTATACATATAAAACATGTAAACTTGTTTTGATCAATCTATTCATGAAAATCAAATTCAAAACATGAAAACGTGTGTGTTTGTGCACTTGAGCATATCAACTATACTAAACTTTACAAATGGATCTAAAACACACTATCTAAACTATGGATACCTAAGTCTTCTTGATGATCTTCATCTTCAAGTTGACTTGCTCCAAAACTCCATCCATGGGCTAGGCAATGTGTGATCTTGAAGTTTTGGCCCTGGAATCATTATGAAAAGCTTCTAAACTCCTTGTTGAAGCTAATCACCAACTAATATCTTGGTTAATGATCTGAAACTTAAACAACACAAGATTATTAGTAAACATAACTACATCAGTTAATCATCATCAAAACTAGGGTGGAAGGCCTTTGGGCCAACAGTTATGAAAAGTTTGAAATCTTATTTACACTATTTTTCTGAGATTGCATGGTTTTTCTGATATTCGTACCGATCTCTTATATCGTACTGTTTTCTTGTATCGCTTGACGTGCTTTCACTTGATGTGCTAACATTTACCGTGTTGTCTCTTATCACCTGCCTGATATCACCCCAATCATGTTATCACCTGATATCCGACATGACATACCTAGCTCTTATAATTATCACGACACAGGAATGATGACCTTACATCATGATTACATCTTGATATATTCCAGTACAAATCGTACTCCTGATATACATGTACTCCGATGCTCATTGCATGTTCATGCTCATTTCCGTAACCTGATAATTATCTAATAAACTATAAAATGGTACAACTTACATCGGGTTGGGGGAAACTTACGAATATCAATATATGTTTGTGTTTACAGTGGTATTATATATGTTGTGCGACTAAATCTTCCGATTCGACTCAAGGGCCTCTAGGTGACTGAGGGGAGCGTTGACTCCCTCCTTCTTGATACCATCTTGATAAAGGGCATATAATAAGACCCTCATGTAGGCCTTGCAACCAATCCCGTACACCAGCAATGAAACGTCATAGACCGTGGTACGGGGCATGTACAGACCCACTGTATACATTGTTCATTGATACTCTTGTTGTTTCGAATAACAACCTTGCTTTACTTAGGTGTGGATATATGTGTGTCAGAACGCTAGTTCACATGCCCAAATACCTGGGTAGGACGAGTAATAATAATAAAGACGCCAATTAATAATTCGTTGTATGTTTTGCAATTCGGGTTGTATTGACTTAGTTTACGATGACGTGAGATATATGATATATAACTGAGGGTTTTCTTATTTGGATTATTCCTTCGACGTACTTATCTCATGAAGCCGTAAACCGAGTTTGTACCGCTAGTTTTGCCGTGCTTGCTTTCATTGGGTTTTTCTTCAGATTTATGGTTTTATTATTATTATTATATTATATATGCATTCATCTTGCCTTACCACTTGTGTTCTATTCCACTAGTCTCATGCTCTAATCATATTATATAATGCATGTTTCCTGCTTGATATCATTTACTATCTCCCCCACTCCTGTATGCATGTGCTCACGAAACAGTTTTTAATACATACTCTTTTGATTCGGATTTATCGATACACGTGTACTTGTCCATGCACGCCACTTAGCATTCATCACACCACTCGTTGGGGAGTTTCTGACTCCTCTGAATCCTCGTGTCCAAATCTCGGAGCTTAGAACTTGTGAATTCTCCCATTTGCTGATTAGATATGCGCAGCTGTAGCTTGGATTATCGGCAGACCGTCTGAGGCCCTATCCTTTCAGGCCCCCTGCTCGGCTCTCGAGTCTCCCTTTCGCGACTCGTGAGTGCTTTTTGTACAGTTCATGACTGTATATCACTTTGTATTCTCGCATTTATGCCTATTGGTAATGTAATATTCTTATAATATTGTGTCACATTCTGTGATAACTTTGTAATTGTACTTATATGTTGGAATGTATAATGCACCACGTGCTTTCGTACTCTGATTCTTATCTGTACTGATGCTTAGCGTATATATGTGAGGGTATTTTCGACCTACGTATATACGTCGTAGTAACGTCTCCGTACCCGCGGGTCGGGGCGTTACAACTTAGCTTCGCATGAGCCAGCTTCGCCTGAAGCCCTGATCTAACTTCACATGAGGCTTTGATTTAACCCCATAGAGAGCTATTTTAGCTTCGCATGGGGCTCTGATCTAGCTCCGCTTGGAGTTATAGGTCAGATTGACCATTTCAAATCACAACATAGGATTAGTGGAATTTATTTCACTTTAAATGGGCGGTTATTCACATGATCTCTTCATAATGAGGCCCATATTTTCTCATTAAGATGAGATAATTGAAGGACGTATAACATCCCTAAGTTAGCCTTGCAAGCTTCGTTGGCTTCACTGAAACTTATTTTAGCTTCGCAGGTGAAGCTATGCAGACCGCTGATTTCTAAGAGCAGTTGCACCCCTATAGAGCCTATAAACAGCTCATTTTGAGAATGAGCTAGGGGCTGAGAATTTTGTAGTGGATGCAGATTGGAGGAATTCATTAGTGAGCAGAGTCTGCTAAACAAGAGATCAGTTCCTCTAACTTCTAAGCTCTCTTAAAGAACTTCATCTATCTTTCAGGGTGCTAATATCCTAATTGATCTTCCGATTTCGAGAAATTTTCAGAACCAGGTGAGAAGGAATTCAAGCAGAAGACTCGAAGATTCGATCGCTCCACATCGTCAACAGAACAAAGTGGTCGTGCGCTGGTAAGACTTCCACTGACAGCCTTCCCCAGAATCTTAGTAGAGAATTCCTGTAATTTTTCTTTTGAATTACTTGTAATTTTTTACATATTTTTGTAAGTTCTCCCCTTTGAATTTTTTATGGAAAACATCAGATGACCGTCGAAAGTGGAACATCCAACTCTAACTTGATGCTCTTCAAATATCGGTCATCAGGGACTTGCTCATTTTTGCCTCTGGTATGGTATCAACAGACCACATTCCTCTTCACGCTCATTGAGGTTTGGGTCAAGTTCTTCTTCATGTTCATCATGATTTTTTAGGGCGTCTTTACCTTGCTCAGTCTCTCATCGATCGTTATCAGGTTCTCTAACTTAGCCTGTATGTTGGCAAACATCACGGCATTTGTTGGGGATTCATAGAGAATTCGCTAGATTCTCCCAGAAGATACAGTTTACCACTACTGAGGGGCATGCACTAAACAAGACATAACTGGATGCTGAAAATGCCTATATGCTAAATTTTTTTTTGAAATAAATCTAAACCCTAAATACAAGAAAGCAAATAAAAGTGTTTAAGGTGATACGAATCTTATCTTAACCATGCTCTGATATCAAATTGATGTGAAACATGTATGTGTGCAAGACAGAAATCAATGATGTGAGTGCCACGTTTCACCAAAATTATGATCGTGGGCAGGGAGATAATTCAAACTTGTAATGCTAGATGGATTTAAACAAAATTTACTGGCGTAGGTTGTACCGTTATTGTCTCAAATAAATCAATGCAAATACTAAATTATGATGGCACAACTGTACAATCAATATTAATGATCAACAATCATAGTTATAATAGATTCTCACAACCTCACAAATTTTGTGGCAGCAGGTAAATTGATAAAACACTAGAGAACTGTTATCAGGACTCACAAACAAAGATTGTGTCCAGAAATTATACCTATTGAGGATCACGTCGATCTCAGTTTCTAGCTGACGTGTAGCTCTGTCTCTCACGAATCCAATGCTTTGAGAGCGGCTCGAATCAGACTCTAGATGGTCGAGAAACACCAAAAACAAAACCCGAAGTTCAAGAGGTCTGTTCTGCCCTTAACAGGTCTACATTGTAGCTGGCGGGGCGGATTTGAATCTGCACAATGATGGATTCGGGTCTGAACAGTAGCGAATCTGGGTCAGAATCTGGAGCGTGTGAGGTTTGTAGCTGAACAGGTCTAAGAACTTAAATCCGCAACAATGTTTAGTTGGATTCGAGTCAGGTCGGGCAGATAGGTCGAACTCAATTATAAACCCGACTTGGGTTTTTCAATCAACAACCATGCTTGGGTTCTTCAATCAATAACCACGACAGTGGAAGGATAGTAGACAGTTGGTATGAGGGCGGCTGGCATCGACAGAGACTAGCAGAAGGAGGGTAAGGTGGCAGCAGTGTCGGGGAAGAGGCAGGATGCCGGTGGCAGCGGTGTCGGGGAAGAGGGGAGATGGTTGGACAACAAGTAGGAGGAACGGGCAAAGGGCAGGGTAGCACACGACTTGCAGGTGAGTTGGTTGACGAGCGCGTCTAGGCGGCGGCCGAGACGGCCTGGGAGGGGTTGGCGGTAGTTGAAAGGAAAAGAGGGGAGACGAGAAGAGAGATGAGAAGTTGGGTTCACAGGTAGTGTACATGGGAGAAGGAGAGAGGAGAGACAGTAATTGTTGATGATGCTACTATCATCGGGAAGAGGGCAGAGGAGGTCGAGAGGGCAAGGTGTGCTGGAAGGGAGAGAGAATGACAACGAGAGAGAGTTGGCTGCGGGAGGAAGAAGAGAGAGAACAGAGGAGTTAGGGGTTTAATAAAATGATAATTGGTCCTTTACTCCTAAAACACTGTAATCTCTCACAATAAATTTTATCAAAATTTTGTATTAATTTTATTCATAGTAGAGGAGCATTTAAGTAGACTTTACAAAATATGAGTTCCAAAATCACAATCGATGTGGTACTAAAATAAAAGTAAACTAAAAATAAATAAAAATCTATAATAACAAAAAATATAAGAAAATAAAAAATACATCTCTTGCTCTATCTTCACTCGAGTCAAATAGTTGCTGATGTTGTGTGTTTCCGTCTCCAATTAATACATGCGCCGTGTCTTCTTTTTGATGTCCGCATCAAAACCAGTAAACAGTTAAAGACATAAATAAGAACGTATTTTCACAAATTAAGTAAAAATTTCTTTAAAGTTTTGATATTTTGCTAATTAAGTTAAATTTAAAATTTTAATTGAAAATTTTGAAACCTTAAATATATAAACTAGTGAGAGAATAAAAGCTAGGCTTATTTCATAAAAGGTAACTTAATATCTTCCTCATACTTAAGTTTAATACCTCTTCTTCCTTAATCTTCTTCATAATCATTTCCTATTTTCTCTCTCCCTTCTTCCAAGCACAATAATTTCAACGTCTCTATAATCTCACAATCTAATTTAATCCAATTGAAGCGGTTCTCTCCCTCCTTCTATACAACACCACCATCACTCTCTCTCTCAACCTTTAGCATCACCAACTTGTCCACTGTCATCACCATCATGTCCTCTTTAATATGGGCCTTCAACGCTTTCTCGAGTACCCACCCGCTTTCTCTACCCACCCGCTTTCTCTAAAGCTAGGGTTTTGTTTGTGATTTGGGAAGAAGAAGCAGCAGCTAGGGTATTTTGATAATTTTCATATTTTAAAGTAGCATATTGAAAAAAGAAGAAAATTTTAAGATGCTAAAAACGAGAAAAAATAGTACATGGTATTAAGCATGAGAAAAAATAGTATACAATATTAAACTTAAATTTGATGAAAATATTAAGGTATTTTTCATAAAATAGGCCTAAAAGTTAATATTAACTAAATTAGAGGCAAAAAATAATGACTACAATTGTTGTCCAAATTGAGTAGGTCAAAAGCTTAGATATATATGGAAATTCCAAAATTAATAATCAATAAGTTTTATGTATGAAATACTAAATCAAAAGGATGAGTTATATATGGAATTTATAAAAAATTATGGTGGGATACATATGTAAGGAAATTTTAGTCAATCAAAAAGAAAATTGACTTTGGACTTCTCTATTTACAATTAAATCTACAAACAATAATCTAGTGATCTCAGAGAAAATAAGACTCCAAGCTGACACGCAAATTTATCTTGTTCATAAAGTAAAATTCTCTAATTTTCTTCCAAAAAAAATCCAAAATAGAAGCTGTCATGAGAGAAGTATCTAGCATTTACCATTGAGCGGATGATAGTTAAATTTGGTGCACTCATTTCTATTCCTTTCCTGAAATTGGAGATGAGATCTTTTATGTAGGAAATTTCAATTTCTTCGAGTTTTGATATGAAGTCTTAATTTTAGGGTAAAAATCTTACTCAGCTAACGGCAGGTGGTGCTATGAGGTGGCGTCATAAAAGGATTAGTTTAGCATGTGGATGATCCTGTTGGAATATGAAGAATATAAATGTGAATCTTTGAATTGAATTACGGCAAGATCCGTTGATCGAATCAATTAGATGATGGTTGGAGTGTGTTTTCCTTCCATTGGGGATGAACGTGGTATATTCACATGTTCAGTTTCGACTTCGAATGAATGAGATATTCAAGTCTAAAGATTGCCTAATTCAAAGCCAAAATGGGACTAAAGGTAGCTAAAAGCATTTAGTCCCACATTGGCCATGAGATGGAAGTTCGTAGTGTTTAAATAGAGAAAATTGAGAACAAGGGCGTGCCCTTTGGGTATTTGGAGTTTTCGCGCGCGATTGGGAGGGAACTATGCCCGCACATGCGCGTGCGCGCTGCCGCCGACCGGCCGGTGCCGGGGCCGGGCTCGGGCCTGAGTCCGAGTTCGGGTTCCCTACCCGGCCTGGTTCTTTTTGAATCAGGTCTCACGGGTATGGGTTGCGAGCATACCCGCTCCGCTACCCGAACCGGACCCGCTCTGTTATCCGGATCCAAACCGCCCGCCAACGGTCTGTCTGAAAACCGTCTGTTTGGTTGGGCGGTTGGACCGAACAGTTGCAACGATTCAGACCGAACCGCTGCAACTGTTGGATAATTACGGACCATTATGCCTCTCCTGGAGCGCTATAAATAGCGCTCCAGTTTCTCATTCTAAACACACCAAAACGAAATCTCTTCTCTCTTTCTGAGTTCTGAACTTGAAGTGAGTTACTGTGTTCTGAACTGGGAAGTGGAGTTCTGAAGTAACTTCCAGCGAGAAGTGGGAAAGTCAGTTTCCGAAGCGACTTTCAAAGGAGATTCTGCAAAATTCGTTCTAAAAGAGGGCTCAGAAAATTCAACAGATTCTTTAATAGAATTGTTGTCTGAATCTGGGACTTCCGAAGAAGAATATTCTTCAACCTTCCTTCTTCCTCTACAGTGGGTGCTCCTCCAAAGTAAAGGCAAATATTCTCCCGAAATTTGTCTTTGTCGTGCTGCTTCAACCATCCTGTGAAGGTACTGGTTAATTACGGTTCGACTGTACGGTGATTTGGTAGTGCTATACAAATACCGTGAAGGAGTGTTGTACCTTGGGAGACCAGCGTCCAGTAACCCGTTAGCATCGGTGCGAGGGACGTAATTGTCTTAAGGAGATTCGCTCTAAGCGTACCTCACTCCAAGTATTGTATAAGTGAATTAATTTCTTTATACAGGGGATATACTGATATTCAGTATATTGAGACTGATTTAGATTCAGTCTAATTGGTGTTTAACCAAGGAAGGAAATTGAAAGGTGGTTTTTAAATTAAGGAACGTTCTCTTGAATGGAAAACCTCCCACCTGATATTTGCCGACCTGACCAATTAGATTGTTGATAATTCAGTGATCTTAAATAGTTGTCAGATTGATTCCTGTTAAGAAGAAACCAACAGATCCAACAAAATGGCACTTGTCATTTACTTAGAAAATGCACAAATTGGAGGTATCATATTAGCCGTGCACATAATAATCTCTATGAAAATGTGATCTGAAATGAAATATTGATTGGTTCAACCAACATGCATCCTCCAAAATGTGAATCCTGCCCATGTAATCTGTGTCACTGCAACCATAATTTGAATGTGATATTGTTGCATTTTACGTTGAGCTATCTGATGTGACACTGTTGCTTTATGATTTAGTGAGTTGATAGGATGCGAGCATGCTTTTTCATTTGTCTTTGCCCTCTTATCTTCCTGAGAAAGAAAAAAATCAAGTTCTTTTTACCACCATTGGTGACTTGATTATACTTAATTGAAGTTTCTTTCTGGCAAACTAATCAATGCTTGCATTGAAGTCCAAATTTAATGTTTTCGTGGTTTACTAAAGAACTAGAGTATTAATTTATCTAGAGAACTATTCACTGTTCTTCATCGCAGATAAACTACACATGGAAGCTGACTAAACTGCGATAATAAATTGTTCAGGAACTGAGCAAGAAGCCAACCACAGTTGTGAGCGGTCATCACGGGAAACCCACATTGAAGGTCTTCGCCTTATCATTGACGAAGGTGGCGGGCTGGAAGCAAAGCCAATTGCTGCTATAGTGCTCCCTTCGATGAATACTGTCCGTAGTACAGATAACATCGCAGACCAGAATTGATCGGCTGCTGCATTCTTAAGGTTCTTCAGTATGAGCACTATTTTTGTATGAATCCAGGAAACAGTTGAAAAGGCTGCCCTAGAGCTCAGTGCATAGATCAGTCATGTTTGTGAAATTACTGTGTTAATCATAATTCTGCTCCTTAAACCTTGCATTTTCAATGTTTCATCATGATCATGGGTATATCATTTTCCATGTTTAAAAAACAGTCTTGTAGGGTAATATTAATTCATGCCAGCTTATTTCATTGGTATGCTGAAGATTGAACTGCTCAATGCTATTTTCTTTTTCCTTCTGCTGCTAAGTGGGTAATGGAGATTATGATGAGATGCTACATCAGCTTTCGAATTTTCTTCTTTTAATTCCGTAATTATCATTAAACAGCAGATTAGATATTAATTAGTCGCATACATGCATCAACAAATGTTGCATGATGAGATGTAGCTGCTAACTGCGTCTTGTTGCACGCAACAAATTATTGGGCTTCATTAAATAATAACAAGCTTTTGTTGTATGGTAAGCTATTATTTATTTATTTAACTAAACAATCTAAACCGCAATTTGGTAGCAACTAAAGAATCTAAACCGTATTCGGGTACGGGCTCAATGCGGATCCGCAACGGATATTTCCGAATTTGGGGTCAGTTCCGTAAAAGTATGCGTTCTGAAAACAGTACGTCGGTGAGTCAGCAGAAAAAGCTGCCCCCGGCTCCACAGTTTGAACCTAAAAGTGGGTCCCATTGCTCCCACACCCTCCCCGATCTCCATGCAGCTCCCAGCCGCACACGTATCACTGGTTCCAGTGTGAAGTCTGTGAGTCCGCGCTCCCCCATGGGGATCTTCTTCGTCCCTGATTTTTTTTTCCTAAATCTTCAAAACCTCTCAAAACCTTGATTTTTTATTTCTTGAACCCTAGATTTTTCTTTTTACTCCTCTTTCGTCTTTTTCTGAGAGATGTCGTATGCGATCGCGGGGATAAAGTTCCCGGCTGTTGTTAGGTCTGCTCGATTTGGTTCTCAGGGCGGCAAGCGCAAGAACGCATCTGCGAATCTCTCTTTCATGTGGAGGAGCGAGCAGTTCTCGAGTACGCAACCCTCATTTCTGCTTTAATTTCACTTTAGATGCTTTCGATCTGTGATCTATGGCTCTTGCAGTGATGATTTGGTTTGTGAATTTTGGTGATATTTAGAGGTAGTGGACTTGTTGTTGACTGTCACTGTACGATCTTTTATTTTATTTATTTTATTTAATTTATTTTAAGTCTTCTGTTTAGATGACTACTGGACTCCTCTTCCTTTAGATTCCATTTGTTCTTTTAATAACTCTGTAGATCTGCATTTTTTTAAATTAAAACATGCCGCTTTATCAATATTTAAACGTGCTCAAAGTGTAGGCACGCTGTTTATAATATGTTTTCACTATTATTTGAAAAGTAGGGTCAGATTTACACGAATAAAAAATAAAAGAGGTTAATCTGTTGCAATATGGTCATGAGTTATACTAAAATCGAACCTATTTTTAGTGTTCAGCTTGTTGATTCCCTTGTCACAATCTGGTTAAAAATATGTTCAGAAAATTCATGGATGGCATGTTGATGATTTTATTATTTTAAAGGAAACAATGGTTGAAACAGAATTGACAGAAAGCAGAACTGTCTTTTGAGAAATAGATGTGTCTAATTTTGTGACAGAGTGGAGCTGGAAAAAGAAAAAATGTGCAAAATTTGTAAGAAGATGGAATGTTTTACGAGAGAAAAGAGCCGGGTCCTAAATTTATTAAAATTGAATGGAAAACTGTACAGTTGGCCAGAAGATGGAATTAATATCAGAATATGTATTTTTTTGAGGGGGTAATTTCAGAATATGTATTTACTCAAAAGGAAAAGAAAAAAAACATATGAAGTATAGTTTTTAAATTATATTGAAGAAAACGAGGATTCAAAATTTCGAGGTAGTAGAGTCTGAAGGACTTTGTATTATTTGTGTTTTGGTTGGGCACTGACTTTGAACTAGCTTATATCTGGAAAATTATCTAGAAACATCTTTAGAGGATGGAATCCACAATCAGGTCATATGGGATAAAAAAATGCTTAAATTTGTCTCTGAAGTGTTGGATAATTCATTTTGTTTGTGGTCATGACAGAATCATTAAATTTATCTCATGTTAAATTTGATTCTTTAGCAGAAAATGGAGTCCCAAGAAAGTCAAGTAGCCATTACTTGAGTGCAATTTTGTCATAGTTGTGACTTCTGTGCTTTTTATTGTTAGTTACTAACTTTCATGAGTTTGTAATTTTTAAACAATGTTATAATGACTGGTGTTCATGTTAAAAGATTCTCTCTTTCAAGCATTCTGTGCAATGGGCCATGGAAATTTTGGTGAATCATCTTGGATTACTGAAGCAATGATGCCAATGGCTCTGTGTGTGTCTTGGAGAATATTTTGTACTAGTTTCTGTACGCATTGGTAGTGACACTGGATGTGCACATTCATTCTAGGAAGAAGTGAAAACAAATGTGCTTGCTTGTTGAACTTGTAAATTTCTTTTTGACTCTTTAGAGCCTCATATTCTGGATTCTGGTAAGGTTCTAATATTGTTCTATGTGCACCTTTTCTGGATTGGTTGTGATTAAGTAATGATCATAAGTCTACTTGTTCTTTAAAAAACCTTTTATTTCATTCTCTCATTTAGTAGCTGATCGTCCTAATATATTTGATGCGGACCTGATGTGCACTCACTGCTATCTTTTTTCTTATTTCAGCTTCTAGTATTGTTTTGTAGTTTTACTTATTTGATGTTTCTTCAGGAAAGATACTTGCTGGAAATTCTTCTTATAAAACTGATGCCTCACCCACAGCTATTGCGGCAACTAGAAAAGTTCTTGTTTCAGGTGGTCAGCTTGATGACTCTTCGTCTTCTATAGAATCAAGTGAGAACGAGGAATTAGTTTCTAATAGACAGGTGTGTGCAACAAGTTCTAGATCCTTTCCAAATTATATTTTGGTCATTCCACATCTCATTTTTACTTCCTGCCAACCTAATTAGGATTTAGTTCACTCGCTAACCTGAAAACTGCAATGGGTAGTATTATCCTATTTCATGGTAACAGATGATATAAAAATTACTGGTTCTTTAGAAATCTATTTCCTTTTCTCTCTTCGTTTTTTATGGTGTGAATTTGTGTATCCCAGCAACAGTAGATTTTCTTGATTTTAGACTAGAGGTAGAGGAGAGGAACAAACAAGCATGTCTTCCTAAAGATAACCTCCGTTGTTCCTCAGATATTTTGCTAACGTATTGATTCTTGTGCCTCCATGGAAATCTTTCTCGTCAGTCATATAGATTTGCATTGCATGTTTTCTTCACCACTTTTCTTAGTAAGTTGTTGAGACTTCTTCTTTCTTCTCCAAGGGCCTGTTTGGTTGCAAGGAAGTGGGCGGAAGTAAGGAAATGAGGAAGTATAATTGCTCACTTCCCTATCTATCCAAACACCGGAAAAGGAAAATAAGAAAACCCCTTTTCCTTTTCTCTTTTCTCTTTTACATAACCATTTCCTCACTTTCAGAGTGCTACAATTAATTTTGTGGTCATGTAAATCTCATTCGTAATAAGTTGTAGCACAAAACAGTTAATTTTTTGATCATGTAAATCTTACTTGCATTCTAATTGCAGTCCATTTTTTATTTTTCTTAATTAAATTTTATTTTAATATTATTTTGCGGTCAACTTTGTGGTCCACTTTTCCACTTCCACTTCCACTTCCACATTACCATCCAAACACCGGAAAAGACATAATATTTTCCAAATCACACTTCCCAACAACATCCAAACACCGGAAAACATACTAACCAATTCCCAAGTTCCAAAGGGAGCTATTACCACTTCCTCACTTTCACCCTTAATCAAACAGGCCCTAAGTATATAACTCACACTTGGACTATTTGTTTGTTCTAAATTGCTATTCTGTTGGTCTGTCTGATTTTCAGCAATTCCATAATTAGTTCATATGGATCTTTTGGTAGGTCTTGCAAGAAGTAGCTGGCCTACCAGATGAGGATGAGACTAAGGTTGATGCTGAACGAACACCCGCATCTTCAGAATCAGTGAGTGATGAGATCATGAAAGAAGGTAAACACTCTGACAAAGTTAATAAAGGACTAGAGAAATCTGAGGAAAAGCAGAGAATTATTCCTTCACCTGGTGCTGGACAAAGAATATATGAAATTGATCCATTATTGAAAGATCACCGAGCGCATCTTGATTACCGGTAGGATATCTTAATGACTTTTTATGTTTCTAAGACGTTTTTTTTCATTCATTATGAAAATTTTAATTGATAAATTCTGTGGATTAAAAACAAATACAGAAAGAATGCATGGCCTATATAATGTTCTATCCCTCAGAATTCTACAATATAATAATATCACTATTTGTGTTCTGGCTACTTACCTTTATGGATGTGCCACTTTAAAGATTATGGTATATAGTTTAGTTCTAAAGTTATCCTGTGATAAATATGATGTATGAACCTTAACCAGTTACCGTATAATATTGACATAACCTTACAATCTCATCAAGCTGAGACAACAGTAGTTGATTTTTATCTAACGCTATATCTATGCCTTAATGGTCTCTCCTGTGGATTATTTTTGTCTGCAAATGAGACAAATAGACTCTCTCTCTCTCTCTCACACACACACACACACACACACACACACACAGAGAGAGAGAGAGAGAGAGAGAGAGAGAGAGAGAGAGAGAGAGAGAGAGAGAGAGAATCAATGGTATTTGGAGATTTTACCAGCTGGAAAAGCCATTATTGAACATGCTGGTGTCAGCAAATTGGAGTATTGGACATCCACGATCTTCAGCAGTCATCGACATTTGCTTTTGGGAATAATTAAGTTTCTTTAGACCCTTGCATTATCTTCATCAAAATGCACATTTGCTTTTGGGAATATGATTCCTTTAGTTTCGGTAGCTTAATATATGCCTTGGAAATGAATGCTATTCAGAATAAACATATCATCTTACCTCTCCGTCTAGACTCCTAGCAAAGGGGAACTTGGAGTTTGCTCCTTGGTTGCATGGGTTTAAACTGCGTGAGAAAAAAGACACAGGTCTACCTACTTTCAACTGATTGTCAAGTTCTTGTTATGGAAGGATTCTCTTTGCACATTGTTGCATTTGCTAGAAAGTTAGGACTGAGGGAGTTGGTGATGGGGAATCGAACGACTAATATTTATTCAGAGTTTGAGTTTAGATAAGATTTGATTTGGTTAGATTTAAAATTTATTTGAATCTAGATGTGGTTAGATTTGGTGAGATCTGATGTTGTCAATAATTGCACGTATAGTGCACATGTTGTAGGCTATTTATATAGTCATGCAGTGATTTTTTTGAAATTTTTTGAATAATTTTGATTAAAAATGAAGCTATTTGCTTTGAGTATGATTTTAATCTCATGGATTGAATCATAGGTGGTGAAGTCAAGATCCGAGTTGCGATCCGCGATCATATCTTTCCTTTTTTCTCTTGTTCTTCTCTAATTCCCCAAAATTCCCACCAGAAACCCTAAATCCCCCTTCGTCCC
Source organism: Agave tequilana (assembly GCA_038442645.1). NCBI lineage: Eukaryota > Viridiplantae > Streptophyta > Magnoliopsida > Asparagales > Asparagaceae > Agave > Agave tequilana. The sequence goes on along the minus strand of JAVJIF010002723.1, from coordinate 212,033 downwards.
ACATCAATTTGATATCAGAGCTGAAATTTTTGCTTTTTTCCTTCTACAAAAATTCGCTTCAAAAAAAAAAAAAAACTGTTCCGTGAATGGTAACTTTACTGTTCCATGAATAGTAACTTTACTGTTCACGGTTACTGTTCACTACAGAGTGCAATCACAGTCCGGAGTCCGTTTCAAGCCTGTTCAGAATCCGATTCGAATTCCGTCTGAAGTGTTGAATGCGTGACTGAGTCCAAAACTACTGGAAAGATATCACAATAGTTGGATAGCAGATCTGACCTCCACAAGCTTATGTTTGGTGTCGGTACTGTTCCTACAGCAGAAAATCAGCGTTTTAGTTCACATTTTTAGCCGATTTGAGTTCAGTTCGAATCATTGAGATTTTTCAGTGACTTCTAATTTTTATGCATTGAATTTTCTCCATGAGTTTTTACTTTTGTGGTAGTTATATAAATACTGGTGCTGATGACAAGGAGGTTGAACGAGATATGCATGGGGCTATTATGTATTTTCGGGGTTTAAATGATCATATATTAGGTATGAGAAGTGAGAAAATGATCTTGGAGAATTCTTTAGTTATTTTATTCTGACATCCGAGCAGAAATACTATTATGCCCAAATGAAACTGGTTGGACAGGCTTATTGGTGGTGGAAAGATAACCATATTGACGATTAATGTTGGTTTGTCTTACGAGATCATCTTTGTGGACTGTATGCTCCACACCTTCTTTATGCATCTGAGGCAGACGATAATGTTGAACAAGAGCCCGAGCCCGAGAGCCGATATTTACCGATATCCGCAATGAGCTTCGAGAGGCCTTAGAGAGATATGTAGCAAGTCAGGCTGCAAAGTTTGACACCGATCTAGAGCCTCCAGTCCTTATCGAATCATAAGTTGCAGCTGATCCAGAGACAGAACCAGCATTTGTTGAAGAGCCAGAGTCAGAGATAGAGAGCCTCTTGTAGAGACTTCAGTAGATCTCCTAGCGGATCTTGTTATGGAGCTAGTGTCATCTTTGTCAGCTGTGAGGGTTCCAGTGTCCTTGAGATCGCCTGACTTGTACGATCTTTTGCAGTTCTTTCTATAGGACACAAAGTCACAGGAGATTATGCTATTCATGGTGTGAAGTACAGTTGATTCAGTTCTCATCTGGGAGGATGCGCCTCTATCTGCTACATGTGCATTGCTCGAGTTGCCATCTTTTAAAGCAGATCTGTTACAGAAGCCAGTTCTATCTCCACCATCTTAGTTCAACCATGACGCATTGGTGATGATTCCCCGACCACCCCCTTGACCTGATCGAGTTTTTGTGCTATGGTTCAACCCTTTTGTGTTCGCCTTGCTAATTACCACTGCATTCACTAGAGATGAATGTTTTTAAGCCAAGGAGAATGATAGGGAATCGAACGGCTAGTATTTATTCAGATTTTGAATTTAGATTTGAAGAAAATTTGATTTGATTTGGTTAGATTTAGGATTTATTTGAATCTAGATGCGGTTAGATTTGGTTAGAGTTGATGTTATCAATAATTGTAGGTATAGTGCACATGTTGTAGGCTATATATATATATATATATATATATATATATATATATATATATATAACCATGTAGTGATCTTTGAATTTTTTTTTGAATGATTCTGATAAAAAAAATGAAGCTATTTACTTTGGGTATGATTTTAATCCCATTGATTGAATCATAGGCGGTGAAGCCAAGATCCGGGTTGCAATCCGTGATCATATTTAATTCTCTTGTTCTTCCACAATTCCACAAAATTCCCACCACAAACCCTAAATTCCCATCCGTCCCACATCAGTTGGTGTCGAGTTGACCGGTCATAAACTTGGTTAGCTCTTTTTTGGAGCTTTATGGGCTTTGGATTGTTTCCATAGCTTATCCATTTAGATGGGATAATGATAATGATAATGATGAGAACCCTTGCCTGCATTTTTGTAAATAATTTTTAAAATAATTTTCTGGGAGAAAATGCTGGGTTAAAAGAATAAAATTCCCTTGAGCAGGTCTTTTTACATCTCATACCTATAAGCATGCATATTTTATTTACTTGGCAAGACGCTGTATACTTACATTTCATCATTGGCAAGAATCTTTAGTTCCTGCATAAATATTTATCACTTGGTAGTACTATATCAAACTAGTCAGAGCTTAATTTTTATCTCTTCTGTATTTCAGCTATAGCCAGTACAAGAACATGCGAGATATGATTGATAAGTATGAAGGTGGCCTGGATGCGTTTTCTCGTGGTTATGAGAAATTTGGATTCAATCGCAGGTAAACCTTATATTGTGGATATGCGTTAAGACGGATAAATTGGGCTTGCACTTGGTGAATCTGTTTACTTTTTGCCATAGGGCAAGTTCTTCAATTTCTTATATGAGACCAAAAAAAAATGCCCGCATGATCATCTTTAGGCAAGATCTTTACCAGTTGGTAAGTTTGTAGCCTCTTTTCACATATATTATGTGGATTCATTACTGTTTGTCAATTGGCAGTACTGATAATGAACAATAATGTGTGTTATATTAACTAAAATATTATCATTTTTCTAAAGTCAAGGGAATTTTCCATGTTTAAATATGTTGCAAAGTGTCAATTGTTATTCTTTTGTAATAAAAAGTGAAGGTCCATCAACACCCCAACCCCCCCCCCCCCCCCCCCACCCCCACCCCACACACACACCAAAAAAAAAAAATAAAAAAAATGGAAGATTGCTTCAATCGTAAATTTTTTATCAATGGTTTCATGTATAGATAGTTTATTACATTATTTATCCCTCTGGATGCATTTCTTTCATTGTATCGATCTAAATTTTAAAGGCATCCATATGTGCATAAATTAACTGATCTCTCAAACAATTATTTCTTGTCCCTTTGTTTCTCAGTGCAACTGGTGTTACTTATCGGGAGTGGGCCCCTGGAGCTAAGGTTTGTTAGCCGCTTGCTTCAATTCTCATGACGCTCATCATTTACAGCTTTCTTTAATTCACTTTCTCATACTTTATGCTTACACGATCATCTTGAACCAAATGCCATGGTTGTTATTGTAGTGGATTTATCGGTCTTATTATATTATACTGTTAGGCTAAATCAGCTTTCCAAATTGTAAATTCTAGATTTTGGGCACATATGTATGCACATGAAAATAATCTCTAAAAGTGAGAATATAATTTTGTTACCTCTAAATTGAATATGCTATACCATTTGTCCTCACCCTTAATTAAGAAGTTTGTTTGAAAACATACTAATCACTTAAGTATAGATTTTAGGTAATATTGGAACATACTAATCACCTAGGCACTGCCAGCGCCTAGAGAGGCCAACTCGGGCCTCAGATAGCGCCCTAGGGGCCACCTCCTAGGTAGCTGCATGGGCCCTTTTTCAACATTGGGTTTGGTTAACCTTGTGGCCATCGAATTTAGTCCTGTTCTCACAGAATCTCCTGGAGAAAATAAAATACAAAAGAATATGTAAATCTAAGCTTTATTTGGTTTCTCCTCCATAATTTTGTTACGGTCTTTCTTGAGTATCTTTGGAGAAGTTGATCCTTACACCTCCTTGATTTGACAAAAGAAGCTTATTCCACTCACCCTCCACCAAAGTCATCTGTTGGTTGATAGAATATTTCTACCACAACACAAGATCCATTGAGCATTAGTAAGCTAGATGGTTTGTTAATCATCAAAACGTAGGGTATTAACGGCTCAAGGATCATTAAGTCCAACATTAATCTCATGTAGTCAGGTGTTTGGAATTATACGGTCTGAAGCTTGTCTGAAATATTTGGGTTGGATGATTTTTGCTTACATCCCACTAAGGGCAATCACAATAGCCAGAACAAGCTCAATTGTGGTGCATCACTTCTGGATGATGCACTAGCAGGGTATTGGCAATAGATTTTCGGTGTCAAAGTCGGCAATGTCCGCCGTTTCATCTTCGTATTGGCATTTGGCAATATTAGTATGGCCATATCAATATCTATACATATCAGTATAGGATGATATTTCAAACCATGATACATGAACAGATCTCATCCTAGGATATATTTTTAGGCATGAGTCGTATGACCTTAATTTTATAATTAGCCCTTTATGGTACATCAATCATCAATCTTTTTCATTTGGGTTTGGAACCATCTTTGTCAATCTTAGCATCAGTCTCAGGGCACAAAAAGCAAAGTTATATCCTAGACATGAGATTTTATGTTCCCTTCCATTCCTGAAGTGAGTGACTTCCAAGGAGGATCATCACAATAAACAGACTCTCTCTCTCTCTCTCTCTCTCTCTCTTCAATTTCTTGGCTCATTCCCTTTTGCTTTTCCAATTTATTTCTAGGTCTGCAGTTCTATCTCATCTTCAAAACTTCTCCCCTTGTTGATCGCTTAAAGTGTAGACATGGCATTTTTTGCTATCTTGCTTCGGCTTCTACCATTTGGCTGGTCACACATGCTACACATCATATGCCTGTGAATTTTTGTGCTATGACCACAGTACAGTCCTTGCGATACATTGATTTGATGAGTGAAAATATGTTGCTCTTAGATGAGATGAAGATTGCATGTTTTTGATATATGTTTTTTTACTTTGATTATATTTCAAATATTACTCATACACACATTTAAGCATGCACACACATACATGTACAAACTCTACATTAAATCTCAAACTTAGATATGAAACATCACCTTAAATGTCAAACACGGACATCAAAATAACAAATGGAAAATAGTTGGCAGGGAACAAAAATATGGCTGGTGATAGGTGAATGTTTGCTGGAGACTAAAAGACTAGATTTAGCATAAAGTTCTATATGTGTATGTTTGTATTTAAGCTCATCTTTTAATTCACTATATGATATATCTTTTGTGTGTGTATGGTCTATTTAAGCTTGTCCCTTAGTCCTTCACTTTATGAGTTACCTCTTTCTTCTGATAGTATTCATTTCTCTTTTTAGTCAGCATCGTTAATAGGAGATTTCAACAACTGGAATCCCAATGCAGATGTCATGACCAAGGTATGTATTTGCAGGTTGATATTATTCACCTTTGCAGGACATGTTAAATCCTTCTTCTCAAGTGTGTGTTAACTTCACCATCTCCACCCCCCAACCCCACCCCCACCCAAAAAAAAAAAAAAAATAAAAAAAAGAAGGAGAAGACCAACTCTCTCAGAAAGCTTCTTTATTCTTCGTAGGAAATTGCATCATATACTTACAAAAGAATGAATATGACTTGCATGATGCGAAGCTTCATCATCATCATGCTGGCATTTATAAACAGCTTGAAGTAGGTGCTTACAGAAGCATGGTAACTGCATGTAGGGATCACCCCTTTCTAATACTTAATCATATATCATCAGATTAATATTTTCTGTTGGTTCCTTGGGTGGTTTCTTTGTCCAGTAAAGCCCTCATGTTATCTGTTTAAGTTTTCTATTCCAATATTAGAAATGACCTGATGTTCTTAACCAAATTTGCTTTTATCATGGATTGTATAGCAATGATGTGTTGTTATATTTCTTGCAAAATTTTATCTTATTTATACTAACGCTCCATAGTTAACGGACTTCAGAATGAGTTTGGTGTTTGGGAGATCTTTTTGCCGAATAATGCTGATGGCTCACCTCCTATTCCCCACGGCTCACGTGTAAAGGTATTTGTTTGATGGATGTTCAGTAAATATATGTGATAGTAGTTTGGCTTACTCGATCTGCAATTTTGCTTGCCCAATAACATTGCATAAACAATCAAAATACCTGTTTTCTTTCATTGAAACCTGCACGCTTCCTATATCACATTGTTCCTGTTACCAACTTAGATAAAGAAAAAGCCATCACGAGAAATTTGAAGAATGCTTACCTTTAGGGTCTGTTTGGTTGTCGTAACTGGCCGTAATTCGTAGTTGTAATTGGTAAAGTCTTTTACAATTGTAAATGAGCTACATGTATGTAAATTTTACGGTGTTTGGTTGGTAATATAAAATTGTAAAGTGGGAAAGTGTATTGTACTTTACGGTGTTTGGTTGTCGTAATGTATAAGTCGTAAGTGAAAAAGTTGACCACAAAATTAACTATTTGGTGATTTTAAAAGTTTTAATACTGCAAATAAATATTAAAAAAGTTACATATTAAAATTTTTAATATTAATATAAAAAAATAATACAAATTTGTATGACCACAAAATTAACTGTAACTGGGCTGTAAGTGAGTGGTAACTGGGTTGCAAGTGAGTGTTAGTTGAGTTATGTAAGTGTTTTACGAATTACGGTCCAAACAAACGCCGTAGTTGTAACTGGGTAGTAAGTCATTTACGAATTACGGAGTTTTACGCGAAACAAACGGGCCCTTATACTATGATGTGAGAGGGGCCTGCATATCCATTTGATCGAGGCTACAGAATGGCCAAAGATCCTCACCAAATAAGGCAGCATTAAATTGAAGAGGGTTATAATGGACAAAGATTTTGCCGGAGTCCATGCTTATCCTCTGTTTGAAGAAGAGCGCTTCAATTTTTCCCTGAGAAATGTGGGCAGGCTCAATACTCGCAACTCAGCATTCACATGTTCATCAGATTGCATTTTGCATGTGGGGGTGACCGGAAATGATGAAATTAGGCCAACTACATTGCATTATATAACATCCAGATTAAACTTTTGGTTGGCTGTTTTTGGTTTGCCTCACTTGGCCAGTTATCCTGTTATTTACTCTGATATCTCTAACTTAAATTTTTTTTCTCATGCCAATATGTGTATAATTTTGTTCAGCAGTTTTAACATGAACATCAACACTTCTTTTTATCAAAACAACTATTGTATGTGCAAGTTAATTAAGAATAACTTTAGATTTAATGATCAATTACTTAATTTCAATTTGGCAGCATACAATTTGGGAACTTGTCGTATGTTGACTGTTATTAATTAAAATTGTTTATATTGGACTATAACAATCTAAAAGTCATTAGCGATCATGAAAATTCAGCAGAGACTATAAACATAAGCTGACTTTGCGCTCATTGTATCATGTGGTTTCATTATTTTGTTTGATATGTGAAACCAGATGGCGTGAAGTACTAAAATTTTTTTAGTTGATGAGTGCTTTATGAAGCTATTATATAATGAAAATGTTATCGCTGCTGATTCCACACTGATAATGACATGGCAGATTCGCATGGATACTCCATCTGGTATTAAAGATTCAATTCCGGCCTGGATAAAGTTTTCTGTCCAGGCCCCAGGTGAGATACCATACAATGGGATATACTATGATCCCCCTGATGAGGTATTAAATGCCCCTTCTGAGGCTTGCTAGAGTTCTAGAATTTAAAATATGACTGGAATATCTTGTTTCTCTGTTCATACTCACGAGTTTGTTATAGGTGTAGATTTGTTTTAAGTTGGTAGTCCATTTGATATTTTAAATATCCATACTAAGTGTTGAATATTTTCTGTACAGGAACGGCATGTCTTCCAACATCCCCAACCAAAAGCTCCCAAATCTCTACGAATTTATGAATCACATGTGGGAATGAGTAGCACGGTACACATATTGTGCCATTACCCTATTCTGATGAACTGATTCATCTTTTTATTGCTCTTTGATATATTATGTGTGATTTAAAAAAAAAAAAATGGATAAAATAAAAAATAGATCTACTTTGCGGGGAATACCAAGCTTTCAGGCCTTGCCGGTGTCTTTCTATAACATATTAGTTGTAAGGGTTAAGGATTGATTTTATATGGTTTAATTTTGGAACCAATGCATTTTTCTTTGTAATGTAAAGTTATATGTTAAAATTATTTGTGAGATAGCTATATGATTCCAGTACTTTCTGCAAATAGGAGACACCTGTATTAGTAGTTCTTCATGATATAAACTACATATTTTTGTATTCTCTTTGCTTCCTCCGACTTTCCATTACTCCTTGTTCCCTTCATTTTTTAATTAAGTCCTTGGTGTTCTCATAGCTGCAACACAAACTTTACATGGATTGGCATTTCTTTTTGAAATTTCACCTTGTCCATTTGATGTTACTATATTTGTTGTTTTAGTACATCTCCGGTACCTGCAAGAGGCTTAATGTTGTGGATTTATGAGGATGACAGCCATCTGGTATATTTTTGTTCAAATTTTTGTTTTAACTCAGAATGGGAATCATGGATTTCATCAAAACATAGATGAAACTCATCACCCCCTCCCCCTCCCCCTCCCCACTGAGCAAATGGTGGTGACAGTCAAACGGTGGTAATAGTCCTCCCTGATCTTTTACAGTAGGCAATCTCCAAAACTCAGAAAGGTTAAATGAGAACATATCCTTGGCCTATATACCAAAGAAATGCCGTTGTCACATTCTAAACAGCCTAGAAAGCAAGAAGGCACTAGGCATGAGAGAGTGTTTTAGGTTGTAGCCTAATTGAAGCATCTTGGCTTCTGGGGACTGCTGCTAACTGCTAAGATATCCGTCACCCTGGAGCTCATTGACCAGAGCTTCTTCTATACATTCTAGGAACTCAATTGGGTGTTAATGTCTGAAACTTCAGTTTGGAAAAATATTTTTGATTGATAAACAAATCAATAACTATAAAAGTACATGAAATATTTTGTTGGTTTTGGTAATAAGGCATAAATAGGTTCATGTCCTAAGAGATCTTTCAGGATCACATTTGCTTTCTTGTTTTCTTATCAACAAGCTTTAGAGTTAACAAGCCAAGCTCAAGGTTCCCGAGTGGGTAAGTGCCGCCCAAGTTTGATTCAATTTTTAGCTCCCTGGAACACGTCTGCTTGCACAGTTACACTGAGTATGTTAGCAAATACCTCTCGTTGTTATCACAAATCTTTATTATGAAGAACAGTGATACTTGTCCTTTGGAAGAAGCTTATTACTTTTTTTTTCCTTCTAATACACGGCAACACAAAACTCTACCCCCACATTTTTGGGTCAACAACACAAAGGGGCTGCTTTGGCTACAGAATAGAGGCAAAAGTCAGTAAAGTCCCATCCAAATTCCTGAAGTACTTCAATGGTCTTAAAGTACTTCTAACAACATTTCTGGTGTTTGCGTGTTCAGAGTTCTTTGACTTAACACTTCACCAATTTTTTGTCATCTTCTGCTATTTTTTTAGTGTTTTCTTGGCCCTTTTGCCTCATCAAGAAATCTCTAAACTCATCCTACGTGACACCTGCCACATACAATCTATATAGGATTCACCAAAGTGCCCTTGAATCTCTTCAGGGTGAAACAAGCAACGGAACAGCTAGAAGAGGAGTCAGTTCGGGCTCTTTCTGATTATTTGAGTGTAAACAAACGGCCCAAACCCTTTTTCACACCCGACTCTTTGAGAGTTGTCTCTGTTGAATTAGCCACTGCTATATTCCCTTTTTTGCTGCTGTGATCCATATTTTTTTGGTTACTCCTAGTCACTGGCTTCTGGCATCTCCATCAACAAAGATGCTACAGCTCCTAATGGGCACACTTATTGCTCATGCTCTCACCATCTGGAAGGATTCCTTCTCATCTTGTCTTCAATCCAAAGCTACTGCTTAACTTATTACGGGTATGCTTGTTTCTTACCCCTGTATTCTATATCAACACTCTTCATCCTTGACATCCCATTTCAGCTACACCTTTTTTTTGACGGTGTTTCTTTGTAGTTGCCTAACATTTTAATCCATAATCTCATATGCATGGTCATATAGGTTTTATGGCCGCCTTTCTTTTGCCAGTAATCATCTCTGGGAGGAATTTAAAATGCTTGATTAACCTTTTGGTATAGCTGGTCGTTCGACTGTTTCAATGATAAGAAGCCTTCTGATTGATCTGTTTCTCTCATGTTACTGTTTGGTCCCTTTATGTGTTCTGTTGTATGCTGATATTCATGTTGTATTTCACTGGACCATTTTTATTTTTATTTTTTGATTTACAGGAGCCCAAGATTAATACATATGCTAGCTTCAGAGATGATGTGCTCCCTCGAATTAAAAGACTTGGATACAATGCTGTTCAGATAATGGCCATTCAGGAGCACTCGTATTACGCAAGCTTTGGGTATTTTCTTTGATACTTTTTTCTGTGGTAGTTTTCTGACCAAAGAATTGGCAATTTACATTCACATGCTGAGTGGATTGTCAGCAATATCTCCTCCCATGTTTAAGTAATTATCTGTGCTGGCTGATTTGACAGTCCACTGGCTTTTGAATGTTTATGGGTCATTTAACCTATGTTTATATATTGCCTGCGCACATCACATGCTCCCCCACTGATCTCTCTGGAATTATTTCTATATGATTTATTGTGTATTTGAGATTCTTCTGTGCATTCTCATGCTTGCTCCTTTTTTTTCTGATGTTTAAGGAGCAAGTTGATATTTCTGGATGACAGACCCTTTATAGTTCTAGATTTTCGCTTATCAGTGTAGAGCTATTTTGTCTTAAGAGTCAAATATTCAAATGATTAACTTAGGGCGTGTTTGGTGACTTACAAAATGCTTGCAAAATGTAAATTTTTTTACAACTTTACATTTTACACTTGTTTGGTTTCGTTTGCAAAATGTAAAATGCAAAAACTTTTGCAACTCTTCTTTTCCTACTTGCAGTTGCTACAGTTAAATTTGTGGTCATGTAAATCTCACTTTTACACTCATATTTTCCCACTTACAGTTGCTACAGTTAATTTTGTGGTCATGTAACTCTCACTTATAGTACACTTACAGTTCAAAACAGTTACTTGATAATCAATATATAATTAAATATTATTAAATATTTAATATTTTAATAGTGTTCAATTTCTTATTTAATTATTTAATTATTTTATATTTTTAATCTTTAACTTTTTTATTGTTTTAATATTTAATATTTTACTATTTTAATTTAATATTTTAATTTAATATTTTATTATTTTATTAATACTTATTCCATTTTTTATTATTTTATTTAGAGTTAATATTTTATTAATATAACAGTATTATACTTTAATATAAAATTACTATATATTTAATTATTTATTTTTTAAATAAAAATTACTTTTTTAATATCATAATATATTTTATTATTATATTAATATTTTATTATGTTAATATTGTAATAATTCAGTATAATAATACTATAATGATAATTTATTATTAAATTATAATTATATTTTACTTTATTAATTTTATATTTCTATAATATTAAAATAATATTATAATAAAATTTAAATTATAATAATTTCAAGTATTTTTAATATTATAATATTATAAATATATTTTATTATTGTTGTAACATTTTTTAATATTTATATCTTATTAGTATTCTTAAAATTTTATTAATGTTCTTTTGATTTTCTTAAAATTTTATATTATTTATTTAGTTAATATTTTAGTAATATTTTACTATTTATACTAATATTTTATTAATATTATTCTTATAAATAAAATATTAAGATTATTAATTTTTATCTCAAATTTATTAATACAATTTAATTTGCAATAGTAGATTTAATTTAATAGTATTTATAATATTTAAATCACTGCTACAGTTAGTTTTGTGGTTAACTTTTCTACTTACACTTTTACATTACCAACCAAACATCGTAAAACAATATACTTTACCATTTACACTCTCACTTTATCAACCAAACACCGTAAAAACACAATATATTTTTCCATTTACACTTCACTTTATCAACCAAACATCGTAAAACACAATATATTTTCTCTGCTACAGTTCACTTTTTCCATTCTCATTTTACGACTTACGACTTGCGACGTTTTGCAACGAAACAAACAGGCCCTTAGTCACAGTTGGTTAGATGTTAGATATCACAGTGTGTGGGGGTAGAGGCTCGTGGTTGGTGGATTTGTTTCTTTTTCACTAGGCACTATGAGAAATAATAATTTCAGATAAGAGCAGTTTGCACTCATGTGTTGATGTTTTTTTCAAAATTTTGATATCTTCATAGCAACAACTCTTTATTCTCTATGTACATCCATACTTGGGCTTGAGCATCATCTTTGAAAGACCTTTCAATGTGAAACAAAAGAGGGGTCTAAAGATTTTAGAAAAAGATGAGGGATGAAAGAAAATAACTAATGATTATCTAACGGATAAATGAAAATGCCTTCCATCTTCCTGGACCTCATACCGCTTCACGCTGCACATTCATCGATCTTGACCTCACGCTGCTTTACGCTGCACGCTCAATCTTAGTTCACATTTAGGGTTTCACACCCTGCCATAGTCGACACGCTCCTCAATGGGAAAAAACTCAAAACAATTTTTTTAAAATTCTGGTCTATTTTTATGAAAGCAATGGAGCATTTAAATAGGCCTACAAGTTTTGACTTTTCACCACATAATTGATGTGGTATTAAACATGGAAAAAAGACTAAATAAAATAAAGAAAAGACACACTAGACTAAAAAAAATACAGACTCAATTCGATTTCTCTCATGACATTGATGCCCCTATCAATTCTCTCTGGGTGGGAAGAATTCAACCCCGTCGTGATGGGGACATCACACCAGTACTAATTATCTTTTTATGCCTTAGTCTATTTTTGAGTTTAGTCTTTTCTTTTGTTATAAAACTTAGTCCCACATCGATTGTGATGGGGAAGTTTACTTTGTAAGAGCCTATATAAAGAGGTTCAACTCAATGAATAAACAAACAATGAATAATTAAAAACTTTTCCAGTTAAAATTCTCTTGAGAGTGCTCTTGAGTATTTGGGTGTAAAGCCCGTGGTGTAAGGGGTGAGAAGCCCGTGGTGCAAGGGGTGAGAAGGCCGCGTAAGGGGTGCGAAGCCCAAAGTTATCTGGTTATTTCTCCAACCCTAATCTCTCTTTTCATTTTATTTCTTGTAAAACTCTAGTTTTTCTTTTTTATTTGTATTCGAAGGTGATTGCGATCCTGTTTTATATCAATTTGGTATCAGAGCTTTGGTCCCAATCCTCTTCCAATTTCTTCTCTTACCCAAATCTTAAATCTAGATCTGGATCTCTAGATCTAGATCTACTTTGCAAAAAAAATTTCGATTATTGTTAGATCTAGATCTAAATTTAGATTTAGATTTATTTAGATCTATTTTAAAAAAAATTACTGTTCACCGTGAACAGTAATTACTGTTCACCGTGAACAGTAATTACTGTTCATCCGGTTACTGTTCACAGTGAACAGTAACCGTCATCTCCCACCCCAACCAGTCCGGAATCTGTTTCTCGCCCGTTTGGAGTCCGTTTTGAGCTCTATTCGAAGCGTTGGGTTCGTGACTGAGCCCTGAAACCATTACAAAGATTCCATAGCACTTGAGCAACAGATCTGACCTCCACTAGCTCGTATTTGACACCAATACTGTCCCAGCAGAGAATCAGTATTCTGACACATCTTCAGCCCAATTTGACTCCAATTCGAGCTACCGATTTATTGGGTAACCTCTGATCTTTATACATTGAGTTTTCTTCATGGGATTTTACTTTTGTGGCAAATACATTTATACTGATGGAGATGAAAAGGAGGTTGAAAGTGACATGTATGCAGCTCTCCTGTATTTTCGGAGTTTTTATGATCAAGATGGGTATGAAAAGTGGGAAAACCATCTTGAGCATTTCTTCAGGTATTTCTCCTTGACACCTGCGCAGAAGTGTCATTATGCCCAAATGAAGTTATCTGAAGAAGCTTATTGGTGGTGGGAACACAATCATATCGACTGTTGAGATTGACTTATCCTACAAGAACTTCTTCATGCCGGTATGCTCCACACCTCGAGGGGCCACAATTCAGCGATTTGGTTGCTGAATGTAAAGAGATCCTCGCTGGCATGGTTAAGATGCTAGAAAGCAAGGCGATAAAGGCTGTTGACAATCCAGAATCAGAGCCAGAAATTGATGACGATCTAGAGCCAAAGCCAGAAGTTTATGATAAGCCAGAGCCAAAACCCGAAGTTTTTGCTGAGTCGGTGTCACAGCAAGAAGAGGTTTCCCCACAGCCTATGGAAGTCAAAGGTCTCCCTGTTGGGACCCTTGTAGATCTTCAAGCGGAGCCTACTTTGAAGCTAGTACCACTGTTGACAGTTATGAGTGTATCATTTTTTTTGAGATCGCCTGAGGTGTACGACCCATTGCAGATATGTCTACAGAAGTCAGGCTCACAAGTGATCAGGGTACTTATGGTGCAAAGTGCAATCTGTTCAGTTTTCATCATGGATGACGTGCCTCAGTCTGCTATTGGTGTCTTGATCAAGCTGTTATCTTTTATCGCTCCGACACGGAGACCAGTTCCACCACCTCCACCACCTTGGTCTCGATGTGATGCATTAGTGCCACTGTCACGGCCACCACCATGGCCCGATTGAGGTGCTTCATGAGAGGTGTCCTCACTCGACAGGGTCGACTCTCTCCCACCCCGGGGAAATGATGGGGACATCACACCAGTACTAATTATCTTTTTATGCCTTAGTCTATTTTTGAGTTTAGCCTTTTCTTTTGTTATAAAACTTAGTCCCACATCGATTGTGATGGGGAAGTTTACTTTGTAAGAGCCTATATAAAGAGGCTCAACTCAATGAATAAACAGACAATGAATAATTAAAAACTTTTTCAGTTAAAATTCTCTTGAGAGTGCTCTTGAGTATTTGGGTGTGAAGCCCGTGGTGCAAGGGTTGAAAAGGCCGGCCCGTAAGGGTGCGAAGCCCAAAGTTATCTGGTTATTTCTCCAACCCTAATCTCTCTTTTCATTTTTTTTCTTGTAAAACTCTAGTTTTTCTTTTTTTATTTGTATTCGAAGGTGATTGCGATCCTGTTTTACATCACGTCGAGTATGCATAAGGTGGTGGTGATTCGTCACTGGATCTGGATCTGCTATTGGGAAGCCGATTCTCAGGTACCCGTCTTGTTAGTTGAATTGTTGATGCTTGTGATTCACAGTTGTTGATCCAATTGACTTGTGCTTGTTGATGTCTAATGTTGCTGTTCTCGTGGGGAGGGAAGGAAAAAAAGAGAGAGAGAAAAAGAAAACAAGGGGGCTTTCTTTCTCTTTTAAAAAAATATTTTGGTTGTGATTTTGTACTTAAGATATGGGATTGTGGCTGAGGATTGATTTGGGGTTGAGATTTTGAATTATGGTTGGGATTTGAGATGCGCGATGAGAATTTGAGATAAGAGATAATGAGGAGATTGAAAAGATTTTGTAATTTTTTTTGAAATTTGTGAAAAAAGAAATGAATGAGATTATTTGACAAAAGAGATTAAAAAAGAAACAATGAATAATTCAAATCAAATTTACTGACTTCGCATCGGGAATCTTTTTACGAGAAACTTGTATTACAATTTTAATTTCATTACTCATTATTTTCCCTAGCTATACTTTAATACCAAATTGATGTGAAACAAAAGACGGGTCTAAAGATTTTTGGAAAAGATGAGAGATGAAAGAAAATAATTAATGATTATCTAATAGATAATGAAATGCCTTCCACCTTCCTGGACCTCATGATGCTTCACACCGCACATTTATCGATTTTGACCTCACACCACTTCACGCCGCGCGCTCAATCTTAGCTTCTGCTATTGGCGGCATGCCCCTCGGAGGAAAAAATTCCAAAATAATTTTCTCAAAATTCTAGTCTATTTTTATTGAAAGCAATGAAGCATTTAAATAGACCTACAAGTCTTGATTTTTCACCCCATAACCGATGTGGGACTAAACATGAAAAAAGACTAAATAAAATAAAAGAAAAAAAAAACACACTAGACTCGAAAAAAATACAAACTCAATTCAATTTCTCTCATGACATTGATGTCCTTATCACCTTTATACATTTCAGACATTCTTTTGTTTCATGTGCATTATTTAACTGCTGTCATCCTGATAATTTCCTTCCTTTTTTGGGAAACATTCTGATCATATCTTTTCATCATCTTTAATTTGGATAATTCGATTTATTGTGGACACGAACTCTACTCTATAAGCTTAAAGGATTATAATGAGCTTAATGTTTCCATCTATTGTCTTTCATGGCATACATTAAGTCACATTTTGTGAAACACATAAATTGTATTTCTATTTAATTTATTTGTCTTGCAACCTACGCACGGATTTTATGTGACAACATCTATGTATTATTCAAGTACAGATTATGTGTTAGCTTTCATCTAAACTTCATCTGTTTAAATTTTTTTTTTGCAGGTACCATGTTACCAACTTTTTCGCACCTAGTAGCCGCTTTGGAACTCCAGATGAACTCAAGTCATTGATTGATAGAGCTCATGAGCTCGGTCTGATTGTTCTCATGGATATTGTCCACAGGTAAACTACTGAATTCTCCTTGAGACTTTGTATCCTCTTTCGCATATACAAAATTAGATTGCATCCAACGTGCTGGTGTGAAAAAAAATGTTTCTTTCACATCTTAAGCTTCTATTCGATCTCTTCGATCTTTGATGCATGTTGCTGTGGTAGGGCTATGTTATATGGCTTCATATGGCTGTCTAACTGTGACATTTTCCTTTCCTAGTACTCAAGCAATGAAAGAACTCTCCAGCTGTAAGATGCAACGACTTTCAATATATTACGTAACGACTTTTACCAAAATGCATATAATGGATTGCTAACGCTCCACCTCACGTGGGTCTTCAGGCCACGTGGAAGTCTTCAATGGTAACACGGCTCACTTAAAAAAATAATGGGGGGTAATATTAGTTATGTTTGATTGTCAAGTGATAAGGTGTGTACCTAGGAACTTTCAGAACAGTGTAAACAAATGTTAGATAACATCATTACTGAAACGTTTAAGTTGATCGATCATTGGGCAACAATGAGTATCAATCAATGATACAGATTACATAAAATTTGGTCCTCTACTTGGAACTTATTTGGATGAAGTTGGATTTTTCTATATTAATAGTTGTTGCTCACCTCTTATGAAATTCTTTTTTGGAGTTTTGAGTACTCTCTGAATTTAATGCAAGTAACAATCAATTTAAATTTCTTTCCAAAGAATACCCATCCTGGGACTTCACTTGTGATCCCAGCATCTAAACAAAAAAAAGAAAAGGAAAAGAAAAGAAAAAAGAAGTAACTCATGGCATAACCAGACATCCCTCTAAATGGATGTTGTCATCCAAATTTCAATGACTAGAGGCATTGCATTGATGGTTTTGCAGAAATATTCCTCTTGGGGCATTTGTTGGCCATCCGAGTCTCTGCCCTCTAGAAGTTATAATTCTCAGGTATTCAGTTTTAGAAAGGGTAATTGATGCAATCTGATCGTCTTGTATGTTAAACTCCCAGATGAATGAATTTTGGGAAACCGTTTGTTTGTGAGTACTCCTTATGAGGAGATAAAGGGTCAAATGCAGCTAACATATATCTTAGTGCTTTATTTCAGTTATTTCCTTTTTTAGGGTTTGTGTTGAATGAACTACTAATTAGAGCTTCATAACTCCAATCTAATCTGGGAGGAGATTGGATGTCTAAATTAGGCTATATTTGCATCCGCATAATAGGGGGTATTATGAATTCTGTGGGGGAAACAAAAACTACAAATGAATAACTATGCTCTTTACAAGGTTGTCCGTCTATGATGTCCCTCTGTAGTTTCTCTTCCCGTACATTTTCTACTATCAATCTGCCAATACATTTTAAGTGTCCTATAGGGGTAAACTAAGATTTTTCTAAGAACCTATTTGTAGTAACTTCATTGTATATTATCTTTATGCAAGGACAAATTAGACATGCTTATCATCGTTTTATTCAAGAATATATTGTAGATAAGATATTCTGCAATATGTTGTTTTAAATGTCTAATTACTTTCTGTTAAGAAATTCATTGCATTTTCGAGTGCTTTATCTAAGCATACATTAGCTGATTCACCACAGCTTGTGGGCAGAAAAATGCCATAGAAAAGCTGGGCTCTCCCTTTGTTTTGAATGTTCACTGTACATTGGCATCACCATCCTAAATGAATATAATTGTTTGATAGCATCTACATATTTTAGGTGAAGTTCCCACTTATAGTTCACATGCATGTTGTTGATTTGAGGAATGACATAAACCCTAGATTAGGGGTTCCCTCTCTTTATGTAGATGATGAACAAATAAGATGCGAGTATGTGTTTACAAGATAACTAAAATACCCAATACCTAGTAAGCAAAAATACTTAAATAGTCTAACACTATCTCTCCTTCAAGTTGGAGCATAGATGTCAATCCATGCCTTGCTTGTTACAAAGGCTAGTAAAACATCTTTTAAACAAAATTTTCTTAAATTAAAAAAAAAACTATGAAGCAAAATGAAATTGGTAACATTATGCCACATTGCTGGATCATTGATGTTGGCATTGAAGTTGCCAACATAACCAAACCGAATATGTGTCGAATCGAACTACTTATGCGAACACTATGTAAAAGGTTAAATATTCATCACCACTTTGGATACGGTTAAGATTTTAGAGTTTCCCTAACTCAGTAAAAATGGAGGTTCTAGAGATCCTCGAACTCAATAGAAATTTAAGGTTCTATAGGTCCTTGAACTCAGTAGAAATTTAAGGTCCTTGAACTCAGTAGAAATTTAAGGTTCTAGAGGTCCTTGAACTTAGTAGAAGTGGAGGCAGCATGATAGTGGTAGAAGATGAAGGTGACGGTGTAGGCAGCAGATGCAGATAAATTTAACAGTTGTAGGTATTATTTGGAGACTCAACAGCAACACAACAACATTTGGCAGTAGTTGCAAAACGGTAGGGGTAGTAGGTGCAACAA
Source organism: Agave tequilana (assembly GCA_038442645.1). Classification (NCBI taxonomy): domain Eukaryota; kingdom Viridiplantae; phylum Streptophyta; class Magnoliopsida; order Asparagales; family Asparagaceae; genus Agave; species Agave tequilana. Next base: position 193,289 of record JAVJIF010002723.1, on the reverse strand, counting down.
CCAGGATTGGGTGCAACAATGGTTGCAGTTGATGTAGCAGAGGGTGCAGAAGGCGACATTAGTTGCACATGTGGCAACAAAAGTTGCGGATGGAGATGCATGGTTTGCAAGTATGATTTGCAGGAAGCAGGAAGTGTTGTGATTGATTTGCAGCGATGGCCTGTGGTGCGGTTTGATTTGCAGAGATGGTTGGTTAGGGTTTTGGGCTAGGGTTTCGGTGATGGAGACGAGGAAGAAGGAGATTGAGAGGGATGGTGGTTAGCAGAAGATGCAGCGTAGCAGCAGCAGAGCAGATGCAGCGGCAGGTTGGCTAGGGTTTTGGTGGCGGCTAGGGTTTTGAAGAAGAAGGTGATGATGGAAGAGGGATCACTCTTATATCATGTTGATTTTAGGAATAGTGACGAGATAAACCCTAGATTAGGGGTTGCCTCTTTTTATATAGATAATGAACAAATAAATGCGGGTGGGTTTATAAGATAACTAAATACCCAATAAACAAAAATACTCAAATGGTTTAACACATGCGTTGGGATAAATGAAAGAAATTAGCAACAACAAAAGCTTTATTTTCCAATTATTTTAATCCTCTCTCTCCATGGTCCATGATATTGTCTCTTCTTTGTGACAGCAATTTCTCTTCTGAATGCCTTTCTTATTACACACATCACATAATTCAGTTGCAGTTTTCTAAATCCTCTATAAATGCAAAGTGGTTGTTTTTAATAAAAACTGTTAGAACATAATTACTTTGGAGTTTGGACATGTCAGTATTGGATACCCTTTTACCACTTTCTCATTTCCTAGTGCTACCTGAACCTTTATATGGAGCATCACTTGAATGAATTTGGATGTTATTATGCCATATACCTTCTTTCTGGTTTATGCAGTCATGCGTCAAACAATGTTTTGGATGGGTTTAACCAATTTGATGGAACAGATACACATTACTTCCACTGGGTCACGTGGGTATCACTGGATGTGGGACTCCCGTCTTTTCAACTACGGAAGTTGGGAAGTACGTAACAAAATTTTCATAATCAAAGCATATGTAACACTGTTCCCATTCCTTTATCTGATGCCTTTTGGAGGATATCAATCAATTTTTTTCACTACTCGTGTAGGTGCTAAGATATCTTCTTTCAAATGCGAGATGGTGGTTAGATGAATACAAGTTTGATGGCTTCAGATTTGATGGTGTGACATCAATGATGTATACTCACCATGGATTGCAGGTAATCTGAGTAACTGTTGAAGATATTGCAAGCCAGGTTTTCTTAATTGCCTCTTATTCAAGACTAAATGGCCTTGACATGTTCGTTGAATGTTAACGCTGTAGTGCCAATATGCTTGCAGGAAAAGAAATTTCCAAAATACTTGCCCTTCTCTAAGAGAAATACCATCCTCATATGGTGCATTTGAAGGGGAAAAAAAAAAATGCCATAGTGGCATTTTAATTACAACATAGATTATCGTAAATAAGAAAAATTTTCAAAACAGAAACACAAATTGTTTTTGGAATAGAAAGCTTTCACTTGATTGTCTTGATTACTGGACGAGCATAAAATATTAATGCAACTATTTGGATTTTCTTGACTTTGATAGGACTTTTTACTTGTTGCAGACAGTATTTACTGGAAACTACAACGAATATTTTGGATTTGCGACTGATGTAGATGCAGTGGTTTATTTGATGCTGGTAAATGATCTTATTCATGGACTTTTCCCTGAGGCTGTCACCATTGGTGAAGATGTAAGTAGTTGCTCTCTTCCTATTACTGATGGTATTGCATTATTTTTTTATTCTCTGGTTCATGATATGAGGACCACATATGGTATGGTCTTTATCGTTAAAATATAGAGCAAGGCGTAGTTCTCATGGAAAAAGTGCTATAAAACTATTTGGGCATACCAAACTTCTAATTCCTTTTGGAATGATTTCTTAAATAGTACAGTGTATTTGCATTATTTGAACCATGTTAGTGGGTTAACATGGGGTGCATTGAAGTCATTTCGACAATGTATCTACTATTGATAGGTTATGTTGTATCTTATATAGGTCAGTGGGATGCCAACATTCTGCATCCCTGTTCAAGATGGTGGGGTCGGTTTTGATTATCGTCTTCATATGGCAATTGCTGATAAATGGATTGAAATTCTCCAGTAAGTATTCACTTAAATCTCCGGCTATATATTATTTGGCAGCCATATTGTTGTAAAACTCTAGTTCAATTCAATGGATTTTCTTAGCTGTACAATGATTTTGATAGGAGGCATCAGTAGTGTATAATGACGTTAGGACATTCAGTATAGACAATGATTTTCTAATTGCTTTGACAATTATTGGTTAAAAGCACTTGAGTGCAGAGCGCATGTGTCACGAACCGCTCCATCTTTGTGCACTTGGGCTCATCTTGGGCTCATTTGGGCTCATCCCATGTGGTAAGAGGTTCTAGAGTCTTCTTAAATAATATTGTAAATACTATGTAAAATGAGATATTCTCTAGAAGATCCCATTAGAGGGATATTCCATAAGAGATCCTAGAGGATTCTAGAACAAGATATTTAGGGATGAATATAAGGGAGGTTCTAGATATTCTAGAAGCCTCCAATTCTAGAGAATTCTTGTACAAGCCCTTGCCTATAAATAGGGGCCAAGGGTGCTCATTTGGAATCATCAAGGAAAGCGAGAGTAAGTAATACAAGCTTTCACTTCTTCTCCAAGTGTTCTCTCTCTTGAGTGAGTGTGAGGGTTAGGCTGACTTAGCTTCGCTTCTAAGAAGAAAGAGCGAGTTAAGTGCCGCACGGGTTCGAGTGGTTCGAAGTCAAAAGAATCCGCCCGTGACAGTTGGTATCAGAGCCTGATTCGGGAGTGATAATGTCGAGCCCCGATCTTCGTTCCGAGGTAGTTGGAGCTATAGATCCAAAGGATGCTCCCAAGCCTCGTAGGGAGAAGTCCCGAGATGTCATGGCGACGCTAGAGGCATGGTTAGCTAAGATGGAGCTTACCGTAGCGGATAAGCTGGAGGCTTACGACGAGCGCATCGAGAAGCTAGAGTCTGCGGGAGACGAGCTTCAGGAGGAGATGCAGTCGGCCTTGAATTCCGCCGTCGACATGTTGCAGCAAGGGAACACTTCCTTGAGGGAGGAGAACGCGGTCCTGCGGAACCACGTGGAGGTACTCTTGAAGGAGGGCCGACCTTAAGAAGAGGATCGACCAACACGATGTCGCATTGGCAACTCGAGGTATGGTGTCACATCCTTTTATGGCTAAAGATGTGCCCAAGCCGAAGCCTTACAAGGGGTCTCGGAATGCTCGGGAGATTGATAACTTCCTTTGGAGCATGGAAGTCTACTTCAATGCTGTCGGATTTCGAGACGATGCATCCAAGATTCAAGCTGTGCCTCTTTATCTTGAAGACATCGCTACGTTGTGGTGGCGTAGGCGATGTGAAGATATGAAGATATGAAGAAGGGCACATGCTCCATCAACACATGGGAAGAGTTCAAGGCGGATCTTAAGCGGCAGTTCTATCTGGAGAATGCCGAGGACGAGGCCCGAGGTAAACTCCGACGCCTTACCCAAAAAGGCTCTATTCGTGATTATGTCAAAGAATTTTCAGAACTACTGCTGGAAATCCCCGATATGGGCGAGAAGGACTCCCTATTCTCGTTCATGGATGGCCTCTCTGGATGGGCCAAGATGGAACTACAAAGGCGAGGGGTCCAAACCCTTGCCCAAGCCATGCAAGTGGCCGAGTCGCTTATCGAGTTCAAGAAGATAGGAGATTCATCCAAACAAAAGACAAGAGGGGCAAGCCTGCTAAAGGTGGGGGAGAAAAGGAGTTCCCATCTAAGCCGGCATTTGAGAAGGGAAAGTTCCGCGGCAACACCAATGCAGGAGGCGATCGTCCGAAGAAGTTAGCATGCTACTTTTGCGGAGATCCCCACAAAGCCATGGACTGTCTCAAGAGGGCTAATCTCGCTGCTCTTGTCCAAAAGGAAGAAGAAAATCAACCGGAGGAGACTAGGCTTCACTCACTTCGTCTCCTCAATGCGATCAAGGCAAAGGTGGATGAAAGGCCTCGAGGGGCAATGTTCGTCGAGACAACCATCTCCGGTAAGACCTTCAAGGCCCTTCTAGATACTGGAGCTTCTCATCTTCTTATTTCAAGTGATGTTGCTAGCAAGTTGGGCCTTAAGATCTCTAAGAGAGGAGGCACCATTAAGGCCGTCAACTCTAGTCCCACTCCTATCGATGGCGTAGCTCACAAGGTGGATGTGAGCATAGGGGAGTGGCATGGCTAGGAGAACCTGACAGTCGTGACCATGGATTACTTCGATGTGGTGCTTGGCTTAGAGTTTCTGGACAAAGTGAAGGCCGTATTGGTTCCCTACACCAACACCATGTGCATCCTTGAGGGGAAGGCGTGCACAGTTCAGATCAAGCGGGAGAGCGTATCATCCAAAATGCTCTCGGCATTACAGATATCCAAGGGAGTTCGACGTCATGAGCCGACCTTTCTTGCTACCATTAAGGTGGAGGAAGGCTCAAAGGAAGGAGAGGACGTGCCCAAGGCGATCCGAGGCGTCTTGGAAGCCTACCAGGACATCATGCCCGCCAAGCTGCCAAGCAAGCTTCCACCTAGGAGAGAGGTGGACCACAAAATCGAGCTCGAGTCCGGAACTCGACCTCCGGCCATGGGTCCTTATCGCATGGCGCCACCAGAGCTGGAAGAACTTCGAAAGCAGCTAAAGGAGTTGTTGGATGTCGGATATATTCGTCCGTCGAAGGCTCCCTATGGTGCACCAGTGCTCTTCCAAAAGAAACATGATGGTTCGTTGCGGCTTTGCATCAACTACCGAGCGCTAAACAAGATCACGGTGAAAAACAAGTACCCTATTCCTCTGATAGCAGACTTGTTCGACAGGTTGGGTCAAGCAAGATACTTCACCAAGCTTGACTTACGCTCGGGGTATTATCAAGTGCGGATTGCAGAAGGAGATGAATCGAAGACCGCGTGTGTGACCAGGTACGGATCGTACGAGTTCCTAGTTATGCCATTCGGTCTCACCAACGCACCGGCCACATTTTGCACTCTGATGAATAAGGTGTTGGAGCCCTTCTTGGACCATTTTGTGGTGGTCTACCTGGACGATATTGTGGTCTATAGCCAGACCATGGACGAGCATGTGGAGCATTTGAGGCAAGTGTTCCAGGCCCTCAGAAGCAACGAGCTTTATGTGAAAAGGGAGAAGTGCTCGTTCGCACAAGAGGAAGTGATGTTCCTCGGCCATACCATTGGAAGAGGCAAGATTCAGATGGATCAAGCCAAGATCCAAGCCATTTTGGAGTGGGAACCTCCCACCAAGGTGACGGAGCTGCGATCTTTCCTTGGCTTGGTAAACTACTACCGAGGTTTATTAAGAGCTATTCGGCGATAGCTGCTCCACTCACCGACTTGCTGAAGAAAAATCGGGCTTGAGATTGGAGTTCGAAGTGTCAGAGCGCGTTCGAGGCTTTGAAGAGAGCTGTGACGGAGGAACCAGTTCTCGCACTACCCGACTTCAGCAAGCCATATGAAGTGCACACCGACGCGAGTGACTTTGCAATTGGAGGGGTGTTGATGCAGGAAGGACACCCTGTGGCTTATGAGAGTCGGAAGCTCAACGATACCGAGAGGCGGTATACCGTACAGGAGAAGGAGATGACAGCTGTGGTTCACTGTCTTCGAGTATGGAGACGCTACCTACTTGGCTCGAGGTTCGTGGTGAAGACGGACAATGTGGCCACCAGCTACTTCCAGACCCAAAAGAAGTTGTCTCCCAAGCAGGCGCGATGGCAAGACTTCCTAGCTGAGTTCGACTATGTGCTCGAGTATAAGCCAGGAATAATCAACTTAGTAGCGGATGCACTAAGTCGAAAGGCTGAGTTTGCCGCTATACTGGGTCATCCTCAGAGTCCCTTACTCGATCGCATCAAAGAAGGCTTGGCTCAGGACCCTACAGCCAAGAATATGATGGAGTATGCTAAGGAGGGCAGGACTCGGAGGTTCTGGCTAGAAGGAAACCTGCTTTATACAAAGGGGAGGCGGTTGTATGTGCCGCTGTTCGGGAACCTAAGGAGGGAGCTTCTCAAGGAGTGCCATGACTCACAGTGGGCGGGACATCTAGGTGTGCACCGTACCTTAGCTCTCATAGAAGAAAATTATTATTGGCCGCGCATGAGGGATGATGTTGAGGCCTATGTGAAGACTTGTCTTGTGTGCCAACAAGACAAGACGGAGCAAAGAGTACCGGTTGGATTGCTGGAACCACTACCGATTCTAGAGCGACCTTGGGAAAGCATTTCCATGGACTTCATCATGGGCTTACCCAAGTCTGAGGGGTGCAATATTATTATGGTGGTGGTCGATCGGTTCTCAAAATATGGCATCTTCATTCCAGCCCCAGCCAAGTGTCCAGCCGAGGTAGCAACCCCACTATTTCTGAAGCATGTGGTGAAGTATTGGGGTTTGCCTAAGACGATCGTGAGTGATCGAGATGGCCGCTTCACAGGTAGGTTCTGGACGGAGCTCTTCAAGCTCATGGGGACAGACTTAAACTTCTCCACTAGCTTCCACCCTCAGACGGATGGCCAGACGGAGCGGGTGAATGGCTTGTTGGAGGTCTACCTGAGGCACTATGTGAGTGCCAACCAGCAGGATTTGGCGAAGCTTCTGACATAGCCCAATTCTCCTACAACCTACAGAGGAGTGAGTCTACCGGGAAGAGTCCGTTCGAGATCATCACTGGACGGCAGCCGCTCACTCCTAACTCCATTGCTATCGGCTACAAGGGAAGTAGCCCAGCTGCCTATAGATTTGCTAAGGGATGGCAAGAGCAAAATGAGCTAGCGCGTTCGTGTCTAAGCAAGGCGGCCAAAAGGATGAAGAAGTGGGCTGATAAGAAGAGGAGGCATATGGAGTATCAGGTTGGTGACCTAGTCCTTGTCAAGCTTTCTACGTTAGATCGGCACAAGGGACTACACAAGAGCTTGATAAGGAAGTATGAAGACCCATTTCCTATTGAGAAAAGAGTGGGGAATGTAGCCTACATGGTACAACTTCCCCCAACAGTGAAGTATCATCCGGTCTTTCATGTGAGCATGTTAAAGCCTTACCATAAGGACGCGGAAGATCCGGATCGTGGGAAATTCAGTCGAGCACCAGCAGGAATTCGCATGGAGTTCGACAAGGAAGCAGAAGAGATCATAGCGGACAGGATGGTTCGTGAAGCAAACAACCACCCGAGGTTGGAATACTTTGTGAAGTGGAAGGGATTGCCAGATAGCGAAAGCAGTTGGGAACCGGAACGAGCTCTTTGGCAGTTCGAGGACTTGATCGAGAAATTCCATCAGGAGAAAACTCAGCGATGAGGGTATCGCTTGGATAGGTGGGGGAGAATGTCACGAACCACTCCATCTTTGTGCACTTGGGCTCATCTTGGGCTCATTTGGGTTCATCCCCATGTGGTAAGAGGTTCTAGAGTCTTCTTAAATAATATTGTAAATACTATGTAAAATGAGATATTCTCTAGAAGATTCCATTAGAGGGATATTTCATAGGAGATTCCTAGAGGATTCTAGAAGAAGATATTTAGGGATGAATATAAGGGAGCTTCTAGATATTCTAGAAGCCTCCAATTCTAGAGAATTCTTGTACAAGCCCTTGCCTATAAATAGGGGCCAAGGGTGCTCATTTGGAATCATCAAGGAAAGCAAGAGTAAGTAATACAAGCTTCCACTTCTTCTCCAAGTGTTCTCTCTCTTGAGTGAGTGAGTGTGAGGGTTAGGCTGACTTAGCTTCGCTTCTAAGGAGAAAGAGCGAGTTAAGTGCCGCACGGGTTCGAGTGGTTCGAAGTCAAAAGAATCCGCCCGTGACACATGCGCGCACACATCCAGAAAGCAAATTTTGGCAGTTTTCAAAGAAACACCAAAATATAAGGTTCCCCAGTAACCTTCAGATCTCTTAGGTATGAATGGAGAATGAAGAGAATTAAGTAAAATATTCAAGGTTTTGAGGGGACACCTGTCCATGCACACGGTGCCAAAACAAGCAGTCTTAAGTTCTTTTGCCTCTCAAGTTGGCACACAGTCGATGGTCATTAGTTAGAGATTGCAAGTTTAATTTAATGGTGTAGAATGTTTTAACCTAACAGAACTTGGTGTGTAATTATTTTTTATTTGTTTAGATCATGATAAAAGATTTGGAATAAGAATTTATATGCACCATACCATGGATTAAGAAATGTACTATTTTCAACTGTCCATTTTGTGATACTTGGCGCGTAAACAAGAAAACTCAAATTTCCTTATTTTTTAGGTACCCTACATGATACAGTTCAACTTTAGAAACTTTAGCGAGTGGAATTTCATTTGAATGCCCTAGCATTGAATTTGAATGGGAAGGATTCACATCCAAATCCTTCATGAAGTACCAAATAGTAGGTATAAGAGATGTTGAAGAGTTGCCACTTAGCTCTGGCAGCAAGAACATATTTGAGTTGGATAATGTTTAATATAAGTTCGAGAGCACCCCTCTCAGCATTCTCAATCCAATCACAATAACCATATCCTTAGCCGAGGCTATGATCTCGAGGACGTGGTAAGTAGGCCGGTTGTGGCCGAAATTGTGTAAAGAAGGCACTGTAGTAATTACAGAAGAGATGTTGCCAAACTTTAGAAAAAATCAGATATTATTATGTGAATCGGGGATATTAGTAACTGGGACCTTACACTATTACATAGTAAATATATAAAATCATTATCATGTTGTCAGCATAAATTTCAAAATTGTTCCTATTTAGTTTACTTGATTAATTTGTATATCAATCTTCTTGTGGCTACTGGACTGATAATTATCACCAATGCATTACAGTGTAGTTTCCTGTTGTTTTGTACAGGTTACCAGATGAGAATTGGCAGATGGGTGACATTGTTCATACCCTTACAAATAGGAGGTGGCTAGAGAAGTGTGTTGCATACGCTGAAAGCCATGATCAAGCTCTTGTTGGTGACAAAACTATTGCATTTTGGCTGATGGACAAGGTTGTTACAACTTAAACTATTCATAGCATTGGTCAGACTAGTATTCTAAGCATTTACTTCTTGCCCTTATAACAGAATTGCCAGCTGTTGATATATTTTGTAGCTTACAACCTTATACTATGAACCTTCAATTTAGTGACAATGCGATCACATGTCTGCCTTTTTCTTGAGATAATGCAGTCATGTCTACCTACTTGAATTTTCATTCTTTTTCAAAAACTCATAATATTAAATGGAAGGTTTCTGCAAAAGTTGACTAGCTGAATATTTGTCGTTATCAGTTATGGTACTCAATAGCTGTAAGTGTCTTTCTTGTTGAACTATTACTTCTTTAAAATGATTTAATCTCGTTGTTTAGAAAGTTATAGCTTTGTTTTTTAGGATTTTGTCTGTGTGGACTCTCTTTCATATTTCCATTTTAACACGTGAAATTTTGAGGTTTCCAAATTAATACCAGACTTTCTGTTGGAATATACTGAAAATATTCCATAATTATTTAATTGTTTTAAACCAAAGGTAGGGAATATTCTAAGTATATTCTTTCAGGTGCATGGGAGGATGTTGATCCAACTTAACTGATTTGAGATGTCAATTGGAAATATTAAGATTTCAGGTTTTTTTTTATATAAATATGGAAGACATGAGACTCAATTAGACCTACCAGGAACGTGGCCTTATCTTTGAATGGTGGGAGGTGGGGTTGCCTTTAGGGCTGACAAAAAATTATAGCATTCTTGTATCATTTTAATATGTGATGGAAATATAAAATCGCTTTAAAGGAAACTATGCACGATTCGAGGCTTTTGTTACCAGCATCACTAAGGTCTACCTGCTGAGAGTAGAACTCAGTTATTTTCTGTGGCATTGTAGAGTAGAATGGTTGTGTATTTTGTGCATTGCATCTCCCTGCACCCAACAGAATATTTAAGTACAGATAGGATTGCAATTATTCTCCATGTCGCTGCCTGTGAAACAGAATGGGTTGCAAATGTTATTCTTTTCGTTCAATTTCCCTTTTCTTATTGGGAGAATTAGATTGTGTCCATATATGGGGTATCAGTGCATTACCACACAATAATTAGGTTGTGTGCATATATGAAGTATCTGTGCATTAGCGCACAGTATGTATGTACTTGCGTATGTGTATGTGTTAGCACACAACATGTTTGTATTTGTGCGAGAGAGAGAGAGAGAGAGAGAGAGAGAGAGAGAGTACACAATATGTATGATGTGTATGCATTCATGTGTTTGCGCGCACGCACACATGACCATGCATTTGTTTCTAGATAACTTGGGGGTGCGGGAAGATGAGCAGGTGATGGTTCACCAACAATTTGAAAAAGATTTAGTTACCGTGGAGTATTAATGTGGATAAAAATAGAAAAGTCTAAGACTTGGACTCATATAGAGTGAGTGGCAGAGCTGGATTCATAAGAGCGTGAGTGGCAGAGCTTGAAAAGGAAAGAACTGATTGTTCATTCTCATCCATTTAACCTATAAACAAGCAATGATCTTATTCGGGTCCACTCCAAGTCAATTTGAGGAAATCCACATTGGACATTCTCAAGTGGGATCATTTCCAAAATAATAAACATGGTAGTAATTTAAATCTTGGGTTAGAAATCCCACAGCCAAAGTGGCACCTTTTTCATTGCAGCATGCACGAGTCAGTGTTATGAATGCTGAGTTTGTGGAACCATTAGAAAAAAGAATATAAAGATGTCAGATAGATTTTATTTATTTGCCCAGTTTCCTTCGTCACATTGTAGATGTTTCTTTTACAATAATTATTCATAAGAAACTTATTTCTAAAAAAGTGTTCCTTACTGGAGGCTACGAAGTAAAAGAGAATTGATTGATGTATAGATGATATTTTGATATTTGTTGGCCTTTTCAAGATGAGTAAGATTGAGCTAAGAACGTTGTGGAGCTTATTGTGAGCTCATATTATTACTATAATATCTATTGATAAAACTAGTTTTTAAAATTCAGAAAAAGCAGATATTGTTGATCCTTTGATGCTTTCTTTTATTCTTAAATTGGTATTAATTGATATGAAGGGATAGACTAATTGAATTCCGTGTTTCTTTTATGTCTACTTCAAGCAGCTTCTTATGGATCCTGTTGGTACTGTGATCTTGACTCATAAAAGTAGTTTATAGACTAGAAAGTTTTAGTTCCCTTGCTTTCCTTTCTTTCCTATATTGGTACTAATTGACATAAAGTGATAAATGGCTTTGAATGAATTCCTTTCTCTCTTGCAATAAGTTGGTGATGAATCCCTTGTTCTCTTGCTATAAGTTGGTGATGGGCCATAAGGAATCTTGGATAGCCCTCATAAAAAAAGAGAACATGTGAGACTTTGGGCTTTTTATTCTCAGTGTCAGGAAACACTCATATCTGGAAACCTATACAACCTTATATTAAGTTTGATGGTCTATGATGTTATAATTTCTGTTTACTTCGGCATGATTTAATCATAAGTATGTGCATTATTCTTTCATGTTCATTTTTGCATAAATATGTTGCAATATTTTCCATTCACTTTCATGGTTATGTTCATGTTTAGTTATTAAGTTGTCCTGCTATTTACCATCTACAGGATATGTATGATTTTATGGCTCTGGATAGACCATCTACTCCTCGGATAGATCGTGGGATTGCTTTACACAAAATGTTCAGACTAATAACGATGGGACTCGGTGGAGAAGGTTACCTCAATTTTATGGAAATGAATTTGGACATCCTGGTAAGACAAGTAAATCAACTCCCATAATTATATTCTCTAAAACCTGATCATCTTTTGGAATTGCTAATGGTTGATAAAGCTGCCAGCTAAACTATCACCTTTTTTTTAAATCTATTTTTCCTCTGTAGAATGGATAGATTTTCCAAGGGTGACCAACATCTACCAAATGGGTGGTGGTACCAGGGAATAATTATAGCTTTGACAAATGTCGTCGTAGATTTGATCTAGTAAGTTTCAATGTACATATCAATGAATTAATAGTAAAAGCATAACCAGCAACTACTGTATTCTTTCCTAGCGAATTGATTTCTGCTCTAAACAACAAAGAAATATCACCATAAACCATTTCATAGAGAAAACAGTTCACCTCTTCCATGTTTGAGCAAGCTTATTCATCGTTTCATATTGTGTGTTTCTTTTTGATATTATTAACTTATCAGTCATAACAATAGTGCCAGTGCGTAATGGGTTCCTGCACAGCTGAATGTTGATGATTGGTGTAACCTGATCTCAAGTCATAACATATATTACTTTTGACATCCATCTAATGAAAAAATTGTTGCATTACCTACAATCCCTTAACAATAGCATGAAGGCTTCTGATTGAGGGTATAACCGTGGAATACTTGTAAACTATTAATTCTGAGGTTAATTTAATTTGGTACCACTCTTGAATTGCTTGAGCTCAATATCCTTAGCTGCTGACTAGAGCGTAACAGAAGAGAGATTCGAAGAAGATACAGGAATGCTATTTGAAGCTTACACGTCCAATTAATGCCCTCATCCTGCTAAAATATGAAAAATTAGATAAGAATACTGTAAATAATCTCAAACATGAGAACATTGATAACATTTCTCGAGGATAAAGATAGGAGAAGGTAGACTTTGTAAGGTTGTAAGTCTGATTAATTGTGTGAAAATAATTCTGTCTGGTCGATATATGAAAAGGCCGAAAAAATTATTTAGGACAAGGAAGGTAGACTTTGTAAATTTTGATAGTTTGATTAGTGAATTGATTTGAATCTATGTCAGTTAACCCTTTTCTTATGGATCATTGAGCGAAGATATAATTCACATACACATACATGTTGTCTTACTGCTGTTAGTTTAAATTGACATCTACTTGTTACTGTGATCAGGGAGATGCTGATTATCTAAGATACCATGGATTGCAAGAATTTGATCAAGCAATGCATCATCTTGAGGAGAAATATGGTGTATGTATACTGCAATTACTGCTTAACTACTTGTTTTGCTGGACAATGAGTAATCTGATCACTGAAATCAGTTTGTCCAATATTATTCATTGATTTGTCTTTTCTCGAAGTGGTTTTCTATTCGCAAAATTTTTCTTTTCTGAGTACTAGCTCAACGTGTTGTGCCTCCTTCTATGTGAACCATTTTTTTGAGAAAAAACAGCAGGAATAAATCTATTAAATTGAATTCAGCATCACATGCAGCCATTTGAAAATGATATCGTTAGGAACTCTTGTTTCTTGCTGCCCAAGATTTTGGATGCTTTTCTTGTACAGTGATGAAGAATTGTGTTTGAATGATTTGGTAAAAATAACTAGTAATAATTTTTTCTACAAAACTGACCCAAACATATAGCTTCTAAGCCTCCAAAATATCGCTGTTACATTACAAGACTATGCTCTACTTTTGATGAAAGCAAAACATCTGAATATGTATGTAAAAAAGAAGGAATTTCTAGGTCATCTAAAGTAGCTTATCTGTCTGTTTAACTTGTTTTTTGTATCCATTCAAATGTTTATTTCAAAATTATTTCTTTCTCTTCATACATAAAATTCTAGCAAATTGGAGTTGATTGATTTCAATGCAATAGGAAATGTAATTAAAAAAATATATTTATAAATAAACTCCAGGTTATTGCTTGTACAATTTGTTGGTGATACATGTTATCATAGGATATGGCTTCAACTAATTTGTTGCTGAACTCTAAAATCATAATTGTTCCCTGTGGCATGACTTTGATACCTATTAGAAAGTCTGTATTGCTATTGAGTATGCTAAATGTATCTGTGGAATCATTGCAGTTCATGACTTCGGATCACCAATATGTATCACGAAAAGATGAAGGTGATAAGATCATTGTTTTTGAACGAGGAAACTTGGTATTTGTCTTCAATTTTCACTGGAGTGACAGTTATTCTGATTACCGAGTAGGTTGCTTGAAGCCTGGAAAATACCAGGTATTCATAACTTCACTGCAAAATAGTCCCATGCAATCTGAAGCTCCATTACAGCTTTCGGCATCCTACTTAATTTTTAGAGCTTTATAATCTTGTATAGTTTAATTATTAGCTATCCTGCGTCCAGATTCTTATTGCTTATCAATTTATCATCAAGAAATCATTGACAAGTTTTAGCTGAATGTTATTATAGTTTTCTATGGTATTTTTGCTTTGTGGTATGCTAATTGATGCCTTTGTTGTAACCTCTAGATTTGTAGACAAGTGCTGAAGGTTGTGACCGGTGTTGAGTATCTTTATGCTAATTTGTTCAACCCACATTTAGAAAAATAGAGTGGTGGAAGAATGCACTATTCTTGTTAAGTGTGCACCTCAAAAGATGACCGAAGTCTGACAATGTTAGGTCTTGTATGTATTTTGATTTCGGAGGATTTTGGAGGGTACTCGTTATTGTTCTCGTCCGTAGTTTCCTTACCAACAATTAGCACCAACTCAGAATCTGAGAGTTATTCATAATATTTTGTCTGACTTTTATAGGGCGTTCTCAACATAAAGTTGTGGGCATTTTGGTTGGATAAGACTGAGATAATGAATACAAAGAAACATATAGAGAAGATGCAAGAATTAATAGACAATGGATTATCAAAGTTCATGTAAATTGTAATTTCTTGAAGACTTTGGATGAACGATTGTTAACAAGAAATTAAAAGGATTATACAGATCAAGAAACTTGATAATAATTACTTAATAATAATTACTTTATAATTAAGAGTTAAGTTGCTAGCAAAATTTAAAGTGTTATCCAGAAAAACTAGTGACGTATCCTGTCCTTCCCCAATGTCATCAGTAGTGTATTTTCAACCTTCCCCTCTATTAACAAAAGATATGAATTGGACATTAACATTTTACATTTGGATTTCAGGTGGTTTTAGATTCTGATGGTAAGCTGTTTGGTGGATTTGGCCGGATTGATCCTTCTGCAGAGTACTTCACGAGTGTAAGAACCTACTTGAAAATTTAGTTTCAGGTATGCATATATGGCTAGTTAAACAACTTGAAAACAACATTTTCTTTGATCCTGCAGGAGGTGATGCATGACAACAGGCCTCGTTCTTTCTTGGTGTATTCCCCAAGCAGAACTGTTGTTGTGTATGCGCTTTCAGAGGACTGAAGTTCAATGCAAGCAGATGTTCTTTTAACACAGCTTGAAATTCTTTTAAGTTTGTAAATCTCATGGAATCAGAGAGTGCAGGAGGTGCTGCTGATGCCTAAAATATTATATCATGAAGCAGTAGAGTTTTCATGGCTGACCCGCAAGTCCAATGTTCCGGAACATATGGGAGCAAAAGCATGAATCTACAGTCTGGAGGTACAAGGGGCATTGCACTCCCTGTCCTTTTGCAAGATCCGGCAGTTTATCGTTGGGCCCTAATTATGTACATCTTCTGTTTATGTCCTTCCTAAATCAAATCAAGTAGAAACCAATCTTTCTCTGGAAGGTGAATGTTATATGGATCTATATATTATAGTTTACATGCAGATCATTTTAATCATTTCTACCTTTCTGAAGTTGTATAGTGTTTTTATTTTATTTGATAAAAAATGAACTCCCCCACTGGGATAATAGGACAAAAATCCTCCCAAATCTTCATATATTAGAGGGAAGCCCCGGTTCTCTGGGACTGCTGCTAGGCCAAGAAGTTAAATGTTTCTATGATGATGATATGCAATTAGCTTAATGGAACTTGTTTATGTTTGAGATTGCTACTGTGTTGCTGAACGTACAATAAACAAGCCATGTTTGAGAAATTCATCAAATTGCAAATATTAAGCGGTAGTAATTTGGGTTGGCGGAACTGATGAATTCAGATTAATTTCTTTGGGAACTTATGTGTTAAGAGACAATGAGGAAGCAGTCAAACATGAGTCTCGGCACATACTGGTTCTAGCGTAGCTGCGCTAAGGGAATGTTCTATGTGCCAAGAGGATGTTTGGTTTATAAGTATTTCTATAAACTTCAAGAATTAATCACAATTAACATTTTATAGAAAGAAACTGTGAGAACTCTATTAGCTAATGGTTGCTTAGGTGAGATTATTACATTGATGGTGATTTTTTAGAAAGTTCTCCATCCATAGCGTTAAAATAGTATCATAACTAGTTGAAATTTTGCGAAACTAAGTGTTGTTATATGAAGCCAGGTGTCACACCAAGTAAAATATCTTAGCATATTAGGATTATAGGATGTAGTCTGAATTGATAGGAATCACCTTCAAAATCCACAAGGCCATCTTTGAAATCATAACTGATTTAAGTCAAAATTCTACACAAGACGTGCTTCGGCGTTTCATATAAGTGAGATCTTTTTTCTTTGGGGGTGTGTGGGGGTGTGTGTGTCTGGGCTCTTGAACCTAGAACTTCTTATCCCAACTTAAACCTTTTGGCGTCTGAGGCTTTTTGATTTATTCGGAAGTTCAATTGCTACTGCTCGGAGATTAGAATTTGGGCGCATGCCACGCAGATGCAGCAAAAGTGGCTTTAAATAAAATTTAAGAGTATCTTTTTAGTTTTTATGTATTTTTTTTTTAATAAGAAGTTCACTCTAATTCTAGAGAATTTTAATGTTAAATAAGAAAAGGAAAACCTTCCATTTTTTTAGCTTCATTTTACTCAAATAAATGTTGTTTTTTTTTTTTCTATTTTCAAAATTCTTTTTTGAAATAGGAATCCCTATTAAAGTGTCTGCCAGTACACCAAAACTTCAAAGTTAATTTAAGAGTTGAGATATTTATTATATTTTAACACGCCCCTTGCAGGTTGAGCGTCTTTTTTATGAGCAGAAATATGAGCGTTTCGTAGTAGTGGTAATTTTATTTTAACTCTGTTTTTTAATGCATGACGGGTGAGAATTAAACCTAGGTTGCTTTGATACAATATTAAAGTTCCTGTCACTGCACTAAAACTCTGAAGTTGAGGATTGAAGTATTTATATTTTAATAATTCCTCGTTAATATTGTTCTTTTCTAAATATGTAATCATGAAGAGAGATAAGTAACTTTTTTAATCTAATAAATGTTATTTTTATTTTAAAATTATAAAATAGAGATATAAAATGTACGACTATCTCAAGATATATTAAAAATATGTAAATGGGTGAATTGGAGCGACATAAACATGGGTTACTATCACATTACAATTCTAACCAGAAGGATTGTGCTTATTAAACCGACCGAAGGGAGGTTTCTCCCCTGACTCCTTCACAATTGCTATCCGTCCGTCCGTCCTCCCGTGCCTCCATCTCCCTCCCCTCTCTGTTTCTCCCTGCTCCCTCTATCTCCTCCCCCTCCTCCCCTTTACTCTCTCCCTCTCTCTACCCCCCCCCCCCCCCCCCCCCCCCCCCCCGTCATTGTCGCTAGGTTTTTCATCGCCTGACGGCGGTTTACTAGTAACAGTAGAAATGTATTTAAATTTTCAAATATCCAGGGTTCTAATAGAAAAAACAACTTGAAAGGGCTCTAAACGTAAAACAAGCGACTGTGTTTTAACAAGGGACGCACACAGCTCGGGGAGTTTTAACCCCAATACGTTCAGAATTGCTTGAAGCGGCGAACGACGGCGGTTTAGTTAGATCGTCGACGACCATCATGGATCTTCTCTTTCGCCATCAAACCCTCCTGCGTCTCAAGGTCATATTTTGATCTCCTCCTCCTATTTAGATTCTTTGATTCCATTTCGAATTCGGGTTAGGGTTTCAACATCACCGCCCCCATGCATTGCAACTCGGATTGGGTTAAGATTGGTCCATCATCTTTCTCCGCACCCTAACCGTTTTGATTTATTTTGTGTTAGTTTTAATATTATGCAATCCCTTTTCCCCCTTCATTTAATTTTGATTTAGTCGGGATAGAGGGTTTTCTGTATTTTATTTCAAAAAATCGCGTTTGCTGCTGCTTAGTAATAAATAGTAGAAGAAAACAAGAGCAAGAGGAAGATGCGAGGAGGAGGCCAAAAAACTGGTGGTGGAAGAGGGAGAGGGAGAGGAGACACCCATGCCCGAAATCGGTCTCCCAGTCCCTCAAACATCAGAGACCATCGATCTGGGTCCGGATATCGCAACAACTCCTCTTTACCTCACCGCCCATCACACCGCACCCTCCGACCCCCGCCTGCTGACAGGCGGCTCCCTCACCGCCCTGTCGGTCAGACTTCATCTAACGAACGACAAGGAGAGAGGGATTATGCTGTGAGGCGATCGGAACACGGGATGCACCGGACCACCTCCTTCCATGACGAGGTCATCGACTTCCAGCACAATTATCTGTTGCCTGACCATCCTACTGATTTGAGTGATGTGCATGCTCCGCTGAAGTCATCTGGGACCATGAGGGATAAAGATTTGGCTGGTTCTTCCTCGGGACTTGATAGCCGAGGGATGTTGGTTCAAGAATCCTTGTTTTTGGATGATGGGTCTAAGCGGACTTTCTACACACTGCCGCAGGACTCAGGACATCCGTTTGATTCGGTTGCTTTGGGCTTGTCGGAGAACATGAGATGTATTGGTAGTGGCGGCGGTGTCAATCCCGGGATGCCTCGGTTCGATCAGCCGCTGAGGGATTCTTATGGTGATAAAGAGATGGAGAAGTTTCATACGAGAGATGTCTCTTTTTCGGCGTTGGCTCCTCCCTCTCTGGCAAGGCCCTACGGTAGCACTCTCTCTTCCAGCTTGTCAAAGGACCTTGATTTGTTGCGGTCATATGGTGACAGTGGTGGTGTTGGCAAGTTCTTGGATGATCCTTTGGAGTATAATGGTCACAATCAGTCACCACTCTCTGATCGCGTGAGGAGGGCCCCAGTGATTCAGCCTGTCAGGAAGGAGCCCGTGGACTATGGTTACAATGAGCTAGGTCGGAGAAGAAGGGACGATGAGGATCTCCTTCCATCAGATGGACCATACCGGAAGATGGCGTATGACCCTAGGGGTGCGTATAGGGATGCAGACGTTTCATCTTTTTTGGATCCTGCTGGACGAAGGATTGATAGAGATGAAGCTTATTGTAAGAAATTCATCGAGGGCAGTCTTTGGGATGAACATTATTCTCTACGTGAAGCCATGAACTTTCGTGATCAAAAGGGGGTTCATGAGGATTATGTTGGCAGTTCTGGTGGTGGGTACGCTGAATTTGGGCTGAAAGCATCACAAGATCATGAGATTACGCCATTTGAAGAGAGAGATCATTTTGGGAGAGATGTTGCTGCGGTGCCATATAGAGACAGACTTAACAGTCCTCCTTTAGTAGATCATCCCTTCGATATGTCTAGGCATGGTGTGAGCTACCCCAGAGAGAAGTCAAGGGGGGATGCTAACTTTGATATTTCTGATCGGTCATCCGATAGAATGCTGAGAAGAAATTATGTTATGGCTGCTGATCTGAGCGGACGGAATGTTCATAGAAGGTTACAGTCACCCATTAATGGTGATGAAATGTGGTCTAATGAAGAAGAATACAGATCCTTTGAAGAAAGCAGGGAGTGTTTACCTCCTAAAAAGCTAGTCACTGGGCAGTCTCAGTATAAACTGCCCTCACGTAAAATGTCTAGAAATGATGGACAAGGTCTATCTAGTGATTCTTCTGTACGCGTGGAAGGTGTCCGTAGAACTAGCTTAAAGAAACGGCTGAGACCTGGACCTTCAGACTTCCATGGTGCATTCGCTTTGGAGAGAAGGCAAGAGTTTTTTAGACCCCACAAAATTTGGAAGAGGGGTCAAGAAGATAGGGATGGTAGTCTGAATGCACCTGATGGAGATGGTCAGGTTGATGCTGCTCGCCGTATGAAGAAAGATCCCCCTGAAGATTCAGAGGAGTTTAAGCAGCAAGTTCATAAGGCCTTTCTGCTTTTTTCTAAGCTGTTGAACGAGACCCCGCACCAACAGAAAAGGTTTCGGGATGATCAAGCAAAATCCAGCAAACTGTTGTGCTGTGTATGTGGCAGGTCTGTCTTCTTCATTTGTGATATATTTCTGGAAGTTGAACGCTTGCTTGCTCATCATATTGCGATTCAAAAGTACCTGTCTGACATTTCACGAGTTTCATCAAGTCATTAGGTTTTATGACCCCCATACCAGGAACCATACCTTATTGCTACTGCATCAGCGAGCATACACATACATTACGAGGTGTTAGAAGATGCCTTTTGGGTATGAGATGTCCCTATTCCCTATATTAAGGTGGTGATTGATACATGGAACTATTCGTTTTTGGTAGATTACAAGCCCCAAAGGTAAGAACGCAAAGCAACACATACACATGCGTGAGAAGTTTTTTGCAAAGATATTTGTCTATTAGTTGTGCTATTAGCTGCATCTTCTTTAATGATGGCAGCTCCTGGCTGAAATTACTCCTCGGAATTCCCTAGGTATCTTTGAGAAGGTTTATATTAATATTCCTAGTTAACCTGGTAGATTTGAATTGAAAAAGGAAAAATTCAAACAAACAGGATTAAATTTGAGTTTCAACAGGCCTAGAATCTGGCAGATGCTTCTTCTAGTAATCTTTCTTCATCTCGTGAACCGATTTATTCCAGATGTTCATTTGCAAGGTACAGGAAATTGCCTGTACAATAAGCAAATTCATCACACTTAAGGGATGTAGTAGGACTGTGGGAGCTATTGTTGGTCATTCATCCTACTTGGCGAGTGAACGAAATTTACATAGAATATTTATTATTTAACCCTAAAGCTGGACAAGAAGTTAAAGGGTTTGCTCTTTAGTATTACTTAATATATCAGCAACTAGTTTCTGGATAATTCTTTGAGGATATATGAAAGAATTACATGAGGTTGCCCTTTTGCTGATCAGTGATTGTTGATCCCTGATTTGACAAGCTCGAATATTATTTTCCTCTCTGGATAGTTCTATTCTATGAGGGAGGACATTCAAGTGTTTGACATTCAGCTAGAGTGATCTACCAAATGGATGAATATGCCAATATAGTCTTTAGAGCCTTTTATTGGCTTCCATGTCATTTACTGGAGGGGTTCATTCATGTTCCAGACTATTCATTAGAATTTCATCTTTTCCAGCATGTATTTGAATCTTTTCTTCCAACATTTTGGATAATATGGTCTTTATGATGGTGACCTTGAAGATTTTTCATAAAGATGTCCATATAAGTTTTGCTTGCTATCCTTGCTGCTGATCTTAAAGATCTTTATAGTTTCAGGATTTTACTACCCTATATCAGGAGTTGCCTGTTCAAGTAGCCATGATAATTGTTTAGATAAGGATTCTTGGCTATGGCCGTGTTCTCTATCCATTTGATGGTTATTCTTATCGCTGTATGAGGATTCTTGGATTTTACTATCCATTAAATAAGGACTCTTGGATTTTACTACCGTATAACAGTAGTTGCCTGTTCAAGTAAGCCATGATATAATTGTTTTTATAAGGTTTTTTGGTTATGGCTCTGCTTTTAATTTGATGGTTATTCTTATCAAGCCATTAATTTATCATTCATATGAATAATTTTAACTTTTGAGTTCAATTACCTGGTTTTGACTGAAAACAAGTGGGAATTCTCAATGTGCTCTCCATTTTCTAACTCCTTCCAAGCATATGTAGATTGCAGCTTTGAATATCACTGGAGCCTATTTTGCTGATTTCTATTGAAGTAGTTTATTGTTGCACCTTTCCTTTAAATTCTTAGATTAGATATCTTTGGAGTTCCATTACAGTATTCTAATGTCATCTAATGTCATCAATTTGTGTTTTTGGTTATGACTACGTTTTTTGCTTTTGTCGTAGTGTTCTGTCTACGGTGTTCGTTTTATATTTTTGCCGCTTTACCTTTGTTTTTTCTTCTTGATCATTCATTTGTATTACAACTACTAAACTATGATTATTACGTGTTTCTGGACTACATTAAATTGGTATGATACATTCGGCAGAGAAATTGGAGACAGTTTATTGCGGTTTGGAACTTCGGCCTTCTTAAACTTAGATGGTCCTACGAACTTTGCGTCTTATTATAGAAACCTATACATTGTTTTGATTAAGCATTTAGTATTGGCAAAAGCTTGCCCTAATATACGAAGTGTGTTGTGTGTAGGTTGTATTATATGTATCTCTTGTCATTGCTAAAAATTATATTCATCGACTGCACTTTCTTTTATTGATGGTATAAGATACAGTGGTTAGTTAATTTGGAATCATTTTTCAGCCACTTTCCGAAGGAGTTCGTGGATATACACAGCCTGTTGACTCATTCATATCGTTCTCTCAAGGCGGGTTTACGAACAGACCATTTGGGCTTTCACAAAGCACTCTGCGTTCTTAATGGCTGGAATTGGCGCGTGGCTCCCGACCCTTCCCAGGCATATAGACGGAGAATTCCTTCTGAAATTAAGGCATTGAAGGAAGATCTCATTCTTTGGCCTCCAATTGTCATTATTCATAACAGTTCCATTGAGAACAAGAGTAAAAACAATGGGCTGAGAGTTGTATCCATTGAGAACTTAAAGGAGATGCTCACAGGTCTGATATTTGCACCTAAACTTTTTGCTACAGCTAATGCTATTCAAGCTTGTGCCAGTATAGATGTTTGTTTGAGTACTAGTCAAATTTATATTTCAACCAAAATGATACAAATTACAATTACACTCTACCTACCATTTCCTACGTATAATTAAACCTGCTTTTGACATAACTAAAGACTAAAATTGGCTGGTGGTTTTTTTTTTTTTTAATCTTTCAGAATCCTACAGTTTTATATTGTTTTTAGTTTCTATTTATGGTCTGCCATCTAATTGACACATTATTTTCTTCTTTCTGCCACATACCAGCTTAACCAGAAAGCAAGTTGATGTTATATTCTGTCAAGTTTTCAACAGACAAGTAGACTATCTACCCTGTTATGTTTTTTTTCCCCTTTCGTTAGCTGGTATGTAGTACCTTGGTTTACAATTATACGGAGCTATTGATTGCCAATCTTTTGAATATTTTTTTATAGTAGTATTTAGCATGCACCACGGTATATTAGTTCAACATTTTATGTGAATCATAGCTGTATGTTTTTTATTTTCATATCATTTGTTTTTTATATATTTATGCAGAATTTATATGTTTGTCGGTTGCAGAGATGGGTTTTGGTGCAGGGAAGACCCTGGTTGGTAGAGGAAAGCCAGCTAACCAGAGTGTGCTTTTAGTCAAGTTCATGCCTACTCTCTCTGGGTTGCAAGAGGCAGAAAGGCTTCACAAGTACTATGCTGATAACAATCGGGGAAGGCTAGGATTTCAGCAGATCATTTCCAACAACGACAGCGGTGGGGAAACCAGAGTGGAGAAGGACGAGGAGCTTCTGTATGGGTACATGGCAGTTGCAGAAGACTTGGATAAACTCGATCCAGAAACCAAGAAAAGAAGCATGGTCAAGAGCAAAAAAGATATTGAGGCCATTGCGGATGCCCCCCTTAAAATTGATTAGGCTGGCTGGAAATAGGTATCTAGCCGTCAGGCGATCTATTCTGAGCTGATGCTAATAGATTTTACTCTTTTTGTGTCTCCATGGCCTTTTTTAATTTCCCACTTTTGTGTTATGCTGGATTGCTGATAAGCACGTATTTTATGACGATTGGAATGGCCTCATATTTATAGTGATGGCTTTGCTCATTTCACTGCATATTTTAGTTGTCTCTCGCTCAAACTCATGTTGGGTTGCTTCCTGAAGGTTCAGTTTGTGGAGCTGTCTTGTGTTTGAAATGGAGTATAATTTGTTTTTCACTAGTTAAGCTCACACAAGCTCGTTGTCTTCTGATCAAATGTTTTTGGTTTGCAATGTGGAAGGAAAGAAGAGAGAGAGATGCTGCATAAAGTTGCAAGGCTTTAGTTCGTTTGCTGTTACATAACCACTTGTACCTAACTTTTTGTCTTGAGTTGAAGCAGGTCAGCAGCAGATTCCACCGTATTTACACATGATTTGTAATTCAAGTTCTTGAGAATTTTATTGGACATATCTGTTCATTACTGATAATAATCGAACCAAAATAGGAATCTGATTAAAACTCTGGAATCTGATTAAACTCTAAGAAGGAAACCGGTCGAATGTGGGTCACGAAACAAACAGGAATCTGATTAAAACTATAAAAGGGGAGCGGGTAGAAGTCGAATGTGGGGCATGAAACAAACGTGTTTGGATTTGCGGCAGAACTCCAACATTTGCAACCTGCAGTGCAGTAGAGTTGATGGTGGAAGCATGAGCTGGTTGTGCTGGCAAATAACAATCCAAAAAGAATCTCCACAAACACAACAAGCATGGTTGTATTGCCATCATAGCCAATGACTGCAATGAATTGCTCCTGAGAAAGGCACGCATGTGGGTCCTAAGCATCTAGTGATTAATTCCATTTTTGCATAAACGATCTTAATATAGGAAGCATGCATCATTAGTCAAAAAGGAAGTGTATAACAATCGAATTAAGAAGAATGATTACATTCGGTTCAAAAGAAAAAGTGGGGGGAAAAAAGAAGGCATAATAAGAGAAGGGAAAAGAAAAGAAAAAAGTAGCTAGAGAGAGAATTTCCATGTTGGAAAAGCCAGTACTCATCCATCCATCTCATACAATTTTTATCTTGGCCCCTACGGCTCTCCATCTCTTTACCCTGTTCAGAGAAGAAGAGCCCAACCCTGTCTACTCACATTACTAGTCTTCAAATCCAAGCACCCTTCTCTTGTGCTCAGACTTCACCCAATGCCCCTTGTGACCTTTCAACAGAAATTAATCTTTTCGTTTTTAACTGTATGATTAGCTCTCTTAAATCACTTCATTAACAAATCATTGGAAACAATAGTTTTACTCTTGTACCAACTCAGGAAATGGCCATCCTGCCAACTTAGGAAAATCAAATTTTACCAATTTTTGTTTGAGGTAACATAAAACCATCACACTAGGTGGTGGTAATAATAATAATAATAAGAGTTGTTCATGATCTGTTAAGTGTTTTGTAATTTGAAGTTTTGATACATAATTAGTAAATATAAATGCATAGAAAATGGTCCCTGTATTGTGGTTTTAAAGTCATTTCACCATTGTCATTTTCTTTTCCATCACCAAGAATCGGAACTTGCTTGACACTCTAAAAAGCTTCCAGCTGCATCCTTCATTTAAATACTTGGGGAGAAAGAAGCCCCCAACTTTGCGCACAAAGAGCGGAGAAAGAGCATACAACCTCATAGAATTCAGAAACTAGAAGAGAGTTTGAGAGCAGAGATGCAGACACCGACATCCGAGCAACAGCAGCAGTACATTTCGAGGATCAAGGACTCTGGCAACAGCTTCAGAGACAGCCCGACAAAGGAAGAGAAGGAAGAGGAGGAGATGTCGAGGTCAGCTCTGTCGGTTTTCCGAGCAAAGGAAGAACAGATTGAGAGGAAGAAGTTGGAGGTCAGAGAGAAGGTTTTTGCTCAGTTAGGGAGGGTGGAGGAAGAGAGCAAGCGATTAGCAGAGATCCGAGAGGTGAGTTGAATCACCATCAAAGTTCTTGTAATGGTCTTCGTCTTAATAATAGCAATTTAGATCCAGAGAACAATATTATAAAAGTTTTCTGGTGGTCGTGTTTCTCATTTGAAAGATCCATAGGCACAATATATGTGCCCATGTTATGTTGAGATTGCATAATGTCTTCATACATAGAAACCTATACTACATTGATAGGAAAGTTTTATTGGTTGGTTACTGCAAAATATTGTGATAGGAGCTCGAAGCGATGGCAGATCCAACGAGGAAGGAAGTCGCAACTGTTCGTAAGAGAATCGATGCAGTTAACCGTGAACTGAAACCTCTTGGACAGAGCTGCCTGAAAAAGGTGGGAATTCTTTGAAATTACTACCTGTAACATTAAAATTGAGGAATTTTTGTGCTCATTGTGATTAAGATTAATCTATGTTTGTTATTAATGAAGGAGAAGGAATATAAAGAAGCGCTTGAAGCCTTCAACGAGAAGAATAAGGAAAAAAATCAGTTGATCGACAAATTAATGGAGGTGAAATTCCATTTCTTTTTCACTCTTTCAATTCAGTGCTCACATAATCCATAAGAGTTCATAACTCCATTAACTTTGATGTGTGAACAGCTGGTGGCAGAGAGCGAAAGACTGAGGATGAAAAAGCTGGAGGAGTTGAGCAAGACAATAGACTCTCTCCACTAAATCAATCTGCTGATTTCTACCAAGGAAAATAGGGCTGTGTGATTTTGCTTGGTGTTGAAATAATTGTTTATTTTGATTTTCATTTGTGACAAACTGTTCCAATTTAGTTAGCAAGTGCCCTGTGAAAAAAAAAAAAAATTGTAACTGATGAAATTGACCACTCTTCTTTGGTGTTGGGTTTTCCCTTAACTCTGTTTTTCACCTATGTTAATACAGCATCATGTATGGTTTCGACCATTTTCATGTTGACACAGCAGGGAAAGACTTGGAGAACAAAAACATGGAGAAATCAATAGATCGAGCAATATATTTTCCACTGAGTCAACTTGCAGATGGGATTTGTGTTTCAAATGACTACTTCTTGATGTTTTATCTGATACTGGCCTTAGGAATAGTTGTTGCATTTGTAGGTCTTACTTGATCATCAGGTAAATCGATATTCAGATTGGTGATACATCAATCAAATTGGTCTACTAGATTGTACACTCCACTAAATTTTCAAAAATTTGTACAACAATCAAAAGAGCTGAAAAATATCAGAAACGAGAAAATATTAGTCAATTATGCATTAATCAAAGCAATAAAAGATGATAGATACAAAATTTCCTAGTGGAGTTGCACTAAAACATCATGATTCAACAATAGACAATGAGTAAAACTAAGTTGGTGGTGTTGCACTAAAACACATATTCAATGATTATACGGGAAAGAAAGGGCAAAAAATGGAATATTTTATTACAACCACCTGCTTTGCTTCATAATTAGAAAAAATCTTAGCATCTTAATTTGATTTGCTATAGCCTCATTCACGGCAGCATAAACTGATTCCTCACAAATATCACTTGTTTATAAATTTACATTTTCCTACTTTACTTTTCCCCATTGCCTCTGATATTGCTCTTCTCTCAACTTTGACTTTGATATAAAGTAATTCGCGGGTCCACCTCTACGATCAGGTCGTCGTGGGGGCTAGAAGGGGGCGAGGAGCCCCCTCTCGGGGCGGGACCAGAGCCACTAGAAATTTTTTTTTTTTTTTGAGGATTGATCTTTTTGCAGATCTCGTTTTGTACGTGTTGAGTTTTATTTGTATTAAGTTCTGAGAAGTATTAGAAATTATTCGATGTTCATGGACAGAGAGTCTGATAATTATGACGACTGATATGAAGAGTGCGACTCATGATCGCAATCCTCTGTGAGTACTGACTCAGAAATAAGACATTTTTTAAAGATTACATGATCGAAATTCTCACAAAAACTTAAAAATAAAATATTTTGTAAGAATTGCGACTATAATTGTACTCTTTTTTTTTATGACTGTGATCATTGTCGCAGTGTACATAAACATTCAAATATAAGAAAATTTTATAAATACTGCGATCATACTCTGCAGTTCTGACGGAGAGGTTTTGTTATTCTGGAGCGAAAATTTTTCCTCAAAATTTGAAGTTATGGGAGATGGAACAATTCTGGAATCTCTCGACAACCCTAACCCTAGCAGCGAGCCACCGCCGCCGTTGAAGAAGAAGGTAGTGGTGATAATGGGGCCATCAGGCTCTGGCAAGTCGCTCCTCGCGATTGACCTCGCCTCCCACTTCGCCGCCGTCGAGGTCATAAACGCAGACTCAATGCAAGTCTACCGAGGCCTCGACGTACTCACCAACAAGGTTCCTCTCTCCGCACGCAAAGGTGATGCTTTTCTCTTCTCTCCTCTTATTTGATTGGTTAAGAGTTCTCTAAAACTCTCTGGACATCTCATCATCTCCTTGGGACGTCGATGCGTCCGTTGAGTTCACTTCAAGAGAATTTCGTGATCTAGCCAGGCCCGTAAAATCTCGACTTGCTTGCTTGATTCTGTACTTTCTTTCTTTTGGGTGATGATGAGATTATTTGATACTTACTTGCATTGGATAGATTATTGATGACATACTGTCCCGCAACTGCCTTCCAGTTATTGTTGGGGGTACAAATTACTATATCCAGGTTAGTTCCTAAATTGCAGTTTTTCCCCCTTCTAAAATTCCCGTTTTTTCTTTTAAGCTTACCATCAACTTTTTCGCCGCTGATGCTGTTTTCTTGCTGTTGCTGTTACTGGTAGGCTCTTATAAGCCCATTTCTTATAGATTATGTGGTGGAAGATATGTAAGAATGCGCTAGGATTGCCCCTCTAGATTAGATAGGAAAAGAAACACTGATTTAATAGTTGAAATTTAGTTAGCTCGCATTCTAATATTTTATAACTGCTGGCTTCTTATTTGTGCCTGTTGGATTTAGGCAATGCAGATTTTGTTAGGATTATGACGTGAATACGTCACGAAGGTTGATTAATGTTGGATTTGGCAGTTTTTATTTCTGGATTTGTTTTGAATCCGAGTTGGATGCAAGTTTTCTTTAATATGATTGTAGGCGTTTTGAGTCCGAGTTGGATTCAAGTTTCCTTTATTCTAATTGAAGGAGTTTGTTTAGGATTAGGAGAGTTCTATGGTTTATAAATATCCCTTAGGGGTGGCCTTCAATGTATTCTAAGAGAATCCCATGAATTTATAATTCCTAAGGGTGTAATTCTCTAGGTGAGAAATTCGTGAGAGAAGCTTTGCCACAAGGGTTCGCTGTTCTTGGCGGCCATCAAGGACTTGTAACTTCTTAGCGTGAGGTGTAAGTAATTCTTATTGTATTTTTCTAAAGTTTTAATAAAGTTTCTCCCTTCTCCCGTAGACATAAACACAATCTGTTTGATCGACAGAACCACATTATATTGTGTGTTGGCTTTCTATTTAATTTGGAATATCTTCTTCTCTTTTTCAGGTTGTCTTACTAGATCCTGTGGTC
This sequence comes from Agave tequilana, assembly GCA_038442645.1. Classification (NCBI taxonomy): domain Eukaryota; kingdom Viridiplantae; phylum Streptophyta; class Magnoliopsida; order Asparagales; family Asparagaceae; genus Agave; species Agave tequilana. The sequence goes on along the minus strand of JAVJIF010002723.1, from coordinate 164,216 downwards.
GTCTCCGCTGCGTCGCCCCAGTCGATCCGGTCGTGAGGGCGTCATCTCCTGAAATCACAACAATTGGTATCAGAGCATACAGATTATTTTCCAACAATTGGTATCAGAGCAAGGTAACTTGAAGATGTCTGCGATCAAGTTCGATATTCAGAAGTTCGATGGCGTCATCAATTTCAGCAGGTGGTTGATTAGGATGAACGCCATTCTTACCCAGAGCGGGTTGAGGAGAGCACTACTCGGGAGGGAGAAAAGCCTCAAGACATGAAGAAAGAAACTTGACAATAGTTGAATGAGAAAGCCTTAACAGCTATTCAGCTTTACTTGGCGGATGAAGTGTTGGATAAGTTTTGTACAGAGAAAACAACGTCATCGCTCTCAGGATCACTATCTGAAGAAGTCGTTGGCGAATCGGTTGATTCTGAAACAGCGTCTCTTTCTTCTCTGCATGCATGAAGGTACACCTATTAAGTCTCACATTGCAGAATTTTTCTCTATTATCAATGATTTAGATAAAATAGAGGTTAAGATAGAAGATGAGGATCAAACACTTATATTACTGTATTTTTTACCTTCTTCATATAAGAGTTTCAGGGAAGCTATCATTTATGGATGCAAGTCAATAATCAAGATCAATGAAGTCAAGGATCATTTACTCAATAAGGACAGAATTGACACTCAATTGACGGGTGAGTCTCATCATGATGATTCCGGGCAAGTTTATTATTCAAGGGAGAAGTGTAATAATGGAAGTTTCACGGGTAACTCAAAACATAAGAATTTGACGTGCAACTATTGTCACAAAAAGGGGTACATTAGATCTGAGTGTTAGCTTCAAAAGAAAAAACAACCAGATGATATATGCTAATATCACTGAACTGGTAGAAGGAGACGAAGAACAGTGTGACGTTCTATCTGTTACAGACAGATCAGATAGTAACAAAGATAGATGGGTCATAGATTCTGGATGTTCATGGTATATTAGTTCTAATAGGAAGATGTTCTCTTCATACACTTCAGTTCAAGGGGGAAAAGTCTTCATGGGGAATTCTGCTACAAGTAAGGTAATTGGCGAAGCAACAATCCAGTTTAGGTCTTATGATGGATGCATCACCACTCTTCAAAGCGATCGTCATGTTCTCGAATTAAGGTACAATCTCATATCTCTTGGAACCCTACAAGAGAAATGTTCTGTTTCAGTTCGAAAGGTGAACTTATGGAAGTTTTCAAAGAGGCCCATGTGATGTTTCAAGCTGAATGTGTTGGCAATGTGTATATGTTGCAGAATTTAGAGGTTAGAGTTGGTGGATTGCAGTTATCCTCGGCTTCAAAAGCCGTGGTTGTGGAACAATCAGAGACTACGATGGATTCGAGCTCGAATGTTCAATTGTACCCCGAAGGGAGATTGAGACTAAGCGCGCAACAAGGTAGTCTAGATCGTTACTCCTATAGTTGAGCAAATACTCATAGATCTTGTGTAGATCAAGGAGATCATTGGGTAATAAAGTTCAGGTTGGGCATGAACTTATTTGACCTAATCAAGATGTGAATAACATGAGGGGGTTATGGAGAAGAGGGAGTGAGATGAAGATGAAGTCAAGTTTGTTTAATTGTGCGTGGGTGTGAGTACATGGAATATGGTGGATATTCTCGGGCTTGGGCGTATTCAAGTCAAAGGGGAGATTGTTAGGATTATGACGTGAATATGCCGTGAAGGTTGATTAATGTCGGATTTGACAGTTTCCTTTTCTGGATCTGTTTTGAGTCCAAGTTGGATTCAATTTTATTTATTCTGATTGAAGGTGTTTTGAGTCCGAGTTGGATTCAAGTTTTCTTCATTCTGATTGAAGGAGTTTGTTTAGGATTAGGAAAGTTCAATGGTCTATAAATAACCTCTTAGGGGTGGCCTTCAATGTATTCCAAAAGAATCCCATGAATTTATAATTCCTAAGAGTGTAATTCATCTAGGTGAGAAATTCATGAGAGAAGCTTAGCCAGAAGGGTTCGCTATTCTTGGCGGTCATCAGGGGCTTGTAACTTCTCAGCGTGAGGTGTAAGTAATTATTATTGTACTTCCCAAAGTTTTAATAAAGTTTCTCCCCCTTCTTTCGTGGATATAAACATAATTTGTTTGATCGGTGGAACCACGTTATATTGTGTGTTAGCTTTCTATCTAATTTGGAATATCTTCTTCTTTTCTTTTTCAAGTTGCCTTACTAGATTCTGTGGTTCGTCTCCGCTGCGCCGCCTCAGTCGATCCGGTCATGAGTACGTCCTCTTCTGAAATCACAACAGATTTAACTGCTAGCTATGAGCGTCTTAAGGAGATTGATCCTGTTGCAGCAAACAAGATTCACCCAAATGACGATAGAATGGTAAGGGTTCCCATGCTGTTATTTATAAATACTCCGCGTGCTTTACCAAGCGATGAAGTATTAGCAAAGGTAAAGTTTCTTCTGTGTTTATCTTGGCTTATTTTAACTTGTTCAGTGAATAAATAGGCTTACTAAAAAAAAATGTAACAATTAAAATTAAAAAGTTGCCAAAAAGGAAATAATGTTTATAATTTACTATAGATGATAAAAATATTTCCTTCCGGAGAAACTTAAAAAAGCGTCAAAGCATGTCTAACACGGGTTTAATTTTTTTTTATATTATCAACGAATACATGTTTATTACTCATCTTTCTTTTTAAAAAAATGGAGAGGCATCAAAAGGCGCTGTTTTAAACGCAGTTTTGCTAACTATGCTCTAACGAGGATCCTTCTCTTCTATATATTTCTTCATGCTAGCATATGTTGTCCTACATTAAATATGGAGAAAACTGAGATGCCTTCTAATAGATGTAGTTTATATTTTATGCAGTGCAGTGTCTATTAAAATTTGATCTCATGTCAAAATTTTCTGACAACTTGTCTATTTTTGGCTTAAACAATTGGTGTTTCCGGAGATAAACCGTTATCTTAGCTTGTATGAAAGCTCAAGTTTCCTGCCTAGCTTTCTTTTTCAAGGAAAGGCTGCAGAGTAAAGGATTTTGACTGATCAACAGTGAGCTTTTCTACTTTTTCCGTTCAATGTTTTGAGCGTGTCCGTGCGTGCGCGCACGCATGTGTGTGTGTGGGCGTGTGCGCACACACACGTGTCTCACAATTCTGCCTTATTGCATATTATAATGATGTGTTCTGGTTGATTGATCAAAATTCTGTGTGAGTGTGCGGAGGTGCATGCGTGCGTGTGTGTTCTGGAATTCTACTTTATTGCATGTTATAATGATGTTCTGTGGTTGACTGATCAAAATGCTGCCATAGGATCTCTTATCTCGACCTTTAACTATTAATTGCATTTTTTTTTCTAAGATACATTGGTTGCAATAACATGCTAGATCATTTCAAAATGCATACCATGTTTGAGGTATTACCTAAGGAGAGATTGATAGGTTCAAGCATCTAGGAAGGGAACCATGAGGGCTAGAGCCTAGGGCCACCAATTTTGAGGATCATTTTGATGTCAATAGAATAAAAAAGTGTATAATTTTTATTCTGAAATTAATGGTGTGATCTCATATGTTGCATGAAAATGGACACGACAAGACATGAGATGACACAGAAACACTCGGTAAAATTTAAAAAAAACCACACGGAAAACAGAAGTATCATGTTCGAGGTGTCCGGCACACGTCCGAATGTCTGTGCCACGCAAGTTATTCCTAATTAAAGAAGACATAGAAGGTGCTGCTAGTGTAGACTGCAATTGATAGTACGATATATTTGTAAATTTTCTTCCTCTCTTTCTTTCTTCCCCAATTTCCACTTTTCCAATTTGCTATGGCAGCGCACCAAAGCATTTGATAGAATGATATAACTTATACTGTGAAGTATCATTTAAGTATAGTCTTGTGCGTTCTTTATTATGTGAAGTTAAAAATCCAAAGTTACTCCTCGGTGACTGCAATTTGGATCTTTCTTGTGTCAGGACAGAGAAATGGGACAAGCTGATAGTTTCAGATATCATTGTTGTTTTATATGGCTGGATGTTTCGCTTCCTTTTCTGGATAAATATGTCGATCAAAGGGTGGATTGTATGATTGATAATGGTTTGTTACTTGAAGTCTATGATGCATACAAACCAAATGCTGATTACACCCGTGGGCTGCGTCAGGCAATAGGTGTTCGAGAAATTGAGGAGTTTTTCAAAGAGTGCTTTTATGACATGGAGGCATCTGGTTGTCCATGTCTGGAAGAGAATGGTAGAAGCTGTAATGCAGAAATCGAAACTCCAATCTTGACAAACAAGGCTGATAATGCTTCAGGACCTACTCTTCTAGATGTTTTACGTTCCATTGATGGGAAGATCAAGAGTTTGCTAGGCGAATCAGTTGGCAAGCTAAAAGCCAACACAAGGAAACTTGTCCATTGTCAGGTAATTAATTTTCTTTCCTCTCTTAACAGTGACATTTATATGGAAATTTAGCTTTATCTGAAGTTATTTTCTAATGTACCAGTACTGCTACTGTTTTTATGACTAGAGCTTCTTTAATGATTTTCACTTTAGATAAGAAGACTTAATCGGTTGAAGACGTTTTTTTGGGTGGAACTGGTAGTACATTGATGCAACAGAAGCCTTTTTGTGTATTGTAGTGGTCACTTTCTGACCCGCCCAAGATCGTGAAACATGTCCATCTGGCCTCAGATGGATGTGCGACGCGTGTCAACTTTCAGAACATCTAATCTAGTACCTACGTCCAGTTCGAATTTCGAACGTGTCAGGTAATTAGTAGAAGAGTCAGATCCGGTTACAGAGGTCTCTATCTCTAAACCCAATCCTCATTCAAACGAGACAGTTACCCTTCGGGAGCAGTTCGTCCTCATCTGTAACCAAGCACAGACCACTAAATAGAAATGAACTCTTTTATATATTGATTCAAGCAAGGGCGTTCACTCAAACGACTGTTAAGATGAGGAACTTAAGTGTTTAAACTGAGCAGGATTTTCTAACCTTATCTATTTGACATAACTTGTATAAATAGGAGATCTCTTACAATTTGGACGGGGCACGTTCACTTGAATCTAGAGAATCTTGTTTTAATCGTCATTGACATAGTGGAATTTCTCTATTCCTCTCCGTGATTTTTCCCTCTTCGGGTTTTCTATGTAATTCACTGTGTTTGCGATTGGCTTTTTCTATGATTTGATTACATCTACTTTTCTATTTTAGTGCGTGGACTGATTCTTTAAGAATCACCCACTGCATTTGGTGCTTTATTGAGATATATATACTCGTAATCATACCCTTGAGATATCTCTCTATCTAACACCTTTACCCTTTTACGAAAATATCCTCGCATAACGATCATGGCGCACAGGAACCTCCTGTCATGACGCCAACGCTCCTGACGAATTCGATCCATCGACCCTCTCCTGCGGACAACTTGTCCAGATGGTGATCAATCTACGACGATGGTTAGATGAACACTGAACAAAGCCCGATCGCGAGTGAGAACTTGTCGCTATCCATCGCGAGTGCGAGGCGGTAACACATGTCAATCATTAGCTCCTCATGCAGATAAAGGTTCTGCGAGAGGCGCAGCAGCGGGTCATCTAGGCGCACGGAAAATTCTGGCGGACCCTCCCCTCGAGGTCCACCAACATAATGCAACTTCGACCGATCTACGTTTCAAGCTGAACAAGATGCGCTCCAAAGCGACTGTCTTACATGATGGTCCCAAAAACCTTCATCCGACAACTCGAGGAAACGTACAAGGGGGCACCGAGCCCTAACTCCCAAGGAGGACGCCCCCCCTCGACGACGAAGACCGAAGATTCCATCACCTTCACCCCCCTGAGCCTCCCGATCGATCAGATCTTTCATATCATCAAGCATCAACCTTGATTAGAACTCCCTAAGACAGCCAGACACAACTCAGGTGCCTTGAAAGTAGGAAGTTGCTCCTTTTACGACAGTCTGGGGCATGTCACAACGCAATGATGGGCCCTCAAGCGACATCCCGAGGACCTAGTTATACGAGGACATCTGAACGAGTTCATCCTCGACTCGGAGGTAGACCCTGAGGTCAGAGAAGTGTTGGCTGAAATGGTCGATTGAAAGCGCTCGCTTCTTAACACCATCCGGAATGGGAAGATCCCACCAGGCAATCTGCTTATCACCCGGAGCGGTTGCTATATGTAAAACTGCATGACATTCAATAAAATTATGCTATTTTTTATTTTCACGTCTTCTCCAGGTACAAACACACTCGAGTGAGTCAACAACATATATCGGGTCCTACCCTGATGGCTATGAGGGAAAAATAACCCTCATAGCAATCTCTCGCGGAGCCCCCTGAAAAAGAGAGGCTCACCCATTAGGGCTACTCGGAATCAGCATAGATAAGTTTTCACCTTGATGGCCACTCAAGTGAGTCAACAATCTATATAGGTCCTATCTTGATGGCTATGAGCAAAAAAGGGTCCCCGGGGTTATCCTTCGGGGAGCCCTCTGAAAGACGGAGGCTCGCCCACTAGGGCTGCTCGGAGTCAGCTTAAACAGGTTTTCACTTGATGGCCACTTGAGTGAGTCAACAACTTATATCGGGTCCTACCCTGACGGCTATGAGGAAAAAATAGCCCCCGTACCTATCCCTCGATGAGCCACCTGAAAGATGGAGGCTCGCTCACTGGAGTTGCTCGGAGTCAGCCTAGACAGATTTTCACCTTGATGGCCACTCGAATGAGTCAACAACCTATGTCGGGTCCTACCCTGACGGTTATAAGGGAAAACAGCCCTTGCTGTTATCCCTTGGAGAGCCTCCTGAAAGACGGAGGCTCGCCCACTTGGGCTGTTCGGAGTCAATCTAAATAGGTTTTCACATTGATGGCCACTCGGGTGGGTCAACAACCCATAGCGGGTCCTATCCTGACGACTATGAGGAAAAAACAGCCCTTGCGGCAATCCCTCAGGAGCCCCTGGAATACGTAGGCTCACCCACTAGGTCTGTTCGGAGTCAGCCTAGATAGGTTTTCACCTTGATGGCCACTCGAATGAGCAACAACCTATATCGGGTGCTATACCGACGGTTATGAGGGGAAAACAAATCCCGCGGCTATCCCTCGGGAAGCCTTTTGAAAGACGGAGGCTCGCTTACCAGGGTTGCTTGGAGTCAGCTTAGAAAAATTTTCACCATGATGGCCACTCGAGTGAGTCAACAGCCTATATTGAGTCTTACTCTGACGGCTATGAGGGAAAAACAGTTCTTACGGCTATCCCTCGGGGAGCTCCCTGAAAGACAGAGGCTCGCCCATTAGGGTTGCTCGGAGTCAGCCTAAATAGGTTTTCACTTTGATGGCCACTCGAGTGAGTCAACAGCTTATATAGGCTCCTACCCTGACGACTATGAGGAAAAAACAGCCCGTTGCTATCCCTCGGGAAGCTCCCTGAAAGACGAGGCTCGCCTACTAGGTCTGCTCGGAGCCAGTCTAGACATATTTTCACCTTGATGGCCATTTGTGTGAGTAAACATCCTATATCGGGTCCTATTCTGATGGCTATGAGGGAAAACAACCCCTGCAGCTATCTCTTAGGGAGCCCCCTGAAAGACGGAGGCTGCCCACTAGGGCTGCTCGGAGTCAGCCTTGACAGGTTTTCATCTTGATGGCTACTTGAGTGAGTCAACAGCTTATATAGGGTCGTATCCTGACGGATATGAGGAAAAAACAGCCCCTGCGGCTATACCTCGGGGAGCCCCCTAAAAGACGTAGGCTCGCCCAATAAGGCTGCTCGGAGTCAGCCTAAACAGGTTTTCACCTTGATGGTCACTCGAGTGAGTCAACAACCTATATCGGGTCCTACCCTGACGGCTATGAGAGAAAAACAGCCCCACGGTTATACTTCGGGGAGTCCCTCAAAGATGGAGGCTCGCCCACTATCGCTGCTCGGAATCAGCTTAGACATGTTTTCACCTTAATAGCCACTCGAGTGAGTCAACAGCCTATATTGGGTCCTACTTCGATGACTCCCTACAGACAGACAATGCATCACATGAGAGGTCAAAAACAACAATTCAACCCACAAAAAATGGACGACATACTCTTAGTCACACTCATTTATACAAAAGCGGGTTAGCCCCATCGCTCCCGTCTGCGACTGCTCCCCCGATCCGTCCACCCTCTCCGAGCTTTCTATGCCAACTTTCAGAGCTCTCAACACGATCGGTCGATTTTTCGGGCTGACGACCCAACCCTATGGGCTGGGAGCTATAACCCTCGGGGCTCTGGTTCTCAACCCCTAGCCATCCTCCGACGCTCTCTGCTCGGACATCAGATCTAAGGGCTACAACCTCAGAACACAGCTTCTGTGCCTCCCATGAGCAAGCCAAAGATCATTATGACAATCCAATTGACGCGAGATTTCAGCCCTTAACTCTTTCACATCCTTATCAGGACCCTCCAAATTACCCCCACAACACGCGGACCTCGCGCTCGAGCGCCAGCTTCTGTGAACAACCCTTATCGATCTGCTTCCGAAGAGAAGAGATCTCTGATTGAGCCGAGGCTAACTTTTTCTGGATATCAAACACCTCCTCCAACGCCTTCTGCAACTCTAAAAGCCGGCCCAAAAGCCTCTCTTCATGCTCGATCTTCTCCCTCCTCAGCGAAGCACTCGCCGCCCGTAACTTGCGTCCTTTTTGAAGGACCTCGTTCACCCTCATCCTGAGGCCTGCCACGGTTATGTTATGGGAAATGAGCTCGCGATCCAGCTGAGAGATTAGGAGATCTAATAGTTGGAGCTCTACGAAGCGAGAAAGCCCATTGAATCACCTAAAGCTCCCCTACGACTACTTTCTCCCGCCAGGCATTCAAGGAGTCCAATAACGACCCAGGCTGATCATCCAGGTCTATTTTCACCTCCGTCTCTCTTCTCCTAAGTCCAGAGCCCTTGATCTCCTCGGGCGACTCCTCACCCAAAGCGTCAACCTCCTCAAAGCTTATGCAAGTAGATGTCCCTAGCCTTCGAGGCTCTCCCTCTGACCACCAACCTCTGAGTCAAAAGACGGACGGAAGAAGCCTGTCGGACCCACATCTGCTACGGCCTTAAAGCATAAAGGGAAGATATTCAAAAAGAGGTGAAACTTGAAGACCCAACTATTTCTTTTCAAAAGATTACACCAGAACTTTATAAACAACAGTAGAAAAAAATCAAAGAAGGCAAACTACCAATCACTTATTTTGCCTTTACTTTTTCGAGAGGTCTCGGAAGTGGAAGTCGGAAGAGCTGCTTCCTCGGTGGCAGCCCGGGCCACCTGTCCAGCGTCTGCAATAGCCGGCGGAGGACTCGTCGTCAGGGGCGCAACATCGCTGTGCGGAGTATTCAGAGAGGTCTCCCCAACTGTAACTGAGGAAACACCGGCTACCCGCCCCGTGTCGAGTGCGGTCAGCAGGAGGTCCGATGTCAAGGGTGTTGTATCGCTAGACGAAGAATTCAGAGAGGCCTCCATCTCGACAGCATTGGTAGCGCCATCTTCAGGGGGATCCTGACCTTCACCCTTAAGAAAAGATCCAATGTCAAGCGAGTACTTCAGAGATGTCCCATGCTTCCCGTCATTGTACTCTTTTTTATACTTCTTGAATTTGAATACTTTCAGCGTGCGTTGACAATCAGCTATGGCCTCCTACTCACGCACTTTTGTTTCATCGAGGGCAATCTGTGCCCTACTCAAGTCATCATTAAGGCACTCCATTGCCTCTTCAAAAGCGTCCTGTTCGGATCTCAGGGTAGCTTCTGCCCCCTCTGCACGCTGACACGTCTCTTCAAGTGCCCGTTGAGTAGCCAGCAATGCAGATTTCTTTTGTTGCAGCTCGGAGTCTTTTAACATCTTTCGAGCCCTTCTTCCCTAGTTCCTTCCCGAGCCGCGCCAGCTTCTTCCTGAGCCGCGCAGCTCCTCTTCCCGACTCGAGCGAGCCGCCGCCTCGCGGCACAAATCCACTTTGAGCTGACTGATCTCCTCAGTTACCTCTTTTCCCGCAGCACTAAGCTCCTCCATCCCCCGGCGCAAATCAGCCACCTCGCCCTCTTTCGCCTTCAGGGCATCCCGATGGTCGTCTAGTAACTCTGAGATGAGTATTGCGTTATGAAAAGAAGGCCAAACTCAGACGATGCACAAACAAATAACATCAGATAAAGTCGTTGCGCTACTTACTCTGAAAATCTCGTTCTTTATGTGCCACCTCTGCTTCTTCAAGAGGAGGGCCCTGAATTCCTGAAGTCCTCCAAGGAGATTGCCATACTCGAGGGCCACCTCGACAGCCCCCTTCGGAGGAACAATCCTAATTTAAGATCGGCATCGGTCCACCCCCAAGACCTCTTTAGAGACTGTGCGACAGCTCCTAAGGAGCCAACACTACCAATGATCCTTGCACCATCCGCAGACAGAAGTCGCTCAGTAGCGTCCACTCTCTCAAGCCCATGTGAGGACTCAAGCCCAACATCATCCAAGGTAGGGGCGTTATCGCCTCAGTTCCATCCTCAGGGAGCAACGTATCAGTAGAAAGTCCTGCTGGCACCACGGGGGCTGTACCCGCAACCTTTTCAGCAGTCTCGAGGGCAGACGAAGTCCCCCAAGTACCTTCCACACGATCGGAGGATCCAACCTGATCCTCTTGGCAATAGAGGGCTGCTCTGCGGGTGTGCATGGGGGAGTGGTCGCGGCTTCGAGCAAGTTCATCATCCCCTCATCATTGGACTCATCGAACCGAAACCGACGCTTCTTCTGCAAAAAAAAAAAAGAAACAAGGCATCGAGAAACAATTTCCCTAAACAGAAAACTAAAAAAATTCAGAATATATCTCTGGTTGCGGAAGGTACGAAGACTGAGCGAGAGTCTTCTTCTTGCTAGGAACCGTCCCCTGGAACCCTCGACTTCCCGGGATTGACAACTGGGTGGCTCACCCTTCGGGTAGACTCCTCTGTCTTGGAGGCATGATTGCTCTCTTCTCGAATAGGTTCCTCAGGCTCGGGGGCAAGCTGGCTTTTACCCGAAGCAGGCACCCTTGGAATAACTGGCGGTACTGGAGGTCTGTTTGGGTCCAGCATCCAATTACGACTATTGAAGTCGATGGATGTCAGCTTTCTCAACTTCATCTCGAGATCGGCGGTGGGCAAGGTCCCCCGTGGGAGCATGCGTCTAAGTTTCAGACAACCGGAACGACCCCACGCTCATCTTCTGAGTCGGCATCCCATGAACCGCACACCAGAATCACGGTATCTCGCATATCATGGTCGTTATCAGCTATATTGCCGATAATCTTTTCCATCCCGCTCTGGCGGATAAGGTAGCGTGCACTCAGAGTGGTCTTCCTCAGTGAGTACGCAGTGCTGAAGACCTCAAAATGACAAGCCTCTGGAGCATACAAATCGCAGAGGGCCTCAAATCCCATTACAGTACGCCAGGCCACCGCCGATAGTTGAGTGGGGGCAACCCCATAAAAATCAAAATGCTGCGAATGAACTTCGTCATCGGTAGCCTTAACCCCGGTGCCAATACCAGGAGATGTATATATACACCATCATTATTAGGCGGGGCCGAAGAAACGTCAACATTATGTAGGCAAAACTCAATTTTTCTTCGGGCTTCAACAAAAGCCATAACTGGTCAGGTATTTATCCACCGCTTCCTGATCGCGAAGCTTAGAGGTTTTTGGATCGAAGTCCATCCCGATCCTGGTACAACGGGAAGCTCTCTTCCCTTCTCTTTCGTTGTGGACTTTCCTTTGTCTGCACCGCTGGATGGACCATATTTCTCTCCCTTCTTCATTACAGCAAAGATAAGAAAACGGCGGAGATTTGAAGACCAATAGATCAGAGGAAGGCAAGAAAGAAGAAGACAAAGCTAAAAATTGGGAAAAGTGCCCAAAACCTTAGAGCATAGCCCTCTTAACCCTAGGGGAATGAACCATCACTCGATCAGCGCCTTACACGTGTTACGACAAATAAAATCAATACCGTCACTCCAGATATGTGGTACCCACCTCGAACGCAGCGTCCCATGAGTGATGATAATCTGATCAGCGCTGCAGCGGATGTGACGCACATTTAAGGCTCTGCCAGACTATATGGCCACGCACACCACTAAAGGACAAAACCTGAAGCAACAATAAGCACTTTGAGTTCAGGCCAAAAAGTTCTCATTTCGTTCTGTTCCCTTCTCTCTATTAAAGTCTCCAAGAACTTGTAACCCCTCGAGGGAAAGTCCCCGATCTCTTCTAAAAAGAAGAGAGCAGAGGGGGCATCTGTAATGGTCACTTTCTGACCCATCCAAGATAGTGATAGATGTCTATTTAGCCTCAGACGGATGTGCAACGCATGGCAACTTTCATAACATCTAATCCAGTGTCTTCATCCAGTTCGAATTTCGAACGGGTCGGGTAATTAGTAGAAGAGTCAAATCCGGTTACAGAGGTTTCTATCTCTAAGCTCATTCATTCAAACGAGACAGTTACCTCTCTGGAGCAATTCATTTTCATCTGTAACCAAGTACAAGCCACCAAATATAGATGAACTCTCTCCTATATCGATTCAAGCCAGGGTGTTCAGCTCAAACGGCTGTTGAGATAAGGAACTCAAGTGTTCAAACTGCGTAGATTTTCTAACTTTATCTATTTGACATAACTTGTATAAATGGGATATCCCTTTCAATTTGGAAGGGGGCACGTTTACCTGAATCCAGAGAACCTATTGTAATCGTCATTGATATAGTGGAATTTCTCTCTCCCTCTCCGTGCTTTTTTTCCTATTCGGGTTTTTCACGTAATTCACTGTCTTTGCTGTGATTTGATTATATCCACTTTCCTATTTTGGTGCGTAAACAGATTCTTTAGGAATTACCCATTGCATGTATGCTTTTCACTACCTCTTGTATTCAGTTGAACCTATTTTTGACAAACCTTTTCTGTTTTTGTTCTGAACTAATTATAATGCATATTTGCCAGGCAACTCAGGGAACTCATGGCATGAGGAGGTTGTTGAACCTTGTATTGATATTGTGAACCGTTTCTTGTCTGAAGAAGTTGGTGCTTTGACCATCACAACAGAACTCAGTGATGTCCATAGCCAGAGCCATCTTTCTAGGGACTTATGGTCTCAATATATCTGCGAGGTTTGCGTGGTTATGCTTAGATGAGAATCAAATGATCTGGTTCATGCAAGTCATATTGATGCTTTATTATTATCTTCGTTATCTACGTTCAATATATAATTTGTGTTTAGTCACTGAGAAGGATAATAGTGGGGAGGTCAATCTGCAAGCTCCGTTTCTTCCCTTGACTCCTATGACAATTAAACTTAGTTTTTAACTGTGTCGTCTGCATTCTTTCCTTGGTATTTGAGCGTTTTCTTCTTAATTTCTTGTGCATTGCACTTCTAATAACATGTTCGAGATCAAGTGAGTGGAGATACCAGGTCTGACCAGTTATATAGATTTTAAGCTGAAATAATTTTGGACTACATCAAGTAATAAAACATTGATGTGCCTAACGATGAAATAACTCCTTTTTTTCTGGATTAGAGGATTTCTCCCCAGTTGTTTTGTCCAGTGGTCTTGCATGTGCTGATCTTCTGACATTGCTACTTTGTAAGTTACCCACACCACATAGTTGTCTCTCTAGACGCTCTTTAGGAACTATAGCTGTTATTGAACTCACGAAAGATTCCATCTTACCAAGGTCTGAAATCTCATTGAAATTGAAACATGGTTTTTATTAGGTGGGACTCATGCAAACATGGGACTATTCTTTTTACATTTGGGACTGGGGCTCAAAAAAGTTTTGTGCGCGCCAGCATTGTCAGGCTGAGAGCTAAAGTCAACCCCGAACTAGTTGGACTAGACTTAGTCACGAGGCATGCCTATGCATGCTTGGCCAAATTACTACTCCTAAGTTCAGGTCTCAGTGATGGGAAGGGGAGTTCAAGCAGAAGGTTGAGGGTTTTGGCTGAAGACAAAATTTGGGTTTTTCTTGTCTGTCCAGTTTGAATTCAGGGTGGGTTGGCATGAAAGGATCAAATCCAAGATTTTGAACCTTGATTTATATGTCTTAGAGAACTGCATATGTATTCTTTAAAAATGTTTTGACATGTTAAAATCAAATAGTAGGTTTTCTAGCTGCAAACAATTTCCTGATGCTCTTGGATATTGACCTATCATAGGCATGTGGAGATCGAATCCTGCGAGGGGCACATGAATGGGAACAGCATAAACAAGGCCGTGGACGCAGGAAGAGGATCTCCAATTTAAGAAAGAAGTCTCTCATAACTTGGCTGATAAATCACAGCATGTCACATCTTACACCTACAAGACCAGTGCTTAAGCATCCTTAAATCAGTCTGCGAACTTTTCTGCACCATGATTGCATTATCTGGTTGAGAGCACAAGACATGCACTTCAAGGTCAATATCTTCTTACTCCGAATTGTAGCTTTCTTTGTGGTATTTGGGAAAAGATATGCTGCAATCATTTTTTATGACATAAATAGTTGTTTATATCCCTCACGTGTTTTCTCAAACTGTAAGCTTTTGTATACACCAGTAACACCATGCAGTGTTTAGTTCCAAGACTTAATAGTTAGTTTTGTAGATTATTAATTGGTTTAAATAGGTAAAGTGAAACCAGTTAATGGACTTATTCTATTACAGTTGCTCTGATCCAATTGGATTAAGTAATCTTTTTGCCAGAATGTACCCTGTAAGTTCATCTGTAAATTGTCATGTAATGCACATGGTTATAAGATAGGCATCAAGAAAAGTTTAACTTATAAAATTAAATAACTAGTAAATGTTTTATTTGCATAACCCACCACTTCTACTACTTCCATCATTTGTAAAATTCTTTCTGCATCAAGTATTGAAACTGTTTGAATTTAATAAAACTACTGCGTATGACTATTAGGTATATTGAAATTTTCTGTAAAAACTTCATAATATGTTTCTTCCATAAAGTAAGCTCTTCTTTCCATGAGTCTGAACAAGCAGCACTCATGCTCGGAAATAGTAATCATAACCTCTAGCTAAAGAGTCTTTCAACTCTACATTGTCTAAGTCATCTTTCCTTGGATTATTCTTTGCAGGCTTTTCAATGCTTTCTGAAGAGCTCTCCTCTTCATCTTCTTCCACATGTATTGGTGTCCCTTAGCAGGTGTGCTTTGAATCATGGTACTGCTTTGGAAACTTGAAACTCTTAAGTCTCACAAACAATAACTAACACTTTTCGTTGATATCTTGTAGATACTTAGGCATTTTCTTCTCTCCGGCACTCATTATATTCTTGTGGTGTCAGAATTTCCTTGATATGGTATCAGGTTGTCTAAATCAGTATTATAGACATAACACCCCAACAACACTCAATGATCCCAACATCATCTGCTCACATTAATTTTCTTGATTGTGAAGTTCCCCCTCTTTTATTTAGTGCGATGGGAGTTTCTATATTGTTCACTAATATCGCAGTCTTACAGTGACAGAATCATTTGCACCTCATTTATTGGAGAAGCTTTTTTACCTTATGCAAATTATAGATCTTAAAATATCAGTACTTTTCCCTTTCTTAGCCATAGATATTTTTTGTTGTTTGCTACATCACTCGTTCCCAACAGTTAGCTTGTAATTTGATCATAGAAAATTGTATTTATGTCTCAGGTCTTTAAGTTATGTAGCTTCAAAAAGTTTGCGCTTGTATGTACCATTGTCTCTCCTGTCAGTTTAAGCTCAAAATCATTACCAACAGTCCTAGTTTCTACACGCTTAGTGTGATATGGTGTCTTTTTGGAAGAAGCGCCTTCATCAAACTCCTTGTTTTAACTTTCTATTCATTTTCATCTTTGAATTTGAGCCCCTCATTTTCTTTCTTACTAGAGCCATGTTCAGGCAATAATTGCATTGCTTCCCGGTTCCAAAACAAATCCATCATCACTAATTCCCTCCTGCTATCTTTGGGCGCACAACTTTGCCCCAGTCCCATCTTGCATAACTGCCATGCCCATTTTCTTCGCTCCAGGTTTAGATTTTTTTTTTCCTTTTCTTTTCTTAAATAGCTTCTGTTAGCTTAGACTCTGTACCTTAGCATGAAAAGTAAAAGTGAATTTAACACTATGTAAAAATATTGGTAGAATTTTCGCCTATGGAAGTTATCTGAGAGTTTTTTGTTAGGATGGATGTAACAAACTGTAGTTAAATTTATCAAGAGTTACCGTGAGAGTAGTTCCACTTATCCCTGCTTGTTCCACTTCTTTGTTTCATGAAATGCCATCCACCACGGTGGTTAGTGCATGGACTGGGAGCACTGGGGATGCTCGAGTTGAACGCTGAGCTTGGTATTTCTCCTCCTCCAGTCCAACTGAGTGAAGGCCAGTGATCGCCAGGTCCTTTTCCTCCTCCTTTCCTTAGATGTGTTGCGTTTGTCACCTCGTCCGTCTGTTCCGACCCCAAGTCTATTTCTGCTTCCTGAATAAGGGCCTGTTTGTTTGACGTGTGGAATGTTGTGAATGGGCTGTGGGGCTCACAAACGTAGTTTTCTTTTTAAAAAAAAAAGTTGCGGTGAACAGTAATTTGATTAGAATTTCAGTCTGTTTCAAACCATGAGAGGTCATGAGAAGAGGAATTCTGTGGGAGGTTGTCATGTGTACGATTTACGGGCAACCAGCCTAGGCAAAAACAAAGGGTATGGTCCCCAGTGTTCCAGCTGCAAGCTGGATTGAATCCGCATCTGATTGTCGTAATCGCCGCGGGTTAGACGCGAGGAGGAGGAGGGGGGGGACTGACGATTGTGGGCTGCTGCTGTTTCTAATTCAAGGTACATATGTCTTACTCATGTGAACTATGGGTCAGCTGGTCTTATCATGTCCTGCACATGTCAGGATATGCTATCAAAAATATTTTAAGGAATTCTTATCTATAAAAGTTGTTGACTGGTGGGATTTATTTTATTTTATTTTATTTAATAGAAGACGGAACTTAAGGAGAAAAGACATGAGTTCAAGTCAACATCATCGACGGGGCTGTTTGAATTCAACGAAGTGAGGAAGTGAGAAGTGTCATTTCTTTATTATCCATCCAAACACCAAAAAAGAAAAATGGAAAAAAACTCATTTTTATTCTCTTTTCTCTTATACACAATTATTTTCTCACTATCGGGTGCTACAGTTAATTATGTGGTCATATAAATCTCATTTGTAATATGTTATAGTTTAAAACAGTTAATTTTGTGCTTATATAAATCTTACTTGCATTTTAATTACAGTTCAATTTTTTTCATAATTAATTTTTATTTTAATATTATTTTACAGTTAATTTTGTGGTCAATCTTTTCATTTTCACTTCCATATTACTCACTAAATACCGGAAAATACAGTATATTTTTTCACTTCTACTTCTCAACTACTAACTTACCAAACACTAGAAAAAATACGCACAAATTCTCATCTTCCTAAAGGGAAAAAAAAAAAAAAATCTTACTTTCCACTTCCTCACTTCCACCAACTTCCCTGAAGCCAAACAACCCCGACATTACAAAAAGAACTTTCTTTCTACATTCCCGATGATGGTGGATCACTTGTGTAGCCTTAATGAGACGGAGGTTGCAAATTCAGTTAGTTTATATCCGAGAAATTTCTTTTGTACTAGAAATTATGATCCAAGCATGGAACATGCAAGATGTTTCTGCCAATAGCTATTTTGAGTCACTGTAGCGTTGATGTTCTAAAATTGTGGCGCAAGAGATTGCATGTTCAAAGCTGAATTCAAATGATTCCAGACATTGATTGTAGCAGTGGCAAGACTTCGTTTTTGAGTGCGGCCACATCAACCCGCCAAAATTATGTGTTTCGATCAGTCAAGCGGTAACAGTAAATATGTGAGATATTTGAGAAAACCAAACTAAAACTAGAAACATGCTCCTTAATTTAATAATGCGTATTGATTGAAATAAATAAACATGTTGAATCCTAAACGTGCGCCTCTAAAAATTATAGTCAATTAATATTTAATCAAATTGAATTGCGTACTAATCATCCATAGCCCAATTCAGGAGGGGTAATGTTCTCACTTGTTAGCCCGATTCATTTTCACATTTTAACCATTCCATTTCTTTGTTTGTTGTTTTCTCACCGACCCAAAACCAATAGGATCCTTTTCCCCAAGAAGGTGGGCCCCAAGAGAGTCGACCCTTTTTTTTTTGTTTTTACAGTGCCGACACCTGTTCGTCACCCACCGTTTTGGGCCTGGCGTCAGCAACTGGGCCCCCCACCTCATTGTTCAATTAACCAATCCACTTTGGAACTGCACGTGTTAAACTGACAACCCAAATTGCGGCTATTTCCAAACGTGTGCCTGTTCCTAAAAATGGGGAGCTGGAGTGAGGTCGGTTGAATGGGCTCCTCTGAGGGCGGAAATAGATCCCAGTTCCCATTTGCGCGTGCAGATCGTTGCGTTGGGAATTGCGATGGATTTGCTCTCAATTAATTTACTTATATAGGAACCCTCTGACTCCCAACTCCCCTTAATTCAAACCTTACTCAAATTCTCTCTTCAAACGTACATCTCGTTCTCAGTCTTTTGGACAACATCTCTCCTCTTCTCTCATCCAAAGTACTGTACAATATCATGGACAACGATGACTGCTCGTCATCTTCCTCCTCCTCCAATGAACACTTGCTACTGCCCAGCCCCGCTTCCGCCTCCTCCTCGTCCCGTGCGCCGGTCCCGTCGCCAAAGCGTAAGGCTGGCCGGAAGAAGTTCAGGGAGACGCGCCACCCTGTGTATCGAGGTGTCAGGGAGCGCAACGGCGGCAAATGGGTCTGTGAAGTCCGGGAGCCCAACAAGAAGAGCAGGATATGGCTTGGCACCTATCCCACGCCCGAGATGGCTGCCAGGGCCCATGACGTCGCCGCCGTCGCTTTGAGAGGCAAATCGGCCGTGCTCAACTTCGAAGACTCTGCGTGGTTGCTGCCGCATGCGGCGTCTGGCAACCCTGATGAGATTCGTCGGGTTGCGTCTGAGGTTGCTGAGATGTTCAGGCCCGTTGCGTCTCCTAGGAAATCTCCTGCGTCAGATGCTGCGGTGGACGAGCAGGCAGTGGCAAGGGCTCCTCCGGCAGTGTTTGTAGACGAGGAGGCGCTGTTCAACATGCCAGGGTTGTTGAGGGAGATGGCGGAAGGGCTGATGCTCACGCCGCCGGGGATGCAAGAAGGGTTCGATTGGGATGGAGGGGAGTGTAGTTGTATGGACATCTCCCTGTGGAGCAACTGAGTTCTAGTTCTAGTTGCTCTTTCTTTCTTTCTTTCAATCTTTCTTTCTTTTATTCCTCCCCCGTTTTCTTCTCTCCTTTCGTTTCTTTGGAGCCAACTACATGCAGATATATATACATGCAGGGAGTAGCCAGTAATGTCAAATACGTATGATTTTCTTTTATTAAAGAAGAAAAGTGTTGTATGTTAGTGTATCTATCTAGCCTTACTTTCTTTGACCTTGAAAATATTTTTTGTGAGTACATATAAACATCAAACCTCTTAATCGTGTAACATTGGTGCCGTGCTCCTTTTTGTTTGTTTTCTCCTTTATTTTCCCCCCTTTCTGCTGAGGAGTTCAGATGAATGCAGAGGATATCCAAGTATTGCATATTCTGCTGTCGGCCCAAAATGGCCTTAGGGCTCCGGAGAGCTGGGTTTACGTAATTGGGCTTTTCAGGGCTTTAGACATTTACAGGATGCGGTATAAAGCCCACAGGAGTGACAAATACAAAGTATGTGCGCGTGACAAAAAGAAAACGAAAAAATTACAAGAAAAACTCACAAAAGTTGGGAAACCGGGAAGGAGGTAAGGCACGGGCGGGCCGAAGCGCCCGGCAACTTCCTCCGGGGACGAGAGGAGTCGTCAGGGGTCATGTGATGCTTCTTTGAGAGCTTTGGTTATTTGGATTGCTTAGAAGAGAATGCAAATTCCTGCGGGCTTTTTCCCCTTGGCGCTTTGAAGCGGTGTTGGTGGCGGTTTATCTGACATAAGAGTATCTAATGAAGGCGAAACAACTGGAGTAGTCGGGTGATACAATTATGGCAGCTGCTCGAACTCGTGGCACGGTATCCGCATGAGATGATTGAGAAGGTGTGAGAGTATAGGCCATGTAAGTAAGCAGTAGTTGTTCCGGAAGAAGGATTAGTTAGGGCCAAGTGGCCTTTGCGCGGGGACTAAGGGTTACGAGGAGATGCTTGCATTAAAGGCACTTTTGAATCCGATTATTTTTTTGGCCTAATCTTTGGACTGTGGGTTGGATCCGCGAGTTCTGTTAAATTCATGAGCCTCTCTCTTGGGGCCAGATTGCTCATGTATTAAGTGGGCTTATTCAGGGATGGTTGCAAAACATCATATGAGGGTTCAGGGCAAATGTTTTAGAACAAGAGCTAGCTGGTATTCAGCATCCCCTCACACCTGCTATGTTCTACTATTTCTATACCCCCAAAATCTCTCTAAGAGTTAAGCAAGTGATGGGAATCACGATAGCTATCAAGCTTTAGAGCTCTATGTTGGAAACTTTCTGAAAACATTTATGAACTTGGCCCCATACATATATTGAGATTAGCTCATAGCCTCATCGTCAGTGTTACTTAATACCCGATGCGACCTTATAAACCCTAATGTTATTATCGTACTCGTTTCTTTCAGACATGAGTTTGTTCACTGGATTACTAGAATGCATATCAGTTAACGCACTTCAAATTTGCCTTGAGAAAAATCAAGCATGATTGCCAGTCCCTGCTAAGCAACCTTCATTTCAAAATAGACTATATTTTCATCCAAACTCATTAGAATTAGCTGGCTGCTCCCAAGGAGCCTGGTCGTCAAGTGGCATTTATTTCATGTTTAGCAGTACACTTGACAATACTGACATGAAAGCTCAAGAAGGAGAAGAAACTACTAGTGAGAGGATGATTGCCAAATGGTGGCATGTTGAAACCCATGCCACCCTGATTTAACCCAGGACCTGCACAACCCCTCCGCATCCTAGGAATCTCAGGGATGCTGCCACCGTAGTAGCGTTCACCAACGTTGTAATATGGGTCACCAGGCCGTTGCCCGATGCATGTTGGGATGCTGGAGGGGTTGGTTCTTGGTTTGATGATGGATTGGGGGTTTGGGGCTCAGTTGACATAGGCGAAGAATGATTTGGGCATGGTGGTGATGGTTGTTCTTGTGCACTTATATATATGGGGGGAGTTCACAAGACCCTTCACCGGCCTGGCAACCAACAATCCAAGAAATTAGAGATCACTGATTTTGTTTACAGCACGCTGGCTATTATTAACGCACAAGATATTGTATGTATTGAGTCTGAGTCTGAGGATCTAACCATTGATTTAGTTTGAGAAATGTTGAACCAAGGGTGAGGCCTGCGGGGCAGAGACTCTGTTTCTTCATTCTGTAGAGACCTAAAATGTATATAAAGACCAGAGCTCAAGTCTTTTTGAATCCTGGCTTTCTTCGGCAATAGGTTATTCTCAGTATATAGAGAATCTGTTGGTGGGAAACTCTATTCTACAATAAAGAGAATTTTTTTTTTCTTTTCCTTTTTTTTTTATTTACATATACTAGTGGGATATACAAATAATTTATCCCCATCTAAGTTTTGATAGAGAAAAGGTATTATTCCCAGTTGTTATTTGATAAGAGAGTAACAGGATCCACGTCGTTGTAAATGGTTTCTGACTTTTTGCTAGAATTCATATGCTGTTATGGTTTCCATTTTCATGGAGTCAGTTAAATCCAATTTGTTCAGAAAGAAGACAAACGAATATTAGAAACCGAGAAGAATTGGTACAACATATGACTTATGATAATAATATTAGAAGTTTTAGTAAATTGTCTCGAGTAGCTGAAGGAGAGGAATTCTCAATAGAGTGTGTAAAGAATCCATCATATATTATTAGAGAGAAACAAAACAGACAAATTTTATTCAGGTGTAACACACAATCGAGTCGAGCAGCTGCTGCGCTCGAATACAACTTGGAACATTCATTCTGAAAACCAAAGCGCGCGCGCACATGAAACAGTAGAGATGATTATGAGATAAGAAAACATAGACTTGTGAACTCTGTCTTCAGTTTATGCCACAGTTTATGAAATTTCTTGCAGGTTTCTTGCGAACTTGCAATGAACCCCCATGTTGGGTGTTTTCGTATTGTTTGAATTTTGTTTCTTTATTATTTTGGGGTTAAAAATTATTGTTAACTCTTCTTAAATATATATATATATATATATATATATATATATATATATATATATATATATATATTATATATATATGAGAAAAATGTATATCAGCCCGCGGGCTGAGAGTACTCTCTCAGCCTGCGGTGACGTGGCTCGAGTTGTCACCTCACTGAGTTGCGGCCCGCTTTTAGGTAGAAGTTAAATTACCAAATACCCCTTATGATAACTTTTCCTTATTGTTTATTATTATTTTTTTCCCCTTTTATTTTGCCGCTCTTTATAGGATATAAATTACTTTTCGCCTTATTTCTTTACCTCTTTTTTTGAAAGATGTAGTTTCTCCTTTTCAGCCTGGGATAATTTTTTTTTGAAAATATAAAATCTTTTCAGATCAATGTTTTCAGCCTGCGATAAAATTCTACTTTATAGTTTAATTTTTTTTGTATATAATGTAGTCAGAGTCTTGGTCGCATTGTACATTTAAACTGCGACCTTAGTCAAAGTCTTTGGTCGCAGTGTACATGGTGAAATGCGACCAAGGTCGCAGTGTTGTTATTGATAAAGATGGCCGGCAACTGCAATCTAGGGTTGCATTACATGGACTGCGACTTTGGTCGCAGTACGTTAAGTAATTATTTTTTTTGAATATAATGTAGTCAGAGTCTTTGGTCGCAATGTACATTTAAACTGCGACCTTAGCCAAAGTCTTTTTGTCGCAGTGTACATGGTTAAATGCGACCAAGGTCGCAGTGTTGTTATTGATAAAGATGGCCATCAACTGCAATCTAGGGTTGCATTACGTGGACTGCGACTTTAGTCTACGCGTCATTCGTTGTTTCCCGAAGCGGTTTGTCTACGTGTCGGTTCTTCATTGGGTTTAGGCGTTAATGTCTTTTATTTTCAAACCGGCGCTGGCGGTTGGAGACCATTAATGCCGACGATTCTGATTAATGAACCATTAATTATGGTTATTATGGGCTGCCTATAAATAGGGCTCACGCTCTCCCTTTAACAGTCCATAATTAGACTGTTTTCTTTCGAGAGCAATTGCTCTGAGAATTTCCGTCTTCTTCAGAGTCTATAACAGGGGCCTGCCTCCATGGATGAAGATGACCCTATTGACGAACTTGATCGATGTTCGTCCACAAGGGAAGAAGTCATAGACCTCATCGTCCACAAGGGAAGAAGTCATGGTCCTCGTCGTTCACAAGGGAAGAAGTCATGATCCCTGACGAGGACTTAATCCTCACCGAGATCTGTTCTCACTTGACGCACCAGTCAAGCTTGCTGGTGACGGATGGTCAGAGTGGGTATGGCGGCGGGGGATGTGGTGGATATAGTGGTGGGTAGCATTCCCTGTGAGGTCTCAAAACCTCCTCTCTTACCCCAGAAGTGACATCGAGGAAACTCCATGCTCACTGGATAACCTTCTGGTGAAGAGATGTTCATAAACGAAAGTTTCTGCTGCCACCAGACCTCAAGAAGAAGATTTCTCTTAGTCAACAAGGGATTTTTTGATGTTTAATCTTCTTGGCTACTTTGATGTTTAGTCTTCTTTGTAACACTCAATCTTATTGATTCTGCTGCCACCAGAGCTCAAGAAGAAGATTGCTCTTAGTCAACAAGGGATTTTTTTGATGTTTTAGTCTTCTTTTGTACTGCTGTATTTGTAACACTTCAATCTTATTGTATAAGAGATCGTTTTGTATCATTTGCACATTCCTGGAGATAAATGCCTGGACATAAATAAAAAGCATATTTGTTTTTTTTAATAAAATACGAACTTTTTCGCAGCCATGCATTGCAAACAAAACAACTTTGACCATAGATGACACTGCGACCAAGGTCGCATAAGATACATTGCAAACAGTAACTACTGTGACCAGTGTCGACACTGCGACCAAAGACTGCGACTAAGCAACTGTTGGGTAACGTGTCACACCGTCGCAGTGTTGTTGTTGATTAAGACTAAAAACGAGCAATAGCGACCAGATTGGAGATTATTTTTTTAAGACTGCGGCCATCAACTGCGACCAAAGTCGCAGTAAAGACCACCAACTGCGACCAAGGTCGCAGTGATGTTGTTGATTAAGAGTAAAGACCAGCAACTTCGACCAAGGTCGGTGTGTATTTTATTAAGACTAAACACCAACAACTGCGATCAAGGTCGCATTTTTTTTATTAATACTACGGTCAGAAACTGCGACCAAGGTAGCAGTGTTGTTGTTGATTAAGACTAAAGTACAGAAACTGCGACCAAGGTCGCAGTGTATTTATTAAGTCTGCGTCCAGCAACTGCAACCAATGTCGCAACCTTTCATTTTAAAAATTTATAAGGTGAAGTAATATAATTATTAACTGCGACCAATGAAAAGTTGTCTGTTGTCTGATGCGACTTGGACTCACTCCGTGAGACGCGACCTGTCATAAAGATTTTATGAGATCTTTTTAACGTCAAGTCTACGTTGATGAACGTGCACCATTCGCTGTTTCCCGAAGCTGTTATTATGGGCTGCCCATAAATAGGGCTCACCCTCTCCCTTTAACAGCCCATAATTAGACTGTGTTCATTTGAGAGCAATTGCTCTGAGAATTTCAGCCTTCTTCAGAGTCTCTAACAGGGGCCTGCCTCCATGGATGAAGATGACCCTATGCACGAAGAAGACCCAGAGCTTGATTGTCCTTTTTCAAGTTCGCTGGGCCTTTGGGAGAATATTTTGGCCGGTGAACTTGATCGATATTCGTCCACAAGGGAAGAAGTCATGGTCCTCGACGTCCACAGTTTTTTAATACACGGGGACGTCAATAACACCACTGCTCTTATTCAACAAGGCCTCTTTTGATGTTTAGTCTTCTTGGTTGTTTTGATGTGTAGTCTTCTGTAACAGCCTATTTTTAGTACTGGTTATTTATTAATTATTATTTCCCCCATAATTTTAAGCATCGGTTATTAGAGAAATTTTATAACTCCTCATTCTTAAATTAATACCAATAATAATGAAGTTAACCAAAGAAATTATATATATATATTTTTATATATGAGTTTAGAATATATAGAAAATATATAAGTATTTTGTACCAACAATTATGACATTTTAAAGTATATGGAAATATATCTTTGATATTTCATTTTTTTTAGTAATTCTCAATTAGGAAATACCTAAACAAATACTAGGTATTTGTATTTAGAATATTTTAATTTCAAGTGTGAGTGGAGGCGTTTGGTATGCATGAGGGGGTGAGGTGTAAGGCTAGGATCAATTTGATCCTAGCCTTGGCCAAGTGGCAAGTGGAAAGGGGAAGTGTGTTGCATTAATCTAAGTTTTTGAGGGGCCTTTTTGCATATTGACCTCAACCATACGTGAGATCTGAGAAGAGAAGTTCTTTCTTCTCTGTAAACTCCTGTAGCCCTAAAATTTCAGTCCTAATCTCTCAGATCCCTCTCACCAACCCACTCTCTCCCTCTCTCTCTCTCTCTCTTTCTCTCTCTCTCTCTCTCGCACCCCCCAGCCGGAGCCAGGGGCGCCGCCAGGCCGGCGCCAACGCGGCCGCGCAACCGGCGGGAGGGCGGCGCAGCCGCGCGGAAGGCAGCACCAGGCCACGCGCGGCCTGGTGGGGGGGAGGGGGGTGTTCGTTTTGGCCAGAGGAATTGGGAGAAATTCAATATTTGGGTATTTTCTTAAGGTAAAAACTTTAGCCCTAATTCTAATTTTTGTTCCAACCAATTGTTTTGTTTTCAGAGATTAAAAATTGGGTGAAATTAGAGTAACACTTAATTAGTTATTCTCATGAAGTTGAGTAGTTCATAAATTAAAATTTTTGCCTTGCTTGTGTTACTAGGGTTTGAAGGAAGGAATTGATCAAAATCGCGGTGGGAATCCTCTTATCAAGTGAGTAAATTTTCATACTCACTTAAAGGACTAATTTTATCAATTTAATTATGTAATTGTTGTAGGTACCTAAGAGGGATTTTGGGAAAAGATAATAGATGAAAGTAGAGTAGCACGTAAATTAAATTACATGGAGTTGGTGCCAAAAATCAACTTTTTATTAGAAGGTAATTGTATAATTATTGTGTTATGTGTTCTTAACACTTTAATGTAAGTTTAGTAGTATAAGTAATGTAGGTAGTGAAGGGTGTGTACTAGAAGGTAAGGATACCTTAATAGATACGTTACAAGTTATGTATGTAAAATGTTTAAGTCCTTAATTATAATACCTTGGCAACCCCACATGAATTACCTTGTACTACTTACTATAGTAATATACATATGATAGCATGATTAAATATGTTTGTTTATGTAACCTACACCATAGTATATTTTGGTCATGCTATATATGTGTGGGTCGCTTGTAGAAATTTTATGTTGTTATGATTGCCTATCTATGTATGTATTCTATAGGAGGAAGGGGCCGGCGGGAGCCGGTAGGAGGGGGAAGACGGGGAATGGTGTATTGCATGTTTGATTGCAACTATAGGAGGAAGGGGCCGAGCGGGAGCCGGTAGGTGGAAGAAGACGGGGTTTCACGGGAATCACACTTGTTATTATGTGAACTGGTATGCTTATTCTTATACTACTTAATAGAATCATTATGGTACTCTATAGGAGGAAGGGGCCGGGCGGGAGCCGGTAGGTGAAAGAAGACGGTGGAAAATGGTACTCTATAATTAGAGTGACGTGTAATTGTGCTCTAGTAAGTGATAAGATTTTATGTTATCAATAATTGGTTGGAAAGTAATAATTGATAGTCAATGTTTGTGAAAGGTAAGAATTCGTGTCTAAAGACTTGCTTGAGAGGGAGCAAGTATTGATATTGCTTTAGTACATTATGGGAAAGAACTTTTATTCATAAAGAAAGCCTAATAACTAAGACTCGTAAAAATTTGATTGAAACGGGTGGCATTTCCATTCATGTAAGGTCCCTCTTGATTTCCATAAAGTATGTTGTGGTATTATATCATGTTGTTATCAGTTATTAAGTGTTTATGCAATTTACTCGCTGAGCCGTCGAGCTCATTCCTTTCATTTTCTTCTCTTTCAGGTCTGGACAAAGGTAAAGGTATAATGTAGCATGGATTAGTCATGAGCAGGGTGCCTTATGTGTCACAAACACTTGTTTTGTTCGTTATGTCCATGTAATTATGCTTTATGTTAGCATTACCTAAATGAGGATGCTATGATGCTACTATCTTATGTAATGTTTGTAATAGTGTTAATTAGAACTTATGTACTTGGAAAGTTGGTGATGTGAGGTATTGTGATCATGTTGGTAGAATTTGTGGATTATGGATGCTTTGATGGTTATGTAGAATGAATGCACGGCATAAGTATATTTTGGGGATATTCTGTATTTTTGTGATAAGTAGGTCAGGTGACCGAAATGTTTTGTGGAGATAAGTAGGCCTTGGAGCCGAAATTCATATTTTTGTATATGGAGAAAGTTAAGATTTTAGAGGAGATGCTGCTGAAATTTTCTAGATTTTGGATTTAACGTAAGGTTGGGAATAAATGCGTGATTTTGATCTAATCTTGCTTATTAGAAGCTGGGACCGTTTCAGTTGGTATCAGAGCGTGGTTTAGGCAAGGTTAGCCTAGGTAGATGTAACATACAAGAACAACTAAGTAAGCAAGTGTTAGCTATATGTATGTTAGGGTAAGTTAGATATAGGGGTATTGAAGTGAGGGTAGAATCTTAAGGTATTTAACCCCGAAATGTATGATATTTAACTGTTTTCTACGTTTGAAATTGGGTACCCGCATACCTTAATTCAAATGGATCCTGCAAAAGGGTGCGGGCCCTTCTGTATGGAATTTCAGTGGTATGGGACACTGCAAAAGAGAGAACAATTAAAATATCACACAGGACAGGGTTAAACCTATTGTTAGGATAGTTCTACCCAAAAGGAATTTTGAAGATTAGCATGGCTAAAGAAGTGATATTTGCTATCATGTATTGTTGTTTAAATCATGCTATTATATATTGTTGGGGAGAATTGGAAGACAAAATTTTTATTAATGCAAACCCTTTTACTTCTACAGATGGGGGATTCAGATATGACGGGATCGTCATCCGACAATACGGAGTCGGAGAGCTTGAGTTGGATTGCAGACCAGATGGACTGGGATTTTGAGTCGGATGAGACCAACCCAGCTATCATTCTGGGAAGTCCCCCAAATAGTAAAGATTCAGAGGTTCGTCTAGAACAAGATAATAAAGATGAAATCAGTGAGGCAGAAAGTGCCATAAGGAATGCACCAACAACCGTGGACAGGGGAATACTGCCTAGCAATGAGATGAATCCTGAAGGAAGGATTTTCTTTGGAGGTATTTGGTGGAATTCCAGCTGGGTGGAAGACATGGATCTCTATGATGATAATGAGAATTGGAGATGCGATTACGATACTGTCCTAGAAGAAGAAGGAGAGAATCTTGGGGAAGAAAATCTTGAAGAAGAAGAAGATCCTGAAGAAGAAGATCCCGAAGAGGATGATCCTGAGGAGTTAAATCATGGTGGAGAAGATCCAGAAGAAGAGGAAAACAATAAGGAAGATGAATCAGAAGAAGACAGCGGGGAGGAAAGCTCCTCAGGTTCTAACAGAACCCATGATAGGAGTCTAGAGGGGTGGCATTTTTGTTTTTGTTGTTTTGTTTTTGAAGAAAATGAATGTGGACTTACATGATTGGATATTTTGTTTTTGTAAAGAAAAAGGTTGTCAATAGCCATATGTATGAACAATGTATCTTTTTATGACTGCATTGTATGTTTTGAAAGAATGTAGTCATGCTAATGTAAATATTGCTATGAAAACATGCATAAATGAAATCAGCGTTTTGTTTTTGAACTATTCTATTTGTTATTATTGAGTTGTAATTGATTAAGTTCGACTATTCTTCTAGGTATTAAATGGACTTAAATTTTCCTCCATCTGAGGCCAACTCGGAGGACGACGTCCCATTGCATAGTGCAATCGGGAGCGTCCATCCATCAGCAAGTCAAGGAATCCTAAATGATCAATCTGATGCCAATCGAAGAATCCCTGACAGAATACCAGATTGGTTGTTGCAACTGAAAAATGTTAACAATCCTCGAAGAGCCTTGGAACAATTTCAAAAGTTAAACCCACCAGCATTTAAGGGAGGAGTGGATCCGATACAAGCAGAAGAATGGCTCCGTCAAATTGAGAAAATACTTGATGTTATGGAGTGCACGGAAAATCAGCGGGTATCGTTCACCTCCTTCATGTTTCAAGGAGAAGCTGAACGCTGGTGGGAGATGATCAAAGGAGGAGCTAGGACCATGGGGAAAGAAATTTCCTGGAACTTTTTAGTCAAAAAGTTTAATGAGAAGTATATACCAGGAGTGGTGAAGGACAGACTAGCAATGGAATTCCAAGATCTTAAGCAGGACCTGTTGACTGTAAGTCAATATGAGGCCAAATTCGCCCAACTGTCTAGATATGCGGAGAAATTGGTGTCTGAAGAGGAAGATAGAGCAAAAAGATTTGTTAGGGGCTTGAGGCCGGAAATCAGGAGTAAACTGATTCCCTTCCAATTACGGATCTATAGCCAAGCCGTGGAGAAGGCCTTAGAAATTGAAGGTGACATGCAAGAGATACAGGAGGCAAGGACCAGGGAACTGCCTTTTATGAAACGCCCCCGGTATGCTAATGCGCCAAACTTTGGAGTTCATCCAGTAAGGTCCCACAGAAGTACCGGATCTTCCTTTATGCCGGCCCAAGGGAACAGAGGGAACTCGTGGCCCAAGAAGAGGGGATTTCCCCACTCAGACTCCAACCTTGCAGGAAGCCAATGGTGTCCCAGATGCCATAGGAATCATACCGGTAGTTGCTCTGTTGGTAAGCAATGTTTTGCTTGTGGTAAAATGGGTCATATGAGGAGAGAATGCCCAACCCTGCATGGATATCCAGGAGCTAGTAGGGGAACAGGGAGACCAGCCATGGGTGTTGCCCCAACAGCAGGAGGACAAGCTACCGCTTTCGACAACCCGTCAACAGGACTCGCTCAGCCACGACGCAAGCATCGGTGCAACAACCCAGAGCTCAAGGAAGAATGAACGCAATAACTCCACAGGAAGCTAGGGCATCCAATGCAGTGGTGGAAGGTACCGTCTGTGTGTCTAAAAATATTGCCCAAGTATTGTTTGACCCTGGTGCTACCCACTCTTTTATTTCCTCATCATTTGCTGCAATGATTAACAAGAATTCTGAGCCTATGAACTATCAACTAGTGGTGTCAACCCCAGTAGGCGCGAGTGTGACCACTAGTGAATATTATAAGGGGTGTGAAATCATTATAGGAGAAATGAAAACACATGCAGACTTGATTAAATTAGGAGAGATGGAATTTGACATCATCCTGGGAATGGATTGGTTGTCAACATATCGAGCTCATGTAGATTGTCATCAGAAGAGAATAATATTTAAGTTAGAAGGAGCTCCAGAAAGAATTTATGAAGGGATGAAGGGTAAGATTTGCACTCCAGTCATTTCAGCTGCGAAGGCCACTAAACTCTTAAGGCAAGGATGTCAAGGATTTCTGGCGATTGTGATAAGTGAAGACAAGATAATGAAAATTGAAAACATTGAAGTTGTGAAGGAATACCCTGATGTATTTCCGGAAGATTTACCTGGTTTGCCCCCAGATAGGGAAGTAGATTTTTCCATTAATCTTCTACCAGGGACAAGTCCTATATCAAAGGCACCCTATAGGATGGCGCCCGCAGAAATGAAAGAATTGAAAGACCAGCTGCAAGAGCTACTAAGTCTGGGATTTATTCGGCCGAGTGTATCACCTTGGGGTGCCCCTGTGTTATTTGTTAAGAAGAAAGATGGGAGCATGAGGCTGTGTATAGACTACCGGGAGTTGAACAAGGTCACTATCAAGAATCGGTATCCACTGCCCAGGATTGATGATCTTTTTGACCAACTTCAGGGTGCCAGTATATTTTCCAAGATAGATCTGAGATCGGGATATCATCAATTAAAAATTAAGCCGGAAGATGTTTCCAAGACAGCCTTTCGGACTAGATATGGACATTATGAGTTCCTAGTGATGCCATTTGGTTTGACTAATGCTCCAGCAGCATTCATGGATCTGATGAATAGAATCTTCCAACCATATTTAGATCAATGTGTGGTGGTCTTTATAGATGATATTCTAATCTACTCTAAAAGTAAAGAAGAGCATGAAAATCATTTAAGGGTAGTTTTACAATTATTGAGAGAGAATCAACTTTATGCAAAATTTAAAAAGTGTGAATTCTGGCTGGATAAAGTTGGATTCTTAGGTCACATCATAAGTAAAGAAGGAATATCAGTGGATCCTGCCAAGATTGAAGCAATTAAGGAATGGCCTCGACCTACCAATGTCACTGAGGTGCGGAGTTTTCTGAGACTGGCTGGGTATTACCGGAGGTTTGTGGAGGGATTCTCCAAGATAGCAACACCATTGTCACAATTAACCAAGAAAGGACTCAAATTTCATTGGGGAGATAATCAAGAAAGGAGTTTTCAGGAGTTGAAAGATAAACTAACATCAGCCCCAGTCCTAGCCATGCCTTCTGGGACTGAAGGCTATGTTATTTTTAGTGATGCGTCAAAATCAGGGCTAGGGTGTGTGTTGATGCAGCATGGCAGGGTAATTGCGTATGCTTCTAGACAACTAAGGAACCATGAGAAGAATTATCCTACTCATGATCTTGAATTAGCCGCAGTTATCTTTGCCTTGAAGATATGGCGACACTATCTTTATGGAGTCTCATGTGATGTATACACAGATCATAAGAGTCTAAAGTACATCTTTACCCAGAAGGAGCTGAATATGCGACAAAGAAGATGGTTGGAGTTAATGAAAGACTACGACTTGGATATTCATTACCACCCCGGAAAGGCCAATGTTGTAGCAGATGCCCTTAGTAGGAAGTCGGGAGGATCCGTAGCAGCGTTACTAACCCAACGAGGTGATCTATTAAAAGATATAGAGCGGCTGCAATTGGAGATTTTGGTGAAGGAAACTCGAGAAAGAGTGGTGCAGGTAAGTCAAGTTAGCATTGATTTTGACCTCCACAAAGAGATAAAGGAAGCTCAACTAAAAGATGACCAAGTAATTGGAATAATGGAAGGAGTGAAAAGGGGTGAAGTTCAAGATTATTCCATTGTTAAGGACTTGCTAAGAAAAGGATGCCGAATTTATATACCATCAGATTTTAAGCTCAAAGAGCGGATTATGACTGAAGCACATTGTACTCCTTACACTGCACATCCGGGAGCAACCAAGATGTATCAAGATCTAAGATCAACTTTTTGGTGGGAAGGAATGAAGAAGGACATAGCTAAATTTGTACAAAGATGCCTGATCTGCCAACAAGTCAAAGCTGAACACAAGAAGCCCCCAGGACTCCTTATGCCATTACAAATTCCTGAATGGAAGTGGAGCAACATTACTATGGATTTTGTTACAGGACTTCCCAAATCCCCTCAAGGTTACGATGCCATATGGGTAATAGTAGACCGACTCACAAAGTCTGCCCATTTCTTACCCATTCGAATAAACTATTCAATGGACAGATTAGCCCAGATCTACCTTCGAGAAATAATCAGAATTCACGGAGTACCGGAGACTATTGTGTCAGATCGAGACCCCCGATTCCAGTCAAGACTATGGATTAGCCTATCTCAGGCCCTGGGCACTAAACTACATCCAAGCACAGCTGCTCATCCACAAACCGACGGACAATCGGAAAGAACTATACAAATACTGGAGGATATGCTGAGAGCATGTGTATTAGATTTCGGAGGTAATTGGGAAAAATACCTACCATTGGCAGAATTTGCATATAATAATAGTTATCAATCTACTATTGGAATGCCCCCATTTGAAGCCTTGTACGGCAGGAAGTGCAGATCTCCAATTTGTTGGGAGGAGATGGGAGACCGAACATTATTCGGAGCTGATATAGTGGTAGAGACAACAGAGAAAATCCGGATAATTAGGAAGAGAATGAAGGCGGCCCAAAGTAGACAGAAGGCATATGCAGATCGGCGCCGGAGACCCTTGGAATTTGCTGAAGGTGACAAAGTTTTTCTGAAGATATCGCCAATGAAAGGAGTGATACGGGTTGGTAAACGGAATAAGTTAGACCCCCGTTTTACCGGTCCTTTCGAGATATTGGAAAGAATTGGACCTCTGGCTTACCGGTTGGCATTACCACCAGAGATGGAGAAGATGCATGATGTGTTTCACGTGTCACAACTAAGAAAATACATACCAGATCCCAGTCATGTTCTTAGTTACTCTCCACTTCAACTCCAAGAAGATTTATCATATACAGTGGAACCAGTGCAAATCTTGGACCGTAAAGAGAAGGTTTTGCGGAACAAAACCATTCCGTTGGTAAAGGTATTATGGAAAAGCCAGGAACTCGAAGAGACTACCTGGGAACCAGAGGAGGAGATGCGATCTACCTACCCACACCTTCTCCAAGGTGCGTCAAGCTTCGGGGTCGAAGCTTCCCTAAGGGGGGTAGAAATGTAACAGCCTATTTTTAGTACTGGTTATTTATTAATTATTATTTCCCCCATAATTTTAAGCATCGGTTATTAGAGAAATTTTATAACTCCTCATTCTTAAATTAATACCAATAATAATGAAGTTAACCAAAGAAATTATATATATATATTTTTATATATGAGTTTAGAATATATAGAAAATATATAAGTATTTTGTACCAACAATTATGACATTTTAAAGTATATGGAAATATATCTTTGATATTTCATTTTTTTTTAGTAATTCTCAATTAGGAAATACCTAAACAAATACTAGGTATTTGTATTTAGAATATTTTAATTTCAAGTGTGAGTGGAGGGGTTTGGTATGCATGAGGGGGTGAGGTGTAAGGCTAGGATCAATTTGATCCTAGCCTTGGCCAAGTGGCAAGTGGAAAGGGGAAGTGTGTTGCATTAATCTAAGTTTTTGAGGGGCCTTTTTGCATATTGACCTCAACCATACGTGAGATCTGAGAAGAGAAGTTCTTTCTTCTCTGTAAACTCCTGTAGCCCTAAAATTTCAGTCCTAATCTCTCAGATCCCTCTCACCAACCCACTCTCTCCCTCTCTCTCTCTCTCTTTCTTCTCTCTCTCTCTCTCTCGCACCCCCCAGCCGGAGCCAGGGGGCGCCGCCAGGCCGGCGCCAACGCGGCCGCGCAACCGGCGGGAGGGCGGCGCAGCCGCGCGGAAGGCAGCACCAGGCCACGCGCGGCCTGGTGGGGGGGGAGGGGGGTGTTCGTTTTGGCCAGAGGAATTGGGAGAAATTCAATATTTGGGTATTTTCTTAAGGTAAAAACTTTAGCCCTAATTCTAATTTTTGTTCCAACCAATTGTTTTGTTTTCAGAGATTAAAAATTGGGTGAAATTAGAGTAACACTTAATTAGTTATTCTCATGAAGTTGAGTAGTTCATAAATTAAAATTTTTGCCTTGCTTGTGTTACTAGGGTTTGAAGGAAGGAATTGATCAAAATCGCGGTGGGAATCCTCTTATCAAGTGAGTAAATTTTCATACTCACTTAAAGGACTAATTTTATCAATTTAATTATGTAATTGTTGTAGGTACCTAAGAGGGATTTTGGGGAAAAGATAATAGATGAAAGTAGAGTAGCACGTAAATTAAATTACATGGAGTTGGTGCCAAAAATCAACTTTTTATTAGAAGGTAATTGTATAATTATTGTGTTATGTGTTCTTAACACTTTAATGTAAGTTTAGTAGTATAAGTAATGTAGGTAGTGAAGGGTGTGTACTAGAAGGTAAGGATACCTTAATAGATACGTTACAAGTTATGTATGTAAAATGTTTAAGTCCTTAATTATAATACCTTGGCAACCCCACATGAATTACCTTGTACTACTTACTATAGTAATATACATATGATAGCATGATTAAATATGTTGTTTATGTAACCTACACCATAGTATATTTTGGTCATGCTATATATGTGTGGGTCGCTTGTAGAAATTTTATGTTGTTATGATTGCCTATCTATGTATGTATTCTATAGGAGGAAGGGGCCGGCGGGAGCCGGTAGGAGGGGGGAAGACGGGGAATGGTGTATTGCATGTTTGATTGCAACTATAGGAGGAAGGGGCCGAGCGGGAGCCGGTAGGTGGAAGAAGACGGGGTTTCACGGGAATCACACTTGTTATTATGTGAACTGGTATGCTTATTCTTATACTACTTAATAGAATCATTATGGTACTCTATAGGAGGAAGGGGCCGGGCGGGAGCCGGTAGGTGAAAGAAGACGGTGGAAAATGGTACTCTATAATTAGAGTGACGTGTAATTGTGCTCTAGTAAGTGATAAGATTTTATGTTATCAATAATTGGTTGGAAAGTAATAATTGATAGTCAATGTTTGTGAAAGGTAAGAATTCGTGTCTAAAGACTTGCTTGAGAGGGAGCAAGTATTGATATTGCTTTAGTACATTATGGGAAAGAACTTTTATTCATAAAGAAAGCCTAATAACTAAGACTCGTAAAAATTTGATTGAAACGGGTGGCATTTCCATTCATGTAAGGTCCCTCTTGATTTCCATAAAGTATGTTGTGGTATTATATCATGTTGTTATCAGTTATTAAGTGTTTATGCAATTTACTCGCTGAGCCGTCGAGCTCATTCCTTTCATTTTCTTCTCTTTCAGGTCTGGACAAAGGTAAAGGTATAATGTAGCATGGATTAGTCATGAGCAGGGTGCCTTATGTGTCACAAACACTTGTTTTGTTCGTTATGTCCATGTAATTATGCTTTATGTTAGCATTACCTAAATGAGGATGCTATGATGCTACTATCTTATGTAATGTTTGTAATAGTGTTAATTAGAACTTATGTACTTGGAAAGTTGGTGATGTGAGGTATTGTGATCATGTTGGTAGAATTTGTGGATTATGGATGCTTTGATGGTTATGTAGAATGAATGCACGGCATAAGTATATTTTGGGGATATTCTGTATTTTTGTGATAAGTAGGTCAGGTGACCGAAATGTTTTGTGGAGATAAGTAGGCCTTGGAGCCGAAATTCATATTTTTGTATATGGAGAAAGTTAAGATTTTAGAGGAGATGCTGCTGAAATTTTCTAGATTTTGGATTTAACGTAAGGTTGGGAATAAATGCGTGATTTTGATCTAATCTTGCTTATTAGAAGCTGGGACCGTTTCATCTTCTTTGTACTGCTATATTGTAACACTCAATCTTATTGTATAAGAGAGCGTTTTGTATCATTTTCACATGCCTGGAGATAAATGCGTGGACATAAATAAAAAGACCTCAATAACAACACTGCTCTTAGTCAACAATGGTTCTTTTTGATGTTTAGTTTTCTTTCTACTGCTATATTGTAACACTCAATCTTATTGTATAAGAGATCGTTTTTGTATCATTTTTCACATGCCTGGAGATAAATTCGTGAAAATAAATAAAAAGCATATTTGTTTTTTAATAAACTACGACCTTTGGTCGCAGTCATGCATTGCAAACAAACAACTTGGACCAGAGACCACACTGCGACCAAGGTCACATAAGACTACAGTGCAAACAGAAACAACTGCGACCAGGGTCGACATTGCGACCAAAAAATCGTGACCAAGGTTGCAGATTTTTTTTTTAAGACTGCGGCCATCAACTGCGACCAAAGTCGCAGTGTTGTTGTTGATTATTTATAAATACCACCAACTGCGACCAAGGTCGCAGTTATGTTGTTGATTAATACTACGGTCATTTTTGTGTTTTGGTTTATCAATGAACTCCCAGAAAGGGTCGTCTGTATCAATCTCAGATTCTGACCCGTAGCGAGACATTGTTTCAGAACTAAACATAAAATCATCATTTGATGATTGGTTTCTTTCCGTTGAAGACGGTGGTGATGGTGAAGACATTGTTTGAATGTATTGGCTTCTTTCCGGTGAAGACGGTGGTGATGGTGAAGACATTTTTTGAACTTATTTTCAGAACAGTTAAGAGTAACTAGTTTGAGCAAAAATAACTTAGTATGTTTTTAATCCTTTTCTCATGACCCTTTATATACTTTTAATCCCGGAATTCCAAAAGGTTTAAGCTCTTTGACCACGTGAATATCTCTCAAATATATTTTCTATCTTTTCCCAAAAATTGTATACTTCCTAGGTGACTGTTCAGTTATCCAAAATAGTTTAAAAGTTAATACACTATAACTTTAAATTACTTTGAACTCCAAAACAGTAATTATTGCGACCAAAGTCGCATTGGGACTGATAAATGATTAACTGCGACCATAAATTGCATCCGTAGTAGGATCGGTGGGGGAACTACGGATGATTGAGTAAAAATATAGTTTTTAGGTATGAGATAATATACTAGTAACAAGCATTATATAAAGGTGAATATTTTTTTACTTTTGAATGCTAGAAGTCGCAGTCGTCATTTAAAAGGGGTATTTTTGTCATTTTGATTCACGATTGTTTAGGCGGGATTTTTTGACTTTTTGTGGCGCCCACACTCTGCGACCGATGTGTGGCCTATATTCAGCCACGTCCCGCAGGCTGAGAAACTCTCTCAGCCCGCAGGCTGAGGTACAGATAGCCCTATATATATATATATATATATATATATATATATATATATATATATATATATATATATATATATATATATATATATATATATATATATTGTTAATAACGTTAATGACCTGTTTGGCCTTCTCCCATTCATATGTTTGTTGATGCCTGGAGTTTTGACAAGATCTATGCAAACCAAATTTTGATCTGGTGCTATGATATTATGCAAACCAAATTAAGGATTATGATTTATGAACCAGCTACATATATTAAGAAATTATAGCGATTTGAAGAAGAATTTAAAATGGTCGAAAAACATTGACCTGTTGAGGTCTTTGGCCCCAGTAATAAAAAAATTGATGAGGATTCCTTAGGAAGAGAAGCAGCCAACATTTTTAATTGATGAGGTCTTCTTAATTGTGATCCCATATTGTATATTTTTTATGCCCTCTGATCTACGCAATAATTTTTTTCTTTCCTTGGAAAATGATTTTTGTATGATTAATTTGCTAATGACCAGACCGGATCATTTTTTGTCTTAAAAGAATATAAATAACTTGTGTCATCTGTATCGTGCGGTTGAATAATAATCATCAAGTAATTTTAGTTCTTGATATGCATGGAATATTTAAAAGAGTTTGTTCTGTGGTCACTCAAATTATTTATTTCAGATTTGATTAACACTTGTTTTTAGATGTGCACATAATGACCCATTAGAGTCCTGTTGTTATAATAATATATATATATATATATATATATATATATATATATATATATATATATATATATATATATAAAAGTCAATTCGTGCTTAGATCAGTTTGGATGAGATTAAGGGTTCCAGCAAAGAGGAGAATTAAGAAATGACTCAAAAACATTGACGTTGTTGAGGTCTTTTCACCCTTTTCCCATTGTGATACTTTTCTTACATCAGCTTCAGTGACCCTTTTTATGTTCATTGTTTTATAGAAAATTTGAGTTTTCTCTCTTCTTCTTTTATTTTTAAATTATGCTACTCGGAAGTTCAACCTTTGAGAATAATACTACGAGATTGAGAAGTTTAAATTCAAGAAGAAAAAAAGAGTCACAACATTTAAGAATTAATCGGTAAAATTTCAACATGACAATAAGAGAAATATAAGGGTGGTACTATAGATGTCATGTCATGCCAAAAATAATTCAGGTATTGATTCATTTTTCCTACAGTTTGCGACTTGTTCACTAATTTCCAAAATTATATTCCAAAAGAACATGAATCTTATAACCATAGATTTAAAAATTAAATCATGTCAGACAATTTATTAGCTAGATTATGGTTCCTTATTGAATGCAGATATGGATTCTTAATTGACTATTGGTAACTCGACAAAAGTTGTTATTGTTTAATTAACTTATTTAAATATTAAATGCTTTTTCTAAATATAATTGCATAAGATTATTTAATCGTATTTAATTATATCTAATATTTCTAAGAAAATAAAAGTGAAAAAACACATTTGAATAAGAAAATCTTACCGATTTCTATTTGACTTTAATACACATCGTCCTTTGGGAGAACTGTGGGTTTCTGAGTACGGTAAATTGTCCTGTTTTAGTTCTCAAGTAGTATCTAGATTTTTTTTTTTTTTTTTTTTAGTAGCTTAAGATTTGCTAGTTTTTTTTTTTTTTTTTTTTCTCTCTCTCTCTCTCTCTCTCTCTCTCTCTCTCTCTCTCTTTTTTCTTTTTTCATTTTTTCAATATTTTAAGAAAAATCAGAAGGCTTACATCATGTTTTTCTAGTGAAGGAAAGAAACCTCATCAAAGCGGGAGGAAGAAACTTTCATAAGTCATGAGCGAAAATGAAACACCTGATGATGCCTGGTGCATACATGATTTGCTAATGAATCATACAAATTTAGATGGAATCTGCATGTAGATTGTAGTTCCAACTTGAATTTGATCGGTTGTCAGCTGTATCGATGGTCTCCAACTTTTTATTTATAAATATCTCTTGCGAGAATAAGAGGTGGCTATAGGTATTTTCTTTTTGCTGTTGTAGAAGTAGGAGATGAAGTAGAGAGAGTGCCAGGAATTTTGAAACAGTGGATTTAAGAAATATCGACATGTGGGATCTGATCCAATAAACAGTCTAAGCATATGAGGTTTGATCCATTTGTCTGCAACATTAGATAGTGCGATTCTTCTTAAAAGGAAAGAGCTACAGTGAAGTAGACTTTTTGAGGTAGTTTTTTTCCTCTTGAAGGAAGGGGGAAAAAAAAAATTCATTAATTCAACGAACGCACGGTAAACTGAGACAATATAAAGAAATGTGACAAGTGATAGAATACAGAAGATACGATGCAAATTTTATTCAAAGCATGACATGACATGATAGTTTTGCGATGCTCGAAATCCAAATTGTAATACTCGATTTCATATCACAAAGTGAGAGACGAAGCAACCACAGTCTTACAAAGCAGCACACACTCGGAAA
Source organism: Agave tequilana (assembly GCA_038442645.1). Classification (NCBI taxonomy): domain Eukaryota; kingdom Viridiplantae; phylum Streptophyta; class Magnoliopsida; order Asparagales; family Asparagaceae; genus Agave; species Agave tequilana. The sequence continues at coordinate 123,896 of JAVJIF010002723.1, read as the reverse complement.
CAAGAAACAGGAAACAATCGACAAGGGAATTAGAAAACAACTGAGAGATGCAACACTTTGGGGCAAACTCGGCAGGCCGATGACGATTCAAGAAGCTCCTCCATTAGATGTCAAGAACAATTTCCCGTCTACCTCCTCCCCCGCCGCCGCCACCTCCCCCGCCACCACCTCCCCCGCCACCTCCTCCTCCACCGCCGCCGCCTCCACCCCTCCTCCTCCACCACCACCCCTGTAAACTACGAAGCAGCTAGTCCGGATGCAATGCCCCTAATTAACCACACCAATACATTTGAATTAAACAACAGAAATATATACAAACCAGTATTAACTAACCACTAAGTAGGTTCAACAAGCATGTAATTAAAATTATATTAGCTCTTAATGCAAAACATGGTGGCTTTATTCCACTTAATCTGTCCTTGAAGAAGACGAAGAAGGAAAAAAAAAATTTATTCAAAGAAAATGAGAGTAGAGAGAGGGGATCACCATTTCGCTAATCTCTGTAGGCAATGATGAATTCCTTGTGGTGCTGTGGTGATTTTGGATGAGGTTAGGGACTGAATTTATAGAAAATACAAGAAGGGGGCAAAGGAGAATATAAAATGACTTGGGAAGTCATCTCTAATCTACTTAAAAATGGATTAATTCATTGCCGGCCTGTAAAAAAAAATAATAATAATAACTTAGAGCGACTTGAAATTAACCATTGACTCAGTGAAAGGTTTCCAAGAAAATTCGACGCAGGTTTCCTTACATTTACTTATTATAAGGTTTTTGTCAATTCTCATATTCGTTGTTTGATCTTTAATTATTGATATTTCAGATTTAACTAATAATACAGCTAATGAGCCATTAAAGTCTTGTTATATGATTGGTTATGATTGGATCGAGTTTGGATAAGATCCATGGGTGCCAGCTAGATAGCAGAATTAAGAATGAGACCGAGAACATTGCACTGGGGTCTTTGTGAGGTCTTTTTCGTAATATCTACTTATGACGTCTTCTGTAGTATGTTTTGAAGGGAAAAAGTATCACATATGCTTCGTACCCGGGGGGTGGTTTGAACTTTATCATAATCTCCACATTCAGGAGCGGAACAATATATTGACTATATTTTGTTCTATTTTTTCATATATTACCTTAGACTCCCTTCTCGTTTAGTAGAGAATATTATTTTATTCTTTTGACAAATTCATATATTACACAAGCATATGTTATAAAAGATTGCAGCCTATCTCAAAATTTATTCCTGATTCTGCCCCTATCGACATTCAATACTTGCTGGATTTGAATTGAATTCTCAAGCACGTCTTAGATTTCTTGGACCGTCCACATGTGATTATCAAGATCTGAGGGAAACTAACTCATCGATCAAGTACATAAACAAAAAGTTGAGTTTCTACCTATCTTTGAGTGAGAAAAAAAAAATTGAACTTTCATATATGTGCATTTATTTATTTATTTTCTGTAACAAATTGGCATTAGCATCCAGTTATTACCCAAGAGAGATTTGGATCTAATATTTTTAACCACACTGTTAAATGTCGGTCGAGGGTTTTATTTTTTTTTTGAAATATAAGTTGTAGTTTGGTGCAAGTTGATCGAACCTCAGACCTCTCATCTACTATAAAATTTTTTTATCATTGTACTATAATGACACTTGCATGCTATTTGAGTTTGTCCATGTAAATTTTATCTTTACCATAGTAAAATTGATGGGTAGGTTAACCATAACAGCAAGCCACAGAAGACAAAAGGATTCAATTCCAACCACGCTGAGAGTTCCTTACCTCCGATTGCAATTGTGTTAAGATGAAGAAATCTAAGCGTGTTTTCTAGGATTATCTCATATTTGGCTTAATTTGTATGCTTGAGTTGAATTGACTAGAAATAATTTTTGGACTATATTAATGTCATATTAATCAAGAGACTCGGGAAAAAAAAAAAATTATGAATATGCCATGAACTAGTAGAGTTCATTGATGATTCAAGTCCAAACAACTGAAATAGAAACACGAATCAAATTATTCTCATCCACTGCCAATGTTGTTTATTTCATTCATAGAAGCAAAGCAAACCGAAGGGCGCACACACAAACACGCACAAGACAGAGACCAACAAGCTGAATTATTTGAATGCAAACTGAATCACATCGACTGTTAGGAGATGCGGATGTAGGAAGGTCCGTTGATTGTCAAGTGGTCAATCCTCCATCCACCGCCTCCACCGCCTCCTCCTCCTCCTCCTCCTCCTCCACCACCACCTCCTCCTCCTCCTCCTCCTCCTCCTCCGCCGCCGCCGCGATAAACAGTGCCCCAGGTAGGATAAGCAACTGTGTAATTAGGGCAGCTTGGTTGAACATAATAGCATGGTCTGTAGCAGGTATTGGTAGCCCGGTAATTCGAATAGCAGTAGTACGACTGTGAAAACAAATAAGAAAAATTCAGGAATATTGTTAATCAATCAAAAAGTAATGGTTGTAGAATTATCCTAATTAACTAACACATATAATTAGATCAAGGGAGAGGGAGAGGGGTGAGAGAGATCACCATTTTGCTGATCGATGCGAGAAATGATCACCAACGTAGATTCAAGTGAGGAGTTTGAAAGGGCTAACGTCTCAGTTTATAGCACCCTGGACGGCCTAACCTACTAGATTACTAAAAGACCTACAAAAATAGTCTCGGTTGACTATTTAAATATATTTATCCCCAAGAGTTTGCAGAAAGTGTAAATCCCCAAGAGTTGTTCGGTGAGAGAAGAAACCATAGGTTAACAACTTAGAATGGCCGGACCGTTGACTTTCAAGACCCACGCAGCACTGCAAATTTCGATGCAGTTTCTATTAAATTAAAACTTAAAGACTTCATGGTGATGAAATCACCCAATAGATATAGAATCAATACATCTCAAGAACAAGTATATAAAATATATACATACCTGAAGCCATTAGAAAGATTGATGAAGGTAGATTGATGAAGATCTCAGTCCTTTTCTTTTCTCCTTGCAAACCCTAATGTAAAACTCCTTTCTTCTCTCTGTCTCTTTTCTTTGCACAAACCCAATTTTCTGTAAAGTGATGGATTCCCACAAAAGGAGGGTTTTTTGCCTATAATAGAGGAGAGAAGAGGGTCTACGTATTAGCAAGTAACCATATGGAGAAAAACCACCCATCATGGCCTTTTATCTCCCATATAGCTATTTAACTAATATAATAGTAACCTTTATATTTGGGTATACATAAATATCAGTTAGCTATAATTTATGGAATCCAATTAACCAATAAAAGGTTAGCGGGCCACTTAATGTGAGACTAACATTCTCCCACTTGGACCACTAGCCGATTACATTACAACTTTAGAAAACAAACAAAAAGACTCATTTAAAAACATTTGACTCCGTTGGATTCCATACTGAAAAACTTTGACACGTGATCACGAATTTTGAAAATAATAACTGATAAGCCCAAATAATGAGATACTGTAATACTGCAATTAGCTTGGACCACCAATGTGAGTCATAGCGGTTATATAACATTTATGTCATACTCCCTTCTACGTACCACAACATTGATAACCTTCACTAATAGAGTCTATAACCGAAACGACCCCTGTAATTTGTCTTGTCAAGACCTTTCCTGTTTAACAAACATCCATACATAATATGTGCACACATAGTTGGATAACAGAAATACAGAAACAAACTTTTATTGCGCAATAGTGTCAATTACATAAGCACCAAAACATACATTACAGATTACTCAAAAGACCCATTCTAATAACATGTTCTTTGAATGTCTTTGGAGGTAATCCCTTGATCAATGGATCAGCAACCATTAGAGTGGTACTTATATTCTCAATTGACACTCGTTGTTTCTGAACTCTTTCTCTAACGACTAAGTACTTAAGTTTCATGTGTCTGGAACCACTAGAGTACTTACCATTCTTAGAGAAGAAAACGGCTGCTGTATTATCACAAAATATCTTCAGCGGCTTGGCAATAGAATCAACTACACCAAGTGCTGAAATGAAATTGCGTAACCATAATGCATGATTCGTGGCCTCGAAACATGCTACGAACTCAGCCTCCATCGTGGATGAAGCAGTGATAGACTGCTTTACGCTCTTCCACGAGATTGCCCCACCAGCTAGCATGAATATAAAGCCTGAGGTAGACTTTCTGCTATCTGGGCAACCAGCAAAATCTGAATCCGAATAACCGATCACTTCTAACTGATCTGATCTCCTATATGTGAGCATATGATCCTTCGTCCCTTGAAGATACCGCATCAATTTCTTTGCCAATTTCCAATGCTCCATTCCTGGATTACTCTGGTATCTTCCTAACATTCCAACTGCAAAACTGATATCTGGCCTGGTACAAGTATGTGCATACATCAAGCTCCCAACTGCTGACGCATATGGAACTTTCTGCATTTGTTTCTTTTCTAAGTCATTTCTAGGACACTGACTCCCACTTAATTTGTCACCCTTCATGATGGGTGCACAACTGACTGAACAAAGTTCCATGTGAAATCTTTCCAAGACTCGATTGATATAACCTTTCTGAGACAGTCCTAACAATCCTCGAGATCTATCCCTGAAGATCTCTATGCCAATGACATAAGCTGCCTCACCCATATCAACCATCTTAAAGTTCTTGGTAAGATAGTTTTTGGTTTCATACAGTAAACCAATATCACTACTGGCTAACAAAATATCATCCACATACAGAATCAAAAAGATAAACTTGCTCCCACTGATCTTCAGATATATACACTGATCAACAGTATTTTCTTTAAATCCGAATGAGGTAATGGTATCATTAAACGTTATATACCATTGCCTGGAAGCTTGTTTCAGTCCATAGATGGATTTCTTTAATTTGCAAGCCAAGTATTCTTTTCCTTTCTTTGCGAACCCTTCAGGTTGCTCCATGTATATTTCCTCATCCAAATTTTCATTCAGAAAAGCTGTTTTCACATCCATTTAATGTAACTCTAAGTCATAATGAGCTACAAGGGCCATAATGATTCTAAAAGAGTCCTTCTTTGATACTGGAGAGAAGGTTTCTCTATAATCAATGCCTTCTTTCTGAGTGAAACCTTTAGTCACAAGTCTGGCCTTATATCGTTCGATATTGCCTTTGGCGTCGTGCTTGGTCTTAAAGACCCATTTACACCCGACTTTCTTACAGTTATTAGGCAATTCGACGAGATCCCAGACTTTGTTTTGGTCCATAGATTTCAACTCCTCATTCATAGCATCAATCCATTTGCTAGAATCATTATTTTCGATGGCTTGTGAAAATGAAACTGGATCTTTATTAATCCCAATATCGAAATCAGATTCCTGTAGATACACCACATAATCATCTAAAATGGCAGATCTTCTTTCCCTCTGAGATCTCCTCAAAGCTGCCGGTTGTGGTGGTTCTACAACATTTTCAGTGGCGATATCCTCATGAAGTGGTGAACCATTATCATTATGTTGTTCTGGTGACTCAACTTGATGATTAAGCTGAGGGACAACAATTTCTCTTGAAGGAAAGGGTATTGGAATATTTATCCTTATCACTTCAAGATCCACCTTTCTTGGTTCATCACTCTTACTAATTTCGCCATTCTCAACGAATCTGGCATTGCCAGTTTCAACAATTCTGGTACTATGGTTAGGACAGTAGAATTTGTACCCTTTAGACTTATCTGGATAACCAATGAAATATCCAGATATGGCCTGGAGTCTAATTTCTTTTCATGTGGATTATATATTCTAGCCTCTGCTGGACAACCCCAAACATGTAAATGTCTTAAACTAGGTTTCCTACCAGTCCACAACTCGAAAGGAGTTGTTGAGACTGCCTTACTAGGAACCCTGTTCAAGATATACATAGCAGTCTTTAAGGCTTCATTCCACAATGAATTAGGTACATTAGAGAAGCTCATCATGCTCCTAACCATATCCATAAGTGTCCGGTTTCGCCTTTCAGCAACTCCATTCTGCTGAGGCGTACCTGGCATTGTGTATTGAGCACAAATGTCATGCTTTTCTAGAAATTTGGCAAATGGGCTAGGATTCTGTCCTGACTCATCGTATCTTCCATAATACTCACCACCTTGGTCTGATCTCATAATTTTAACTTTTCTATCTAATTGTCTCTCGACTTCTGTAATGAACACCTCAAGGATGTCAACAGCCTGAGATTTTTCATGAATTAGATATACATAACCATAACGAGACAGATCGTTTATAAAGGTGATAAAGTATCTCTCTCCCGTAAAATATGGAATAGAGAGTGGTCCGCAAATGTCTGTATGAATAATCTCAAGAAGCTCTTTGCTTCTTGTGGCACCTTTCTTGATGTGTTTGGTTTGCTTTCCTTTTATGCAATCCACACACAATCCAAAATCAGTGAAGTCTAGGTTATCCAAAATCCCATTCTTCACTAATCTTACAATTCTATCCCTGGAGATATGCCCCAGTCGTCTATGCCACAAGATAGAAGATTTTTCATCAATTAAGCCACGTTTAGAACCAACATTCGAATGCAGGGTTAAAAGAGATTGTGCAAACTCATAATTCAAGGAAATTTTATATAAACCATCACATAAAATCTCATGTCCAACCGAAATTGAATTAAACATCAAATTCAGTTTTCCACAACTAAATAAAACTGAATATCCAACAACATCTAATTTGGATAAAGACATTAAATTCCTAGAAATCGAAGGTACATAAAAAGTATCTACAAGATCCATCTGATGACCCGTCTCTAAGAGTAGGCGATAAGTTCCAACAGTCTCGACCTCCACTTTGAGACGGTTCCCCATAAAGATAAATCTTTCACTTTCCTTCGGTTTCCTGGTTGTAAGGAATCCCTGCATTGAATTAGTTATGTGAGTTGTGGCTCCAGAGTCAATCCACCAAGTATTAGAAGGAACTTCAGCAAGATTTGATTCATAACATACAAAAGAAAGATTCATACCTTTATTCTCGAACCAAGCCTTTCTCTTGTTGCAATCCTTCTTCACATGTCCTTTTCTGCCACAGAAGTAGCATTTGACAGTGAAACTCTTTCCATGACCCTGGCTACTTTCCCCAGGTTCATTCCCTTTCTTCGGTGGAAACCTCTTACCCTTTTCATACTTTCCTCTCTTATGTATAGCTCCTTGAGTTACTACCAACACCGAGTGATGTCCTTCTTGCCTCAGTCTCACTTCCTCTTGAACGCACATATTAGTCAGTTCATTCAGATTCCACCTATCCTTATGAGTATTATAGTGAATCTTGAATGGTCCGAATTGAGGAGGAAGTGAGTTGAGGATGAACTGTACCAAGAAGGATTCATCTACTTTCATTCCCAGTGTTCCTAACTTTGCAGCTTTATCAGTCATATTGAGGATATGTTGTTGGACTCCTCTACTACCATCATATTTTATGGTAATTAACTCAGCCATAAGAGTGCCAGCCAATAACTTATCAGCAGATTTAAAACGGTCTTTTACAGCAGTTAAGAGTTCTGCAGCGTTAGCAGTCTGAGGGAGTGAAGTTTTGATATTGTTGGCAATGGTCATTTTAATGAACATAAGACTGAGTCTGTTCGACCTTTCCCAGGCTTTAGCATGGCTAACCTGATCTGCTGTACTTTCAGCAGTGACTTCCTCAGGTTTCTCAACTAGAAGAGCCAGATCAAGATCCAGTACACCCAGTGTGAATTGAACATGTTCAAACCATTCAGAAAAGTTTGTACCATTCAGGGCTGGAATGCTAGATGCATGAGAGTGTAAGGAAGTGGGAACGTTCACTGAAACAAAATAGGACAATGCTCACATTAAGGCCTCGAGTCAATACAAAAACATTAAATTTTATGAAGATGAACTATTGATATCACTTTGATTTCTCCTTTGGACGAAACCTAAACATATCCAGCATTCACTCTACAGGTGAGACCTTTTATCACCTATGTAGGTCTAATATAATTTATGCCACTTAGACAGTAAGTCATGTTACCTTTGGGTATTCAATTCTACACCACTAAGTTGCACAAATTACACTACCCTACCCGGTTCGTAATTATTTGAAAGAGACTTTCCTTTGGGCAAGTCCCAATCTCCTAACTAGAACCGCCACCGAGAATATTATTGTCTTTAATGTCACCCTTATTGACAAGTCTTTTATGTAGTTGTATATTCATAAGGCTCACTAATGTAGGTCACTTTGGCAACTACTAAATCAATAAACCATATGAATATAAAACTAACCAATAATATTCTCTAACCTTTTATTTGAGTTATTCTATATTACTCCAATATTGTCACTTGACCAATTCAATCAGTATTAACACTATAATATTAAATGTGTAACATACATTTACATTTTAAACTAAACAAATATTAGTCGACTGGTCAAGGTAATCCTAGTCGACTAGGGGCAAGTCAAGTCGACTATAAATGAAAGGCTAGTCGACTAACAGAGAAACAGAGAACCACACATCTCTCGGGTCAACCTGTTAGTCGACTAGGGCAAGGGGTTTAGTCGACTATACTAATTATTAGTCGACTAACCAAAAGATCAAGTCGACCGACAGTAAAATACAGAGAGTCATTATTTCCCTGGGAGGAGACCTAGTCGACTAGAGTTGTGGGCAAGTCGACTAACAGTCGATGAAACAGAAACAGTATACTAATAACTGTTTAATCGACTGATGCCATATCAAAAAGAAAAATTAGGGTTTCTAATACTAATTTTGATCCCAGATTTGCACAATTAGAGGAATATTATAGAATTTTCTTTTTGAAACAGTTAGACAAAACCTAATTTTATGAATTTTAGATCTCAACAGGAATTGTCCATAATTTTTATTCTGAGATGTATAGATTCAAAACCATGCTCTGATACCAAATATTAAATTAAAACTTAAAGACTTCATGATGATGAAATCACTCAATAGATCTAGAATCAATACATCTCAAGAACAAGTATATAAATATATATACATACCTGAAGCCATTAGAAGGATTGATGAAGGTAGATTGATGAAGATCTCAGTCCCTTTCTTTTCTCCTTGCAAACCCTAATGTAAAATTCCTTTCTTCTCTCTGTCTCTTTTCTTTGCACAAACCCAATTTTCTGTAAAGTGATGGATTCCCACAAAAGGGGGGGTTTTTTGCCTATAATAGAGGAGAGAAGAGGGTCTACGTATTAGCAAGTAACCATATGGAGAAAACCACCCATCATGACCTTTTATCTCCCATATAGCTATTTAACTAATATAATAGTAACCTTTATATTTGGGTATACATAAATATCAGTTAGCTATAATTTATGGAATCCAATTAACCAATAAAAGGTTAGTGGGCCACTTAATGTGGGACTAACAGTTTCCTATATATATTATACATGAAAAAGAAGCAAAATGAATAATTCGCGAGTTCTGTAAATATGGTTAGAATAAACTGGATCACATTGACTCTCAACGTCCGAGCAACACCCTAAATTTCAATGCAGTTTCCTACATATGGAATTGAAGTAATACTTAGCTGTGTTCAGATTAGTTTTCAGATTTTCCTGAACTCACTCCGAAATTATAGGTTCTGACAGAGGTTGATTTTCTTCGAAAACTGCCTGAGCTTGAACTTTCCAACCCAAAACCGATGCTCGACCCTAACCTGACTGAACACACAAAAAATAAATAAATAAATAAATTGTATGCACACATATATCACATGCTACTCATGTATGTATACATATGTAATACATAGGTTAATGATATGTCTAAATTTTTACCTCTTAGCATGTTCCTCTGCATAGAGTTTTTAATTTATTTGATTGCAATAGTTAAGCTTAACCCAAGCCACCACGAGCAAATTAGGGAAATTTTTGTCTGGGTTGAGTTCGAGTTAGAAAGACTTGGGTTGGAGTCGGTTGGGTCACATTCTCTCCGCGCATTTCGTGTTCGGATTTGAACATGGATTGGCCTTTCCAAATGCCAATCAATCTAGAAGAAAAAAATGACATTAACATTTTCCCTCAAAAAAAAAATTACCTTAATATTCCTATAAACAAAAGGACCTCAATAGTCCTTGAAATTAAATTAATTAAATTGACATTCAAGCACAAATATTTATAATGACCGGCCGAACAATTGACCGGTTAAGGTTGTGAAGTCACAATTAAATCTGATGCAGTTTCCTTCAATCCGAAGCAATGCAGTCTGTATGATAAGATTAATGCAAGCACACTGTTTCTGGTCAATCATTTATTTAAGTTTTTAAGACTAATTGAGATGCACAAGTCAAATTTTATTAATCCACACTTTTGTGCAGACACCTAAACTTACATTTATTTATGAGACACTAAAATCTTGGCTGACAAGCTATTACATATAAGTAGAGAAAGACGAAACTAAAGTCTAAAATCAATCTGGCCTTAATCCAAATTCTGATTTATGAATTTATGTGGAGCTTCTTTTATTTTCAAAATGCTTTCTAGTATTATCCTAATATTCCGACTGATTCGTATATTATCGAAAATTAAGATTATTTCTGTCAATTTGATTACGGATACTATTTTCACATATCATTTGTAGAGATTAGAAAGAATTCAGATAGCCAATAACATTTTCTGACTCGTACTCCACGTCAGAATACCAAGGTATTCGTTTGGTTCAAAAAAATAAAAAAGAAAAAAACAAGAAAAATGAAGAGACTCTGAATACCTACTGTCCTCGTCAACATTGCGTGCAAATTTGTCGATTTGCTTCTCCCAGAGACTCCCTCATTGGATTCAAATTTACTAGATGTGCCATTGGGAGCTCAACTGGTCAATAGTTTCGGTCTTTTATAATTCCATTTGGTTTTTGCTCCACCCAGCTGTCCTGCAATTGGTGATTATATTTAAGTAATTACCGACGACCTCACAGCTGACAAGTCTTCATTCTATAATACTCTGCTCTGTGCTGGGTCTCGTTGCAAACTATTATAAATCCACCCCAATCAACATTCAACTACTCTACCCAAGCTGGAGATCATCCTCAGCAGATCGAGATAGGAAATGGTGATCCCCTTCTCTCTCTGGCCCTCTTTCATCTCTTGTTTGTTCATGTTTACTACTAATTAGTGATCATGATTAAAGATTACGGCTAATTCTAATTGGTGATTAAATGGTTCTCTATTTCTTGCTCCTGTTTTCGTGCTGTTGTTTTCAGGCAACTGATGGCGGAGGGGGTGAAGGCGGAGGAGGAAGAGAAGGTGGTGACAGCGGATTGCCTGGTGGAGCGGGAGGAGGAGGTGTTGGTGGTGGATTTCCTGCTGGTTATGGTTCTTATGGTTATGGTTATGGTTATGCCCGACCAGCTGGCACCGGAGTTGGTGGAGGAGGAGGGCCAGGAGCAGGTGGTGGTGATGGGGGAAGTGGCGGTCAGCCTGGACGGTCTGGAGGTGGTCAGCCTGGTCAATTTGGAATGCCTGCTTATCGTCCTTGGTGGGGGAGCGGGTGGGGTGGGGGTGGTGTTGGCGGAGGAGGAGGCAGCGGCGGACCGGGTGGTTACTATGGAATGCCTGGCCAGCCTGGAATGCCTGGCCAACCTGGCCAGCCTCAGTCAGGAACGCCTGGTCAGGCCGATCAGCCCGGACAAGCTCAACCAGGCCAGTCAGGTCATCCTGGAATGCCAGGTTGTTATCCTGAAATGCCTCACCAGCCTTTTCCTGGAATGCCTGGTCAGCCTGGAATGCCTGGCCAAGCTGGATGGGCTGGAGAAGGTGGTGGCGGAGGAAGAGGAGGTGGCGGTGGCAGTGGATGGTGTGGTGACCCTCGACTAGGTGGTTACTGGGGATGGGGACAAGGTGGCGGTGGTGGAATTGGCGGAGGAAATGGAGAGCCAGGTGACAGAGGTGGTGGAGCACCGGGAGCCCCCGGTGGAAGTGGAGGCCCTGGCGCAGATGGGGGAGGAAGAAGCGGTGGCAAAGGTGGTAGAGGTGGAGGAGGTGGTGGGGGAGGCGGCGGTGGAGGTGGAGGAGGTGGTGGTGGGGGAGGGGGAGGGGGAGGGGAGGGGGAGGAGGTGGTGGTGGTGGTCGATGGTGATAACCGTGGTCGGCAGTTGAGAGAATAACTATCGATGGGCATTATTGCACTGGCAACAAATCTCTTATGTTTCCTCCCTTGCGTTACATCCTGCTCGTGTCTCTGTTTTATGCGTGTTTCTGTGTGAGCGATTTGGTGGTTTAGCCTGAGCGCAATAAACGAGTGTGTGGATAGCATTTCATTACATTCCTGCTGTACTTGAGCTCTCTGGTTTATCCACAGGTGCCATACCACCAGTCAGCTTAAACTTCTAAATAAACTTGTTTGTATTTTGTTGTTGAATTTTATCCTGGTGAAATGCTTCACTTTGAAATATGGGCAAAAAGATCACACAATGCAACCTATCACCTCATACAGATGCTAGCAACAACACACACAGGTATGCCAAATGCCAAAGAAGATCAAGAACTAGAGCAGTACATTAACATATTTATTATGATATATTGGTGGAACAAACTTTAGCCAGGCTCTGTTTAGATGCTAGAAATGTCAAGAAAATGAAAGCAAACTTATCAAGCAACTTACCTCGAAGGTACACTGCCTCCCTTCTCTCAACATTCAAGCACACCCTGAACAGAAAGAGACAGTACTGTTAGTAGGAAACAAAATGAAAACTGCACATCACATGTAATTGTGTCCAGTTTACTGTAGCGAGTCTTCGCTTTGCATGATTAATTATACAACTAAAAATACTAAGCTTGATAGAAATGTCACATATCGTTCACCATCAACTGAACGAAGCAAACACCGTATCAGCCATATATCCTATGATCCTAAGCAGGGACTGGTGGTGCATTTCAACAATTACATTTTTCTTACTTCTTCTAAAGCCCAGATGGGCCCTTCACAGTGCAGTGACATGCCTTCCCATTTGGCTATCCTCAGGAAGGCTGTGGAGCCTCCCACCACCGATTGCCAGCAACAACGATCTTGATAGGCCCAGCAGATCGGTTGCCAACTCCGATTTTCACATTATCATGTCTTCCCCAAGATACGTCACGGCCTGAGGCATTTCCCACTCCAATTGAAAGATCCCGTGTTGCCACAACATTGCCATAGACCTCAGCTCTCAAGTCCCTGCAGACATAATTTCCAGATGCAAGATGTACAAATTTTCGTCCTCGGATCACTCCATCAGTATAGATGGTCATGTCAAGATCTCGAGGAGAGGCGTAGCCCACACACATGCGGACATTGTTACTTGACTGCATCTTCTTTGTGATGATCACCCCGTGGTGAAGGATTGGGCCCTCTCCATGAGGTTGTGCCTCAGTAATAGGGTCTGGAATTTGGGGGCGGTCGCCAATTAAGGCACTAATTTGCACCGCATGGCCAGGATGGTTGGCAGTTATTCGAACAAGGCTGCCGATGTAAAGAGAACATGAGATTGAAACATCAGCAAGAAAAATTTCCAAAAAGAAAAAAAAGGAAGTAAAGGAAACAAGATAATCAGCAGATCTGCACTGGTTCGTTTCCTCTACCTAGTCAAGTATGTATTGGGTAGCATTAAAAAGAATATATTGAACACATAAGAGAGTGAGTGTTTGGAAGGCAATCTCTGAGAGTTTTCTTCTTTAAGAATTTGATCTTGCAGGTTTCACCAAGTACTCTTCTGTCGCACTTGGTTACTAAAGCAAAGGTTGTTTTTTTTTTTAAAACATAAACAGTGGCAAACAAGTGTAGTATAAAACAGATAAGATCCCCACCATCTGAAATAGAGAGATAACTGAATCGATTTTAAGAAAAAGGAGAATAACAGGTCCACATCATTTTCACATGATAGATATTGTAATATCCCTACCCGATAAATACTTCATTAATACCGACAATATGATTTGTCTTATAATATGATTTATCTTGAATTATAAAAAAATAAATTTAAATAATATTTTGTTGAATAAATATTTTTATGTAAAGAGGAATTTAAAATCAAAAATAAAATTATATATATATATATATATATATATATATATATATATATATATATATATATATATATATAGGGCTTACTGTACCTCAGCCTGCAGGCTGAGAGAGTTTCTCAGCCTGCGGGACGTGGCTGAATATATGCCACACATCGGTCGCAGAGTGTGGGCGCCAAAAAAATCAAAAAAATCCCGCCTAAACAATCGTGAAACAAATTGACAAAAATACCCCTTTTATATGACGATGGCGACTTCTAGCATTGAAAAGTAAAAAAATATTCCATGGTCGCATACTTAATACAGAATAAAGAATACCGGAGGAAACATGCTATCGTATAGCAATGCGACCTCCTTCAGTACTGCGACCAAAGTCGCAAACTTCTTTCTCATTACGATGGTGATGACGAAGATTGGAAGTTTAAAAAAATTGTATTTTGTTTTTTTTAAATATATATAAATCTGTTTTCTAAAGTTAATTGTGTGAATTACATTTTTTACTACTATGTCTTGGTTGAAAATGCTGTACAATTGTTACAAACCTTCATTTTAAATATTTTACGCTAAACGAATATACTGCGACCATGGACGCAGTTAATAATTATATTACTTCACCCTTATAAATTTTTAAAATGAAAGGTTGCGACATTGGTTGCAGTTGCTGGACGCAGACTTAATAAATACACTGCGACCTTGGTCGCAGTTGCTGGACTTTAGTCTTAATCAACCACAACACTGCTACCTTGGTCGCAGTTGCTGGTCTTTACTCTTAATCAACAACATCACTGCGACCTTGGTCGCAGTTGGTGGTCTTTATAAATAATCAACAACACTGCGACATTGGTCGCAGTTGATGGCCGCAGTCTTAAAAAAATAATCTGCAATCTTGGTCGTTATTGCTGGTCTTTAGTCTTAATTAACAACAACACTGCGACGAGGTGACACGTCACCGCAGCAGTTGCTTAGTCGCAGTCTTTGGTCACAGTGTCGACCCTGGTCGCAGTAGTTACTGTTTGCAATGTATCTTATGCGACCTTGGTCGCAGTGTCATCTATGGTCATAGTTGTTTTGTTTGCAATGCATGGCTGCGACCAAAGTCGCAGTCCATGTAATGCAACCCTAGATTGCAGTTGCTGGCCATCTTTATCAATAACAACACTGCGACCTTGGTCGTATTTAACCATGTACACTGCAACCAAAGACTTTGACTAAGGTCGCAGTTTAAATGTACAATGCGACCAAAGACTCTGACTACATTATATACAAAAAAATTAATTACTTAACGTACTGCGACCAAAGTCGCAGTCCATATAATGCAACCCTAAATTGCAGTTGTTGGCCATCTTTATCAATAACAACACTGCGCCCTTGGTCGCATTTAACCATGTACACTGCGACCAAAGACTTTGACTAAGGTCGCAGTTTAAATGTACAATGCGACCAAAGACTCTGACTACATTATATACAAAAAAAATTAAACTATAAAGTAGAATTTTATCGCAGGCTGAAAAAATTGATCTGAAAAGATTTTATATTTTCAAAAAAAAATTTATCGCAGGCTGAAAAGGAGAAACTAGATCTTTCAAAAAAGAGGTAAAGAAATAGGGCGAAAAGTAATTTATATCCTATAAAGAGCGGCAAAAATAAAAGGGGGGAAAAATAATAATAAACAATAAGGAAAAGTTATCATAAGGGGTATTTGGTAAATTAACTTCTACCTAAAAGTGGGCCGCAAGTCAGTGAGGTGACAAATTGAGCCACGTCACCGCAGGCTGAGATAGTACTCTCAGCCCGCGGGCTGATATACATTTTTCTCATATATATAATGGATATATGTTTATGTATGTGATGTATTTGTATGTATTATTATAATTTTCTCTTATTTTCTTATTTTCCCAACCCTTAGCTCATTAGCCCAAGCCCACACCTGTTTTCTCCAACATTTTTTCTTTCATTTTTCTCATTTTAGCCTATAAGCTCAACCTAAGCCCGAAATCAATTTCTTTTTCTCTTTTCTTTTTCTTTTCTTTCTCCTTTTTTCCTCACCCTCGGCTGCCATGCACCCCCCACATGGTCTCTCTCCACCGCCTTCTCTCTTTATATCTCTCCTTTTCTCTCTTTGCATCTCTCCCTTCTCACATACTCCTCCCTCTCTGATGAGGACATCACGCCGCTTAGGGGGCGATTCGATCGCGTCTATTTCAGGAAGCGACGTAATGCAATTCTTTAGTTTTAACCTAAGTTTATTTTATACTTGTTTCATGTTTTTTTTAGCTGATGTAGAAGGTATTCTTTTGTGGGCGTTTAGTACCACATCGGTTATTCTTTTAGAAGTCATTTCTTGTAAAGCCTATAAAAGGCTCCCTGACTACTTCTTTTGGATTATTGAATGATTAAATTTTTTTTCAAATTATCTGGTTTAATTCTTGAGTTTCTCTGCTCTCAAATTTTGGGTGAGAAGCCCGCGTAAGGGGTGAAAACCCGAAGTCCTTTCCTGTTTTGAATTTCAAATTCGGTTACGATTTGAAGGTGATTGCGATCCAGATTAGTTTTACATTATTTGATATCAGACCCCTGGTTTTCAATTCTCTTCAAAATTTTCCTCCTGTTTCAAATCTTCCCCTATACCAATCCCAGATCCATTCACTAAAAAAATACAATGTAGAAAATTCCCAAAATTTCTCATCGAAATAGCCTGAAAATTTTAAATCGACACTGTTCATTCATCATCAATTTTTATCCCCCCTCCAAATCCCATCGCCGCTTCCTCCAAATCCCGTCGCCGCCGCCGCAGTCGACACGCCTCCGCCACCATCTCAGTCTCTCCGCTCCTTGACGCCGTCTTCAACCATCGACGACATCCCCAATCATCGACGACATCCACAACCATCCACGACATCCACCTTCGACGCCAAATCCAAGCTTCACCAACACTGCCGACTAAGACGGAACCCCTTCAAACACCGTCGCTGATATAATCGGAGCAGTAGGGAGCAGATCGGGGCGGATCGAAGCCTCCAAGGCCTCATCGGAACTTCCCAAACCTCGATCGAAGCTTCCAAGGCATCGCCGGAATTTCCCGAGCCTCGATCGAAGCTTCCAGGGCCTCTTCAGCCATTCGCCGTCCTCGTTAGGTCTTTGTCAACACCCTAGAAGTCGCCGGGTCAGCTCCTCTGACCTAGTCGCGCCGCCGAACCTCCATCGCCGCCATCCTCGGAGCTGGAGTCTGCCGCTGATTGCCGCCAAGCCCTAGCCAAGATCGAAGGGAGAAAGGGGGTGAACGGGTGAGAGTGAACAGGTCCCTAAAGGCTAAACCCGTTCGCTTTTTAAGGAAGAAGTTTAGATCGGGTCGGAGCCGGACCGTTCGATCCAACGATACTCGGACCCGCGACCCATTTAAGTGACGCCACCGCTGACATCATCGTTTGAGTTGTTTTGCTGAGTTAACTCAGTCCAGAGGAGTCCTAACTCAGTCCAGAGGAGTCCTGACTCAGTTCAGAAGCAAAGCAGTGCGTCCGAAGGCCGTTCAAGGCTCGTTTCAAATTCAAATCGAGTCGTTTTCGAGACAGCGGATTCATGATGACCCGTACTACGCGTCTATAGCAGTCACATTCAGGTTTGAGACTCGGTCGCCTCCCAGGTAACTTTGAATATTTCGTTCAGTTATTCCTGGTACTTAATTGAGATAGCTAGCTACTTCAATTTGTCGCAAGGTAAAATTTATTGATTGTTGTCCATTAAATAGTGAGTTGTGTGATTCTCACCTTAAGTGGTAATCTGACTTAATATTAACTGTGCAACTAAATTAACTTGAATTCGTGATTACTTGACTCAACTTGGAATTAACTGTGTTAGCATGTATTTTAGTCACTATCTCCACATTATATTTTCTTAATCACATGTTAATCTACATAGCTTAAAGTTGGTATTATCTTTCATTAATTTAATCTCTGACTTCTCTTGCATAATACATTCATCATTGGATAGTTTGCATTTAGGATCAGCTAGAATCTTGCATGCCTACTAGAAGTGGTAGAACTTTTTTTGTAGGAGAAACTTCGACACCAATGGACCCTAGCATTTATGACACACTTAACATACTCATTGACAAGATAGAAAAAATGGACCAGCATCTACAAGAAGTTAGGGATCAGATTGATGTCAATTGTAGGGATCTAGCAGCCCGACTTGATAGGTTAGAAACCAATCGGAGGATAACCACAAAAGAGGAAAATTCTCGAAACAGCAGTAGATCACCCAGGCGAGAGCAAGTTCAACCCTACAATACAGCTGACGCTGATACTCAGTATATCAAAAGCGTTAAAGTTGATGCTCCTTCCTTTGACAGACGCTTAGATCCTCATGTTTATATAAACTGGCAGTTGGCTATGGACCAATATTTCTATTGGCATGACATGTCTGAGTAAAGAAAGATTCGATTGGACGTGATGAAACTAACATGACAAGCAGGACAGTATTGGGAAAATCTTGAGAGGATGATGAGCTATAGAAGGGAAGACCCAGTGAAAACTTGGGAAGGCATGAAAGAGAAGATTATGTTAAAGTACGTCCCACCGTCATTCAGTCAGTAATTATTGGATAAGTGGAATTGATGGACTCAGACTCAGGGAAACAAGTCAGCCACCAATTACATTACTAAATTTGATGAATATTTGAATCGGTGTGCAGCAAGTCTCCCGAACAGACCCTATCTAGGTTCAGGTCCGGTCTTAGGGATGATTATAGCCGAGAGCTTATCGCTCGAGATATCACGACTCTAGAACAAGCATATCAGCTAGTCACCGATTTAGATTGGTCTAGAGGATCATATTTTCATTGAACTGATTTTATGGATAACTCTAAAACCGTCACTACTAGCAAGCCAAGCTTTAGCCGACCTCTTCCTGCCTCAAGCAAGCCTGCCTCCATTTCCTCTAGCGTCAAATCTGCAAGTCCTTCTGGTGCAAAGTCAATCACCCTTGAACAGTGTTTTAAATGTCACCCGACATTTCGTTTTCAAGTCCTTACCGCTACGACATTCCTACCCGCATTTGAAATGACGTTTTAGAAAATGTTGGCCGACTTTTCGGGAAAAATCCGATATGTCGGCCAATATTTTCCCGAAATGTCGGCCAACATTTTGGGAAAAACTCAATATGTTGATTGGTCTTGAAAGCTGGAGCAATTGAGAAATTTTAACAATAGATTAGTGAATATATGCAAAATGTTTTTAATTATACATATCCTAAACATATTTATATAGTTTTGCATAAGTTGTGTATATATTACCTTGATAAGAATTTTTAAATTACATTATTTAAGACATCTAGGATATATATTTGTTATCCGTCATGACGTCGGAAATTTACTAAATGGCCCCGAAATATCTCCGAAATCTGAAATCCGACATTCGATTACGACATCCGACATTTCCCTGATATCCGACATTTAAAACACTGCCCTTGAAAGGAGAATGGTTAGTGAACCAAGAAAGGTCAACCCAAAGACCCAATGCTATAAGTGTCAAGGGTATGGACACCTTACCAGCCAGTGCCCGAGTCAAACTAAAACCCTCTTCGTGAAAGTTCCTATTGAAGATATGGAAGAAGAAGAGGATGATGAAATAGTGGTTGTGCACTAACGAAATGATGACTTGGATGCCTCTGTCGAAGAGAATGAATTCAATGGGTGCATCAAAATTGTGAAAGTGACGGGCCTACCTCCTAGTGTAGGCCGAACCAAATTAGGAGTGGCTAGGTGCACTTTAGCCCAGCCTGAGCCACTCAACGACTGGAGAAGGACTGACATATTTCAAATTTGCACAAAATTGATAAAAAGAGCTACAAGGTGATAGTGGATAGTGGCAGTTGCATCAATGTTGTTGCGTCAAAGTTAATCACCACCTTGGGGATGAGACTGATAAAGCATTCAAACCCCTATAAGGTCACATGGATCGATGCCACATTTTTAGATGTTCAGGAGAGATGTCAAATTCCCATCTAGTTTGTCACGTACACAGATAATGTGTGATGTGACATACTCCCCATAGATGTTAGTCATATCATTTTGGGTTGACCACGGTTGTTCGACTTAGAAGTGATCATATATGGACGTACCAACCAATGTTCGTTCGTCCATAACGGAAAAAGGGTGAAGATTATGTCGAATCAACCGAAACCACCAACCCGAGAAAAAAAGGTTGACAAAGGCAAAGACAAAGTAGATGTCCTAACTTCTGAAAAGAAGGGTGATAAGGGCAAAGGTAAGATGGTAATAAATTTGATTAGCCATGATCAAATTGAAAAGAGCTTGCATAAGAGTTTTACTTGTTATGCACTCGTGGCTCGAGAGAGTGATCGAAAGATCGAGGTGCAGACCCCCGAGCACATTAAACCAATCCTAGAAGAGTTTTCTGAAATTCTCCCATAAGATCTGCCAGGTGAGTTGCCTCCCTGCGAGACATCCAATATACTATTGACTTAGTCCCAGGAGAAACTTTGCTAAACCTGTCCCACTACAGAATGAACCTTACGGTACATGTAAAGTTACAACGGCGGGTAGGAGAGTTACTTGACAAGCGCTTCATCAAAAAGAGTTTGAGACCGTGTGCAGTTCCTGTACTCTTGGCGCCAAAGAAAGATGGTACATGGCGTATGTGTGTAGATAATCGCGCCATCAACAAGATCACTGTCAAGTATCGCTTTCCCATTCTCCGTCTTGATGATATGCTGGATCAAATGTCAGGTGTCACAATCTTCTCCAAGATTGATTTTAAGAGTGGGTACCACCAAATTAGAATCCGTTCAGGAAACGAATGAAAAACTGCATTCAAAACTAAAGATGGGTTATATGAATGGTTGGTTATGTCTTTTGGGCTGTCCAATACTCCTAGCACCTTCATAAGAGTGATAACTCAATTGTTTCGGCTATTTATCAGTAATTTCATAATGGTATACTTTGACTATATACTGATTTACAGCCTAACTCAGAAGCAACATATGATCCATTTGATGCAAATCCTCCGCACACTTCAAACTGAGAAGTTTTATGCAAATCTAAAGAAGTGTGCTTTCTGTACGGACAAGGTGGTCTTCTTAGGATTTGTGGTTTCATCTGAAGGAGTTTCTGCGTACTCTGAGAAGGTGAAAGCAATCACTGAGAGGCCACAACCCCTAATGATTAGGGAAATCAGAAGTTTTCAGGGTTAGTCACTTTCTACCGTCGGTTCATAAAGAACTTTAGTGTTATTATGACACCTGTCTGAAGAGCGAGGGATTCCAGTGGACTCCTACCACCACCAAGGCTTTTGCAAAAATTAAGAAGATGATGACTGAAGCTCCTATTATGCACCTCCCTGACTTTTCGAGGGCATTTGAAGTAACATGTGACGCATCGGGACTGGCAATTGGTGGTGTGCTAAGTCAAGAAAACCACCCGGTTGCTTATTTCAATAAAAAATTAAATGACGTCCGATAGCGATACTCAACGTATGACAACAAATTTTATGCGGTTGTGTAGGTTTTGCGTTACTGGAGGCATTATCTGTTACTGCAAGAGTTCATGTTGTATTCGGATCATGAAGCACTTACGTGCCTCAACTCTCAGAAGAGACTAAATGCGAGACATAGCAAATGGATGGAGTTCCTCTAGGATTATATATTTGTTTTCAAACACAAGGCGGGAGTTGAGAATAAGGTCACTGATGCACTCAGTCGACGTGTTATGATTTTGGTAGCTATGAGTATAGAAGTGATTGGGTGCAAGAGAATGAGGGAGGAGTATGACTCATGCCCCGACTTTGCAAAAATTTACGTCACCTTACGGGATGGCTCCATTGGTGAAATGGACGGCTTTCTGCTATAAGACGGTAATTTATTCAGATTCCGTACGCTATGTATTCATGTACGTCCCTCAGGGATTCTCTTGAAAAATACATCCTAGAGGTCTGGCTGGACATTTCGGTCAGAACAAAATAATTGAGGTTGTTGAACACTGATTTTACTCGTCGAGCTTGAAGAAGGATGTCGCTAAAATCATTGGCCAGTGTCGCACGTGTCAACTGGCCAAGCAGAAAAAACAGATTATCGGACCTTACACTCCTCTCCCTGTGCCCAACTGCCATTGGTAAGATGTGAGCCTAGATTTCATACTAGGGTTGCTAAAAACTCAAAAGAGGCATGACTCTATCCTAGTAGTGGTTGACAAATTCTCCAAAATTGCTCATTTCATTCCGTGCTCCAAAACTTCAAATGTGTCTCGCGTAGC
This sequence comes from Agave tequilana, assembly GCA_038442645.1. NCBI lineage: Eukaryota > Viridiplantae > Streptophyta > Magnoliopsida > Asparagales > Asparagaceae > Agave > Agave tequilana. The sequence goes on along the minus strand of JAVJIF010002723.1, from coordinate 101,629 downwards.
TGTCCTGTTCTTTGATAACATCGTCAAGTTACATGGGCTGCCCAAAACTATGGTATCCGACAGGGACGTTAAGTTTGTTAGCTACTTCTGGCAAACACTTTGGCACAAAATGGGTACCAAATTGAAATTCTCGACAGATTTTCATCCACAAACAGATGGCCAAACTGAGGTAGTAAACATGACTAGGAAATCTCCTTAGGTGTCTTGTTGGGAAAAATTTAAAAACTTGAGATCTCATTTTACCTATGACCGAATTTGCATACAATGATTCTGTCAATAAGTCTACGGGTCTTGTCCTTTTGAAATAGTATCTGGATTTAAACCTAGAGAACCAATTGATTTAATTCTCATGGCTCATTATCATTCTAGAGTATCAGATTCTGCATCAGCATTTGCATCCTATATACGTGCATTACCTGAAGAGATCAGAGAGAAGATAATAAAAAATAATGTTGATTAAAAAGCTTCTGCATATTTACACCGCAGATTAAGGTCATTTAATGTTGGTGATTATGTGATGTCTGCATGAGACCCGAGCGGTTTCCTCCAGAAACCGCGAAGAAATTTCATGTGCGAAGTGTAAGGCCTTTCCAAATCCTCAAAAAAAAAATCAATTCAAATGCTTATGTGGTGGATCTCCCACTGGACTTTGGCATCAGTTGCACTTTTAATGTTAAGGCCTTGGTTCCATATAGAGGTACTTTTGATACCCCTTCTGATCCATTCGTGAATGAGCCTACTCAGGACCTTCTTTCTGAGAGCCCCTACCTCCACTTCCTCTTAAATTAATCCATGCAACAGAAAACATAGATTTTATTTTGGATGATCAGATTGTCTCTACTAGAGATGAAGGGACGCGACACTTCTTAAAGTAGAAAGGAAGACCTGATTCAGAAAATTCTTGGATTACTGAGGAGGACTTCCGACAGCTTGATCCCGACTTACTGGAGCGCTATTAGAGCCAGCAGCAGTTTTCCACCACACACTCGACAGGGTCGAGTTCTTCCCACCCCGGGGAATTAATGAGGACATCACACAGCTTAGGAGGTGATTCGATCGTGTTTATTTCAACAAGCAGTGTAATGCAATTCTTTGGTTTTAACCTAGTTTTTTTAGACATGTTTCACGTTTTTTTTAGCTGATGTAGTAGGTGTTCTTTTGTGGGCGTATAGTACCACATCGGTTATTATTTTAGAAGTCATTTCTTGTAAAGCCTATAAAAGGCTCCCTGATTACTTTTTTTGGATTATTGAATGATTAAAAATTTCTCAAATTAGCCGTTTTAATTCTTGAGTTTATCTGCTCTCAAATTTTGGGTTAGAAGCCAGCGTAAGGGGTGAAAACTCGAAGTCCTTTCCTGTTTTGAATTTCAAATTCGGTTACAATTTGAAGGTGATTGCAGTCCATGTTAGTTTTACATCACTCTCTCCTCTCTCCCCCTCTAGCTTTCTCTTCTCACCGTCCTCCACTCGACCACCGCCGCCTGGCCCTGACCCGTCGTTGCCGCCGCCACGTGGCCACAGTCCCTCCTCCTCTTCTCCCTCTCCTTCTACTTATCATCCTTGACCCGCGCCACCCTGCTCTGCCCTCGCTGGTGTCACCGCGCCGCCAGCTGCCACCGCTGCAACCCCCTCCCCTACTCTCTTCTCACTTCTCTCTCTTTTTCTCTCGTTTCTCTTCCCCCTGCGTCGGGCATCGCTGCCGCTAGCCAGGGACCCCGCCGACCGTCCAGGCCCACGGTCGCTGCCTCACCACCGCTGCCATAGCCGCTGCATCCCTCTCTCTCCCCTGGCTTCCACTTCTTCCTCTTTCTTTTCTTGTTGGGTTTCCACTAAACCAACCCGACCCGAAGCCATACCCAAACTCGACCAACAAGTGACCCGATCCATTAATAAAAGGTAAAGTCGTATTCAACCCCCTGATGAATAACATTCTTATATTTCGAACCTTAAAAATTATTATTTTGACCAGTTAATTATTGAATTGGTTCCCAAGCGATTTCTCAAGCATCTGGAGTCCGATTCACGTGATTTTTAAGCTATTGCGTTCATGAAAACGAGAGCTATGCATCCGCGGCCATCCCAGGGCACTGAGGTCAGCGTAATCTCTAGTAGATCTCTAAAAACTCAGGTGAGTGCTTTTAATCTTTTCAATAAAATAATATCCCTTGGCGATTGTTTATTTACTATATAATGTTGATATGTGATTTACATGTTTGATTAGTTGTTGGACTATTGATTAAGAAATTCATGTAAATGTTGATCTAGAAAATTGGATAAGATTGTGAAGAGTTGAAATAGATAATTGTATGTGATTACCGTATTATTTATCGGGTTAATGTTACTGCATTACTGAGATCATCTTGTTATATTTGAAAATTGTTTGTGTTATCGTGAAAGTATTGTTATCTTATATCCGTGTGATTAATACTGTTATTGAGGTGGTACCAGGAAAAATGTGTGGAACTAAGTGCCACATAAAACAAAGTGTCATACCACACGTAGATGTGGTGGGGGGCACCTCTTGAATCTGTGGGGGCCACCTCTTGAATTCCACATCGCATGAGTGACACCTCTAGACTTATTATAAACATAATTATCGTGTATACCCAATAATCCATGTGACATTAATACTAGATAACTGACAGCGAGGTGGGGGAATTGGAGGGAGACGACGCCTGTATTTTGAGTGAACTGGGCGCCAGTATGGATGTACAACCGAAATAAGGTTGTACAACCGGAAGAAAAGATGCTTGGTGTATATTCATGTTTGTTACTGTTATTGTAGGCACTTAGCAGTGTTGGCCCGGTTCTGTAAGAACGAGCACTCGTGTGGTCGTAGTTCCGGGTATGCACAGAACCCACCTAAAGCACAGACAATATCTCTTCCTCAGTTTCAAATAACATCACATTTAATAATTCAACAATGATGATATAAGGAGTGTGTGTTATTTGGTCACTCTCTCGTTCGGATAATGGTACATGCATGCCACGTTCGAATGAGTTCAACTAAAGTGCAGGCTCTAGTATGGACTCCCAGTGGTATTGGACAAGGCGATACTGATTATTATTATTGTATAATCTTAAAATACTACGTGAAAATATACTTGTGCTATGCCTATGTTACTTTAATTGCCATGAAATAATGAACTCCCGACATATGTAATCTCTCACAGAATGACTTCACCACTATTTAACCAACACCGTTTGTTATTGTACTCAACTACTTAATTATGTATTATGTGACATTTTACTTATGATACAATTATAATGTACTGCTTTTTATTATAATTATATTATATATTGTTCTTTCATTTTATCACTCACTAGGTTGCTTATTAACGACCATGAGTTTGCATGTTCAGTTTCAAGCTCAGATATTTCGCAGGATCAGAAGTACGGTGAATACATCGCGGAACTCCAGAGGTGGACTCGCCTTTTCCGAGATCGTTAGATATCTTGCTTTCTTCTTATTGTTTCTTTCGATATAATAATTCATGACTTTGTAATATTCTTGTACTTGATCAATAAAGCTGGACTTTTGTGTATATCGTGTTTATTTCTTGTACTGAGACTTAGCGCATATACATGTAGGCTATTCTCCTCGCGTATGTGCATTGCTGACTCTCGTCGCGTCCCTTCTACAGTATATTTCGAGAATCGAGGTATAACAGATAAGTTGTAGAATTCAAAACCAACTTTTCAGAAGGGAATGATGTCATGTTTCTCATGATAAATGTGCTTTGGATCTAAGCACAGCCTTTAAGAAAGGAATAGTTGCTAAAATTTGGTGTGACAGTAAGAATTTCCAATCCCAAACGCATGGACGGAAGCACAAAAAAGAGTAGGAACTTAAAAACAGCTAAAACATATTTATGTCACTTTCTAGTTAGAGATGAAAAATTAACTGCCAAATTAGTTACTCTTTTGACTAAATCATAAAAGATTTCCTTTAAAAAAAAATAAATCATAAAAGTCAATCAAACATTTTTGCATAATAACTTGTTAGAGACCAATGTTTTTTACTTGCAAAATAGTTGCTATTTAACTTAATCACATAAATTAATCAAATATTTTCACTTGATCGTTTTAAGAATAAGCTCCACCAAATTTGTGACTATACACATTTCAAATAGAAATAATGTTTTTAGTTCTCGAGAAAAATAATAGGAATGCATTTTGCACTTTCTTTATTCTAATTACTCCATTCAACATATATATTAAAGAACAAATAACTAACTTTTAACTATATAATGCACTTGAAAGAAAATGTTTGAGTTCCAAAGAAAAATTATATAAATGTATTGTGTGTTCTCTTCGTTCTAGTTAGTCCATTCAGCATATATCAAGGATGGATAAGTGCAATCAATAGTAATCATGGTTGCAACATTGAGTTTCTAATACAATAGATCATATTTGACCCCTGAAAACTGGCACACAGGCACAAAGAAGGATTCAGTTGGGCAGAGAGGAGTCTCAGGTTTAAGTCTTAATGTAGCGAAAAGTAAAACAATAGATCATAGATCATAACTTGACGGCTTCTTACCTATGGGTGCACGGACAAAAGCATACATGTGTGTGCTAGTATTAGATCGACCATGACATTCCCATAACAGTATGTAAAGCGATATATAAATCCTACATATGCAGGACCTGTACATTTTAAGGCATATTTGATTCTTGTGATTCACTCATATTTCATGAATTGTGAAAAATCCTAGAATCTGTAGTATGCACACAGATCGGGTCATTTAGTATAGATACCACCTTGCAGTGAGCATTGTAAATTTGTTATTGGATAGGGATACAGTTAGAACTTGGGAGATACTTTGTTTGGGTAAAATTTTCCAGGTACTTGTACTTATCTGTACCTGATTCCCTAAAACTTTTTCTTATACTGATGCCTCAAGGTGCAGAACTTAAACCACATGCACTATTTTCTTTTTCATCTCTCTTATGCCACTCAGCAAAAAAACAGGGTTCAAAGACTCGGCCGAGTTGGAGTTGACCCGGCCGAGTCGTCTCCAGATCGGCAGGCTCCGTGACGAGACCGCGACGCAATCCGGCCAAAAGCCTGAGTTTTGACAGACTCGGGGCCAACCCGGCCTTGACTAGGTCGAATCGCAAGAGGACTTGGGTTGACTCGGCCGAGTCGACCGAGTCGGCCCCGAGTCGGTCAAGCATAAAAGAAAACGAAGAAGATGGATCGATCTAGGCTTATCTCGTTCGCCGCTGCCACCATTCGGCCGCCCGCCCTCCGCTGTCGTTCGCTCGCCACAGATGGATCCAGGTAAGTCTCTCTCCCTCCCTCCCTCCAATCTTTTTCTCTCTATCTCTGTCTCTCTCCCTCCCTCCGATCTCTTTCTATCTCCATCCCTCCCTCCGATCTTCCTCTCTCCCTGTCCCTCCCTCTCTCCCTCCGATCTCTTTCTCTCTCAGCTTTTTCCTTCCTATTTCGCAACGACTTCGTGACTTCATTGCTCGTCGTCATCGCCCTCCGATTTCGCAGTGGGCTCCCTCCGATCTTTCTCTCTCCGCCCTCCCGTCGTCGTCGCCCGAGGGGAAAGAGAAGGTGAGAAGAAAGAGAGAGAGCGGGCGGATGAGATTGAGAAGAAAGAGAGAGTGAGTGTGACAGAGAGAGTGAGTGAGACAGAGAGGCAGAGAGAGTGAGACAAAGAAAGAGAGGTGTGAGTAAAAGACTTACATAGAGAGAGACTGAGTCTCACCTTCTCTTTATATTGAGCGTGCTAGGTGATATATTTTAGACATATGATACATAAATATTGATGTCTAATTTTTTTTTAAATTTATCGATATTTTTATAGAATTTTTGAGCTTTTTATGTAGCATTTTGCGTGTACCGCCCGAGACTGATCCGAAACGCCGCGACCAATGCGTCTCAATGCCCGCCGAGTCAGCGATCGAGACAGCGACTTTGAACCATGGCAAAAAAAGATCTTGATGTAATACGAGTGGATCACAATCACCTTCAAATCAATCGAAAAGGAAAGTGGGCTTTGGAAAAGAAATAGAAGGAGAAGATTAGGGTTTGAGGGAAAAGAGATAAGAACATGATAACTTTGGGCTTCACACCCTAAGACTCAACATAATAATCTCACGAATTTAACAGAAAATTTTCATTTATTCATTCATTCAATCAATGCCAATAAGAGAAGTTTTGAGGTCTATTTATAGGCTTTACAAAAGTCCAATTTTTAGATATAACCAATGTGGTACTAAATTTCAAAATAAAAAAACTAAACTCAAAATAAACTAAGGCATAATAATAACTAGCAAACAGTGTGATGTCCTCATCATTTCCCTCGGGGTGGGAAAAACTTGACCATGTCGAGTATGGGCTTGCCACCCGAAGCATCTCAATCGGGCCATGGTGATGTTCGGAGAACCGCCGGTCATAATCAAGTTTGAACCATGATGGTGGAGGTGAAATTGGCCTCCGTAACGAATCAGCGACAATTGATGGTAAATCTGAAAAGATGCATGCAGTCGAAAGAGTCGAATCCACTCCATTGAAAATCGAACTGATACCAGGGTCTCATGGGAAATCCAAGTCATCAGTAATAGAAGTAATCATTTTCAGAACTCTCATAGGACGTGTACGTCGAGTGTGTCACTGACTCGCAGTTCTAAGAGAGTGAATCGTAACCATCACTACATTTTTAACTACAAATTCTACTATATGGATAGGCAGCAAATTTGTAGTTATCGTTACAAATTATCTATTTATGAGTCTCATCATCATTTCAGGCAAATGCAATGCAACAAACTCACTAGGTAAAACTCCTAAAGATATGAAAAAAGAGATATATAAATTTTCTGAGAGAACGTACATCAGATACCGCTAGCAATATAACATAAATAGGACCAACAGAAATATGACCAAAATCAGAAAATAAACCTGAATATTCACTAAAAAAAGAAACATTAAGAGTAACCTCATGAACCATCGTAAAGAATTTTACTGGCTCACTAAAAGAAAAAAAAAAGTTAGGAGCAACCACATAGTCACAATCTATACAAGAAACTCAGATGACTTACAAGATGTAATGACGCTAGTATCAACTGTCTCAACCTCAATTCCGTCCTCTATCATAAGTATGACAAGTGAATACCTAGCTACCTGTATGGGCATACTAGACTCCACTAATACATACTCAAAATCTCTAATATCATCCTCTAAAACATCGATATCATCATGTATGGGTGTACTAGACTCAACTAATGTATCCTGAGTTATAAACATGAATTTTGTCAAGTGTGGTGTACTAGACTCTATTAAATCAACATCATTAGTAACCTCAGAAGGAATATGAACATCCTCTACAATTCTCGAATTATCAACGTCATCAATTTACATATTATCAGTATATTGACTCTTTGAGGAGAACAGGTAATCATAATGTTCAAATTCTCCATACTTAGAACACTTAATCGAAGAGCACTCATAAGCACAGTATCCATATCCCTCACATGTAAAGCACCGATTTTTGATTTCGCAGGTTGATAATTTTAGCTCTAAAGCTAAAAGAAACATCTCTTTGACAACTTCATGACATGAAAAATCAGCTCTATTTTAAAATCAGGTCTCAATCCGTTATTAAACCAATATATAGTAGAAAGATGATCTATCTCAAAGCCATATTCAAATACAAGCTTCTCAATTTTAAGGTTATACTCGGTAAAAGAGAAGTCACCACGACGTAGATAAAACAACTCATTAAAAACTCGAGATTTAGAGAGAATAAATTTTTCCCTTAGCTTTTCCTTCATTTCATCCCATGTCTCTATAGGTCCAGAGTATATTCTCTCTAGTTGTCTTTTTATGGTAGTCAAATAATCTAGAGCTAAAACTTTTAGTTTTCTCTCAGCAAACTAGACTCTATGTGCATCAAAAAATTCATACAAGTCAAAATAATAGTCTAAGTGCACTATCCAATCACAAAATTTACGAGATAATACATAAAATAAAAATTAGGAGGCTATACATTACTTTTTCGTTGGACCTCATCTCTCCTAATTGCACGCCTATCATAATAATTACGCTCTCTAGTGCGATGTTGTGATTCTGTATTTCGTGACTCACGCCAATCATGATATTACAGTCTCTAGTGCGATGTTGTGAATCTGTGTTTCGTGACTCTAGGAGACGCAATCAAAATTTCGTGCTAAACTCAGATATATCTACAATTCAATCTAGGACAGACTGTAATCAAAAGAATACAAACAAGCGGATGATCATGCTAAGTTCTTAGACTCAGACAAAACTAAATACATGCGCTAAATGATAAAAAAAGCAAACAAACAGATGATTATGCAAAGTTTCTAGACTCAGACAAAACTAACGCATGCACTAAATGATAAAAAATTGCAATCCTAATAGGTTCAATCTCTGTATGTGAAATGCAATCCTAAGTTTTGATGTTTAGCAACCGTCAAATGACATAAAAAAACATTAATAATTACGCATAATAAACTATAAATAAATGCATAACCACTAGAGTTTGTAAGAAATGAACAATTAAAATTAGGTCAAGTTATGATATCACCTGAGATGAGTAGTTCATGCTCTAGCATAAGTCCTGTAAGAGTCTTGAAATGATTCTCCACAACTAATGACTGCAGTTCTTGCAGGGAAGCTCCGAAACAACTACAACACGGACTAGATGGGACTAGAAGAAGACTGCTTCTGAAAAACTCGAATCGGGTTTGAAACGGGCACAAAACAGCTTCTAGAATAACCTGCTGAGTCACCACCAAGTTGGAACTGAGTCAGGACTGAATCAGTATTGAGTCAGGACCGAATCAACTCCCTTCTGCTCACTGAGTCAACCTGGGTCTGAGTTGGTGGCTCGAGTCAGCTCGAGATTGGCTCAGGTCTGAGCTAGCGACTCGGGGCAGCTCAGGGTCAGCTCACGTCTGAGCCAGCGGCTTGGGTCAGCTCAGGTGAGCCGATGACGTCAGTGTCAGCTCCAATCGGCTCAGGTAGGCTCGGGCAGATGTAGATCTCTATCAGATCGGATCCGAGGCTGCAAGCGGGTCAGCGCTTTTTTGAACTGGGTCAGATTCATCAACTTGAAGCGGATCGGATCGGGTCGGGTCATAGCGAGTATGTAAAGTCAGACCCGATCAAGATTGAAACAGGTCGAGCGAGAATCTTGACCCGAATCAACTTGTACCTTGTCAATGACATTCGGCGGCGCTGCTAAAGTGATTGGCGGTGATTGGCAAAGTCGACGGTGATCTGGTGTTGTCGGCGGCACAAAGAAGATGACGATGGCAATGAAGACGGCAGGCAAGAATGGCGGCGACAACGAGATCTAATGGTGATGACGAGATCTGTCGGTGACGACAGAATCTAAGAGAGATCAGGGAAGTGGTGGCAATGGTGGTGACGCAAGGGGAGAAGCAGACGTTGCGACCGAGTCGGCTGTTGCGGTGTGATCGCGTCGAGCAGACGAGGGAGAGGAGAGGTTGAGGTCATCGAGGATGACGACGGAGATAAAGACGAAGGAGAGGATGGCATGTCAGGTGGAGGAGGCATGGTTCAAAGTCGCGGTCTTGGCCGCTGACTTGACGGGCACTGAGACGCATTGGTCGCGGCGTCTCGGATCGGTCTCGGGCAATACGCACAAAACGCTATATACAAAACTAAAAAAATTCTAAAAAAATCACGACAAATCTTAAAAAAATAAGTATCAATATTTATGTATCACATGTCCAAAACATATCAGCTACCACATTCAACATAAAGAGAGAGGGTGAGACTCAATCTCTCTCTGTAAGTCTCTGTCTCACTCACTCTCTGTCTCTCACTCTCTCTGTATCGCTCACTCACTCACACTCTCTCTTTCTTCTCAATCTCACCCGCTCTCTCTCTTTCTTCTTACCCTCTCTATCTCTCTCCTCGAGCGACTACACCGGGAGAGGGAGAGGGAGAGAGCAAAGAGCGAGATCGAAGGGAGCCATTGCGAAATCAGAGGGCGACGACGACGAGCGACGAAGTCACGAAGCTGCTAGGAAATCGGAGGGGGGAAAGCAGAGAGAGCAGAGGGAGGGAGAAAGAGAGGTCAGAGGGGGAGAGAGATTAGAGGAAGGGAGAGAGGGAGGGAGGGGAAGGGAGAGAGAAGACGAGGGAGAGAGATCGAAAGGAGGGAGAGAGGGAGAGGGAGAGAGCGATTTACCTGGATCCATCTGCGGAGGTCGGGCGGCTGCGGCAGGCGAGTGAATGGCGACGACGAACGAGATAACCCTAGATCGATCCATCTTCTTTTTTTCTTTTATGGGCGTACTTGGATTCATGAAAGTGAGAGGAAAATGGGAAGTAGGAGGTGCGAATGAGAAATGTGAAAGTGTAGTTAGAAATTGAGATTTGTGAAAATAAGTTTTCTAGTGTTTGGTTATAATATGAAAGTGAAAATGGTAAAATATATTGTGTTTTCTGGTGTTTGGTTAGTAATGTGAAAGTGAAAGTGAAAATTTTGGCAACAAAGTTGACCACAAAATAACATTAAATTAAATATTATTTCTAAAATGGCGTATTTTAACTGTAATTGGACTGCAAGTAAGAATTACATTACATCAAAAATTACATGAAATTTGATTCATATTTGTTTTAGAACATGTAGATAATAATCAATGGTTTAGATCATGGATATAGATGTGCTACAGTGAATTTTCATAGGCGTATATAAACTTTTATGTTACACTCTATGTATATTAAAACTTTCCCATATATATAGAGAGAGGTATTTATACCTCAGCCGCCAGCTCAGCTGGCGCTGCGATCCTTGTGGCAGTCCTAAAAAATTTCAGATATACTCAGTCTAATTAACACTGCGATCATAGTAGCAGTCCTCACAAAATACTGCGACCATGATAGCAGTCCTCACAAAAAGTATTGTGACCATAGTAACAGTCCTCACAAAAATACTGCGATTATGCGTTGCAATCAGGATCTGTAGCTAAGATTCAGCCACATTGCCACCAGCTGAAAGAGGCAGCTGAGGTACATTTTCTCATATATATATGTGTGTGTCTGTATGACTATATATATATATATATATTTGGGTACTTATTTTTATTACACAATCAAGTACTTGTAGAATGAGTTTATTACTAAACCAGTCATATAATATACAAGTCATGATGATAAATAAGCGTTCACAGAAACATAAATATAGTCATAGCATGAAGTAAGTCAAGTGTAATAAGTATAACTAAATAATCACCTAGTAGTAACCATCACAAGAATCACAAAAGTACAAGATTAATTATGAAGATGTCCCTAGTGGTTATTAATTAGGTGACACTACCCCAACCGCCATGTATAGTAGACGTATCCCATCGTACGCCTACTACATATGTCAATTGGGCCCTAAGACGCGAAAATGAGTGTCACATACCACAGCTTATTCTCGTATATTAACCAATAGTTATTGTTGTTTGAAAACTGCTAGTAGAAAAAGTATCCGTGTACCCAGCAGGAGCCATGCCAGAAGTAATACAGTATAGTAATATATAAGTAGAATGAGCACATCAATAACTAATGTCACAAAGTGACATGCACCATGTAAAATAAACACCACCATACCTTGTACATAAGTAGGGATACTTAAGGTATACTTGCTCAGTTTTCATCATCAATTTCTCCTATATTAGCCCCGTGTGTTGTCATTTTTTCAACCAAATTTATTATAAAACATGAATATCTTGCGTGAACCAAATGCCAAGAATAACCATACCACCATGTCCTTGCCAGGCCTATATAATCACCATGTACCACTTTCCCAAGTAATTCTAAGTACATGTCTCACGCAAGTGTTTATTCATGCTATTTAAATCTTTCATATTCATGTTCATGTGTTCATGTCCAAGATGTTCATGCTGTAATTCCTATATCATGCTCTACATGAACAATGTCAGTCATGTCAATTATTTGTCCAAGCATGGGATATACAAGTGATTAAGTAGAGGTAATATCAATAACATGCATGAAAATCAGTGTCAAATAATAACGTGTCTCAATTCGTCCATAACTAAATTTCGAATTTAAACTTAGAAACTTGACATCTATTAGTGTTAAGATTTTAATTTTAAGTTAAAATTTGTTAAAGTTCCATTAAAGAGTTAAAATTTGTTAAATTTAAAATTTGTTAAGTAGAGGTAATATCAATAACATGCATGAAAATCAGTATCAAATAATAACTGCCAGTGGTATGGGACACTGGAAGAGATTGATTACAATACCAAGTGGTACTGATTGTTATTATTGTATAAATATCATGACTTATCTGATACATGTATACTCTTATTTAGTTGTACTTGGTACTGTTTCTGATCATTTCTCCGCTATCATGCTATATGTACACTTTGTTACTTTACCTGGTACATGTTACACTTTCTGTGGTGGCATACTACTCATGTACATGTATACTCTGCATTGCATATCTTCTATTTTCTGTATACCTTGCAGACATCATTATTGTATAGACACAACACCGTATTGCATATGCCCATCTGCATGTTCACTACTATCACTCACCACTATATAACAGATTTATTATATCAAACTAGAGACTACTGTGGACATGACCCGATGATAACATGCTAGGTGGTGATGGTATTAAAATATGTCATTGTTATATTGCTACAGATTATTAAATTTCTATTATATGGTATCACTATTACCTAAACATGTATTATATATTATTATCGTGCTTGTATTACGATAGTACATATTACTGTCTCCTTCATTTTACCACTCACTAAGTCGCTTTCTGACGACCCTGGGTTTGCGTGCCCAGGTTGGAAATCCGAGTTATCGTTTTATCAGATAGTCTATTGGGTTCACATAGAAGACTCTTCATCGAGACCATTCATAGGTATCTTTGTGATTTGTTTCTGTTATCTTATTAATCCCTGTTTTTCTATCTGATATGATCACTAACATCTTCTGTTATCTTTTTTATCCTGTTTTCCTATCTGATATAATTACTAACATCTTTCTGCAGGTATTCTTGTACTTATTTGCTGCTAGAACTCTTATAAATATGGAGGTGATTTCCTGTACTGAGGCTTAGCGTACGTACGTGAGGGTTTTCCGCCCTGCGTATGTACGTCGCCATAACGTCCCCATACCTGCGGGATCGGGGCGTTACATCCTGATATCAGAGCCTAGGTTCACATCTGGTGTGGGTAACCACCTGGGTCAATGCTTGGGCTCTTACCAACAGTACAATCAGGTTCAGATTAACTTATCTGTATCTGATATTGGGATTCCAGCGACGAGTACAAGTATACCATGTCATTGACACTTCATTCCTTGACTCTTTTGTATTCCTTACTTACAGTTGTCAACCAGAATATCCGATTTCCTCCTCGTTTTCTTTGCATCTTATTGCTTCCAATCCGTTAGTGTTAGTTTACGCCAATACTTCTTCATCCCGAGTTCCTTATAGATCTCAGAGTGCGCAGCGGAAGTGTCGTGGACCTGGAACATTTCGATTTTGGGGTTGAAAATATTGTTCTCACACCTGCATTGAAATTTCAAGGACGAAATTTTTTGTAAGGTGGGGAGAAATGAACCCCCTGATCCATGGTGTACGTATCACAGTATCAGTACTCGATACGACGTACAAAATTGATTTGACCTTCCTGATAGTCAGATTGAGCCGATTTCAGTTTCAGATATTATTTTCCATTATTTTAGATTTTTCAGAATTTTTAAAATTTTTCTGGATTATTTTGGAAAATCTTCATAGTCGGTGTTAACCGATACCGAGAATCGGCTCTATGATTTTTAATTCACAAACGGAGTAGAATTTTAAAAATCTGCTTTAACCTTATATCTTAGAAGCATATTAGCTACGTTTTGGTATTTTTGAAAATTTTTCTGAAGTTATGAAAAATCGGGCTAAACTGGTGTCGCCCGATATCGGCGATACACTCCAGAATTTTTAACTTGCAAACCTAACTTTATTTCATGAATCCGATTTCACATTCCTCCTCCATGTAATATTCTCTATTTTCTGTAATTTTGGGAACTGTTCGGAGCTGGTCCAATATTGGGCCAATATAAATAATAATAAAATATTATTTTTAATCTATCTTTTCTTTTCTTTTTCTTTTCTTCTCCTTTCTTCCCGAAGCCTCCTCCACCGCCTTACCCATCTCCACCGCCTTCTCTCTTCTTCCCCCTTAAAAATCTTTCTCCTCTCTCTCTACTCTCTCAAATCTCTCTCTCTTTCTCTCAATTTCTCCTTCTCACTCTCTCTCTCTCTCGTTCTCTCTCTCTCTCTCATAGTCTCTTTCTCCATCTCTCCCTCTCTCTGGTTCAGCCGGGGGTGGGTCTGATCCCCGCCCGAGGCCACCCCAGCCCGGCGCCTCCCTTCCGGCCGCCGTCGCCCTTCTTCTTCTTCTTCTTCTCCTTTCTTTTTCTTCTTCTTTTTCTTCTACTGTCATCAAACCCTCTCTTTCCCTCTCTCATCCTCTCTCTCACTCTCCCTCTCTCTCGGCCTGAGACGTCGCTGGCGGCTAGACTCGCCGCCGGCGGGCCCCCCCTTCGCCGCCGGCCAGCTCAGCTGGCCGGCCACGGCGCGCAGAAGCAGCAGCAGCGCCTCTGCTGCTGCTGCTGTTAGCAAGTGTTGGGTTCGGGCACGAACCCGAACCCAATAACCTATTGGGTTAATTTGCAACCCTCAAACCCGAACCCAATAAACCCTCAACCCGACCCGTTAACCCATTACCCATATACCTTCAGTTATGGGTTTGGGTATTGGATCCAAACCCAACCCGTTGACAGCCCAAACCCGCATCAAAACCCAATAAAGGTAATTTTCCATAAACCCCCTGTTAAATAATACTTGTTGCATTTTAAATCCTTATTTATTACATATTTAACCCAGTTTGTTATGATTTAGTATTCGGGCGATATCTGGAGCATCTGGACTCCGATTTGGACGATCCTGGAACTGTTGCGATCGTGGGAAAGAGTACTACCTTCCCATGGCTAGTTTGTGAGTGTTTTTCTTTTATAAATTTTATTTATTTAGAGATCCTATTGTAACTGTTAATTAATAACTTGTAATTATTGTCATTAATTAAAACATAATAAAACCTGATTTATTATACGGGATGATTGGTTAATTAACGAGATTTCCTAAGGTAATAATGTTCATGAGCTAAAACTAGCTACTAACTTAATACTTTAACTAGATCATTATGTTTAATACTGTGGTGATACCTACATGTAACACTCGAGTAGGTGATATAGCCATATTACACTGGACACGATAGTTTACATACAGTGCATTGGATATTCACGTCCATCTATTACATAGCGACTTGTTAGACTAAACATTAGTGTGCATAAACTCGGAACACCGTGACTTACATATCCTGTCACACGGGACACTGTTATCGCATATACATGTTGCATAGATACGATGACACGTCACACTATTATTTCGTAGTCATATCCCACCGATGATAGATGCACCACTTCACGGAAAACCGTCATGTCATATATTGTTCTCATCGTTACATGGATTCTCGGCATATCACTGTTACACATGCATGTATGGTTTCTCTACTCTTGTCATATGGATCCCCGTGTATATTACATGTATTATTGTTTCATGTTATCCCCGTATTCCTGTTATATGATTGTTTTCCGTTACTGATATTGATAGTCCCGTTACTGGATACATGAGATGTTGATATGCGATGTGTGGAATCCCACATCTATTGTTCCCGTTTCCCGTTATCTTGTTCTATGCTATCAACAGAGCTCAGGTCCTGTTATCATGTGACATGTATCATGCACTGTATTTGTTCTTATTACACTGTGTACTTTAAATATCAGATCATAAATATAACTTGGGGATAGGGGAGACTTGACAGTTGACTAGATCTTATCGGGTGGATGTACTGGATCTATATTGTTACTCCCACTGCAGGGGATGGTAGTGCTGCCTACTAATAGCTCAATGAGCTCCCGTTACTTGATTCGTGCTCCCCTCTTAGCGGAGGGCCCTAGTCTCAGCAGCCAGGGGTCCGTTTAAGGCCGTGATCCCGGGTATGCACGGGATACACCTACCCGATAAGAGCTCCTCGACAATTTGGTTTCCAAGTAATATAATAAAACAGTATACACAATAGTGACGTCGGGAACACTTGTTATTTGGTCACTCTCTCGTTTGGATAATGGTACCCGTATGTCATGTCCGGATGGGTTCGACTGGAGTGCGGGCTCCAGTATGAACTGCCAGTGGTATGGAACACTGGAAGAGATTGATTACAATACCAAGTGGTACTGATTGTTATTATTGTATAAATATCATGAGTTACCTGATACATGTATACTCTTGTTTAGTTGTACTTGGTACTGTTCCTGATCATTTCTCTGCTATCATGCTACATGTACACTTTGTTACTTTACCTGGTACATGTTACACCTTCTGTGGTGGCATACTACTCATGTACATGTATACTCTGCATTGCATATCTTCTATTTTCTATATAACTTGCAGACATCATTATTGTATAGACACAACACCGTATTGCATATGTCCATCTACATGTTCACTACTATCACTCACCACTATACAATAGATTTATTATATCAAACTAGAGACTACTGTGGACATGACCCGATGATAACATGCTAGGTGGTGATGGTATTAAAATATGTCATTGTTATATTGCTACAGATTATTAAATTTCTATTATATGGTATCACTATTACCTAAACATGTATTATATATTATTATCGTGTTTGTATTACGATAGTACATATTACTGCCTCCTTCATTTTACCACTCACTAGGTCGCTTTCTGACGACCCTGGGTTTGCGTGCCCAGGTTGGAGATCCGAGTTATCGTTTTGTCAGATAGTCTATTGGGTTCACATAGAAGACTCTTCATCGAGACCATTCATAGGTATCTTTGTGATTTGTTTCTGTTATCTTATTTATCCCTGTTTTCCTATCTGATATGATCACTAACATCTTCTGTTATCTTTTTTATCCCTGTTTTCCTATCTGATATGATCACTAACATCTTTCTGCAGGTATTCTTGTACTTATTTGCTGCTGGAACTCTTATAAATATGGAGGTGATTTCTTGTACTGAGGCTTAGCGTACATACGTGAGGGTTTTCCGTCCTGCGTATGTATGTCGCCATAACGTCCCGTACCTGCGGGATCGGGGCGTTACAATGGTGGCTCTAGATCTAATATGGTGGATTTTCTACTGTTAATCATGTTAACAGTTGCTGATGGACTGAATGACGGTGTTTCTACAGCTGGTCACTCTATAATGCCTGTTATTGTTTCAAGAGATTCTTAGTTTTGCAATTTCTGCTGTTTCAGGAGATCATCAGCGAGTTTTAGAACATCTTTCAGGTGCGGTAGTAGGCTTTGTTTCTCATCTCTTTGGCAAGGGTTGTATGATGACCAAAGCTTTATCTAGGCATCTTTTGTGTGGGAAATTTAACAGTATTTTCCTTAATTTAAAACATGCAACAAATATAAATCTTTTAAATCTAATAACTACTTGTCCTAAGCATACTACTGAAATATATAATTAAAAAATAAATAAATAAATGACTTGGGGTGACGTAATCATGCAAACGCACTGCCCTAGAAGAAAAATGGCCGGACTCTCGTCCGGACCTTAAAATGACCTCCTCTCCTAGCGGTAAAAACTCCCCAGGTAGTATATCAGCACCCAATTCAGGACGATGAGCCAAGCCTCTGCTCAGACGAAGATTCATTGCCCGTAAGTGAAAATAATAGCATTGAGAAAGCATCAAAATCCGAGCGCAAGAACACAACTTTCCAGCAGAATATTTATAAAAAATTTGAAGGAGAAAGAGGATAAACAAATTTACTATTTCACGTAAAAGATGTGTGCAGAGATAAGGATATCTATAACCCTCTGTCGATCTTACTGTTTGAAACAGTCCTGAGAGAATCGAGGAATCATGCAAGTTGTTGCAACGTGCAGATCCGATTCTCTTTGAACGAGTCCAACTCAACCCGAAAAATCTCAACAGAATTTTAAACTAAAATTTAAAAAATTAACGGATAAAATCAAAACAAAAAAATTTCAGGTTTAAGAACCCCTAAATCGAACTGCATTCGTGTCCGCAGGTCGCGGGTGCGCGCCACCCGAACCCGAACTCGGCCCTGCCCGGTTTGGCATGTGCGCGCGCGTGTGGGAATATAGCCCATGGCCTAACATTCATAACATTAGGCATGGGAGGAGTTAATATATATACTACTCAACCTCTCATCTCTTATCGAATGTGGGACTAAACCCAGAGCCAGGTAAGAAGGAAACTCAAGTTTTCCCTCTAAATTCAAAACACATCCAACATTTTGTACTTCTGTGTGGATGTTATAACTTATACATATATTCATATCCATATATGATATGGCTGGAGCTATTGCTCCATCCTTACTTCTCAAGAGAGATGTCAAAACAATTAAGGCCTTAAAGTGGTAAGAAGAACTTTTGACTTTGTTTTGGTGGATCCTCTTTCGTATAGGTAACGTTGAGCAATGACAGGCTGAATCATCCACTATCACACACCCCATCCAATTGGGTACATGCATCTCACACATTTCACTATTTCAGTAGGCTTAGTCACCCTTCGGGGTTTTTTTCAAGTGCGAATATGCCAAGAGATTCCCAGATGCTCCACCCAGCAGTAATCTCATTCAAGAATCAGCTTCTTAGGAATTTAGGATTATTTTATGTCAACCCTCTGGTGTTTAAAAGTTGCTCCCCTCGCTATGCACAACCTGGCAACCAGGCCACTCCAAAGTTAACTTCATCCACTACCACAGATAACCTTCAGGTAGACTAAATGAAGACATAAGAAATGTCGTGATTCCTTTTTTGAGAGAGAGAAGCTCCGTGATTCTAAAGATAAAGAGATTAGTACTAAGTTTTTAATATCTATTTTTGTATCCATCTTCAGCATTTCAACTTAGATTCCAGAAAGGTGGTGACTAGTGAGTAGAGCATAAATCTCTCAGCAAGAGAAGAAGGCTGCAAGTGGAGAAAATTTTGCCGATGGGCCTAAATATTCTAAAATACAAAAAGAGATCTAATTTCAAGAAGAAAAACAGACAGCTACACATAAATCTTATAGAAAATAAAGATTTAATCCATTTATAGTAATTCTCTGGAAATTGTTGAAGATAAATTCAGCCATAAACCACAAAAAGAATGGAAACATCCAATTACATGGGCAGCTCAATTAAAAGATAAGTACTCGATCAAGGGGATGAAACTTGAAGTGGAGTGATGATTGGGGGGAATGGAAAGGTACCTTCGCCGACGGTGGCTGGTTCGCAAAGAAGATGTTTCGTCGTCGGTTGTCAGCGGTGTCTGCATCGCGAATTCGCGATGCGATCTGATCTGAGACTGTGAGTGAGAGCGGCTGTTGGGTCCGGCTTTTTTTTTTTTTTTTGGAGGAAGATAGTGAAAGCCCATATCCTACCTCCTGAAACTTGTTGGGCTTGGAGATTCATTATTTTTTATTACTATTGTTCGTCTCTAAATGTTTTTATTTATTTATTTATTTTAAATTTTTGCTGCCGGCTACAGTCTGATTCAACAAAATGATGATAATGATAATAATAATTAATATATCACATTTGTAATGAGAAATCGAGACCGATGAGAAATCCGCCGATTTTTAAGATGATGAAGAATAAGAAAAAGCTCTCCCGCTCCTCATGGTAGTGGTGGGAGAGGGGAGGAGGCCGGAGGGGAGAGAGTTCTGATTGTTCTCTCTCCTGATCGCTCTCTCTCTGTGGACGGAGAGGGACAGACGGATGAACAAAATATCTCTTCGATTGGTTTTGATAACTGATATTCTTAATTTATATAATTAGTATATCGCTGCTTTCAGTGAGAAACTGACCGATAGGTCAGAAGGAGGAAAAGGAAAGAAAGAATAAGAGAATAGCTGAGAGAGGAAGAAGAAGGAAGAGGTCGACGTTGCACCTCTCGCAGATGAAAATGATTGGAGAAAGTTTCTATTTAAATTAAGGGAGAAAACCCCCTTCGATCGATTTTGATAATAATATAATAATATAGTATAATATAAAATGGATCATGATAAAAATCTCAGTAAATTAATGTATAATCACATCAAAAAATATTACACGATGAATACATATACAAATAACACCGGAACTCCTTTGAAACGTAGAGCAAACGTTATGAAACAATAGAAAAATGTAGCCACTAAAGAGAAGTAGAGAGCACTATTTTTTTTATAATCATTTCAACAAGTATACCTCTAGCTATATTTTTTATTGATGATAAACCAGAGAAAGTTTATTACGTGTGTTGTCAAAGCAACATGAACCATATTTTAGCTCTTTAAATATCATCAGCATTATCATATAAGTCTTTTTATTTTTCTTTTATTATCTTTTCTTAAATTTCTACTCTTTACAAGCTATGAGAAAACTTAAAAAAGAATGGAGAATCTAGACCTTTCTCGATGTTCGTGTTGAAATCTTTTTCAATACTTTTGATTGATCTAGATGACGAATCTCCAATGAATCTATCGTACCTTTGTTGAATGATTTGTAATATAACTTCAATTTGTAATATAACTCCAACTAGTTGTAAAATTCGAAACTAGTTGCAAAATTTGAAACGTTACTGTATTTTAAAAATCCTTTTCTGGTCAAAAGTTTTAATTGCACAAATTCAGCCAATAATTCACTTTTTGTGTTTTTATACCAAATTTATTTGAAATGTAGAGTTTTTCAATGCAGGCGTGTTTGGTTGCAAGGAAGTGGGTGGAAGTAAGAAAACGGGAAAGTATACTTGCTCACTTTTCTATCTATCTAAGTACAGGAAAAGAAAAAATGAGAAATTGCCTTTTTTCTTTTCCCTTTCAAACAATCACTTCCTCACTTCTAGGGTATTACATTTAATTATGTGGTCATCTAAATCTCATTTGTAATAAGTTATAACTCAAAACAGTTAATTTTGTCATTATGTAAATCTCACTTGCATTCTAATTAAAATCTATTTTTATTTTTCTTAATTAATTTTATTTTAATATTATTTTTACGATCAGTACAGTGGTCAACTTTTTCACTTTCACTTTCGTATTATATTACCATCTAAACACCGAAAAAGACATAACACTTTTCATTAATATCTAAACACAACAAAAATTTACTAACCAATTCCAAATTCTAAAGGAAACTATTACTATTTTCTCACTTTCTTACTTTCACCGTCAACGAAACAGTCCCCCGCAATTAACCTCTATGGAGATTGGTTTATGACAACATCAGCATCGAACAACTGCCAACTAAAATTTCAAAATTTCGGAGCTTTTGCTAACTTTCAGTCGCATGAACCTCATCCAATTATTCTTCAATACCAGATTTGTCATTATCTCAAAAAAAAAAAAAAAAAAAAAAAAAAAAAAAAAAAAAAAAAAAAAAAAACAGTTCAAAGATTTGGAACAAATTTCTCTGTAGGAAACAGCAGAACACATGCGCATACAACTCTGCCGAAGGATACTTTTTGTGGGCTCACCGGTAAGAGAGCGGGATAATTCCCTGGGTTCACTAGAACTGTGTGAACCAAATTTTTCTAATATTTATTAGCCAGTGGAAAATATAAATAATCATAAAAAAGCAAAGAGGAAATAATAAGACAAAATAATATTGGCACCCATACATAATTACCGTTAATAATCTAGCCGGTGTCATTATAGCGCGGCGCAGTGTACATTTTTTCAAGGCCCCTCCTTTTTCTTTCTTCTCTCTTTGTCTAATTTCCTTCTCCCAGATTTTTCCTTTTTCTCCTCAAGTCCAAGCTCTTGTTCTTCTTCTTTAATTATAATTCGATGACAGGGAAAGAAAGAGAGACCTCTTTTGCAAATTTTATCCTCTTCTCATGCTTCATGATCTATTAGATTAGGGTTTCATTTATCAGCATTAGATGCCCCCAATGTTGAGTTCGACTCGAGATTGCGGGGGACGAGGGCGATGAGGATTCGAATAGGAATTCGAGAGGTTTTGAACTCTTTTCTCTTCTCTTTCTAGGCTTTTCTTTTCTTCGGAGAAGATAAGAAAGAGAGGGAGTGATGATTTCGGCGGGGATCAATCTAGTGATGACGGTGATCGGATTCGCCGTGAGCACGATGTTCATCGTGTTCGTCTGCACGAGGCTGATATGTGCCAGAATCCAATTGCGCGCTTCGAGAAGGAATTTTCCAACCGCCTCCAGATCCGATCTCAGTGTCGTGAGTTCTCTCTTCGTGTGTTCTTTCCCTTTCCTCTTTCTCTTTTCCATTTATGGAAGGTGTTTGGGACTTCTGATTGTTATGATTACTGTTAAACTGTTCCCTTTTGGTTTATGGTTAACAAAAGAAGGGATTTTTTTGTACTTTATACTCTTTTTGGATGTGATGGGGAAGTATGAATGAGTCAAACGCTGATTGAATGCTTAAAAAGTTCAATGAGTATTGATTTCGTTACTAAATTCCAAAATGATGCTAGTGTTCTTTCTTGAATATTGTTTTCATTCTTGGGCTCTAAAGGGTTTGTTGCCCCAACCAATGAATCACTCAATTGCTGAAATTTCAGTTGTGGTTCCAAAGGGTCTGGTGCTCTGACGAACTGAACCGTGTCTTTTCTTTCAACACGAAATTTTGTCATATTGGTCCTCGATTTTGTTCTTAATTTTGGCAGTTGTCAAAATCTTTCCTACCTTTGTTATGTAGTTAGTCGGATGATCGTTCTCTAATAATACTAAGATTTTGCCAAATAGTATGAAAACAGTTAGTAGAGAGGTATCATACTGGTAAGTAAATAGGTATCATGTAGTTTTGACTTTCTTTTTATTTGATGAACTTTCTCCTGAAACAGTTGGAAGGTGGACTCCATGGGTTGGAGCCGGTGGTAGTTGCAAGCTTTCCGACACAGGAATTTGGTGACCATTTCTCATCTGGACAAGATACCCAGTAAGTTTGACCCTTTATTGAGTTATTTTGTATGCCTTTGCTTGGTTTTATGTTATTGGTTCTCTTTTTAGCTTGTCAAGTATTGTCCTGTTAGTTCTATCCCCCTTGATTCTAAACGCTCAAAGACTTTCTGTGATAAGACTGCTATATGCTAACTTTTTTTTTTTGCCATTATATGCATCCTGTTATGATTTTAGTCTCTAGAAGGAATATTGTTGAATATCCTATTTTAATATTTGTATTCGTATGCGAGAATCTATTGATAAATTTGTGTTCCAGAATATTACATGGAAAAAGGCTTAAGAAATTGATGTGGGTGTTAGTTCAAGTAACCTACTAAATAGTTTTACAGTTGACCTGTTCACCATGCTATTATGTATGAACTTTGTCCTGTATTAAAGGCTTAAAGCATTACCCCATCACTTTGGCTTTTCACCTGAAATATAATATATACCACAAAGCCTGGTTTGCAACTTCCATTAGTGCATCTGTTTGAAGATTAGTACAACTGCTATAATTGAGAGAGTACTGAATGACACAGTCTTTCAAAAGTGAAATGACAACTTAGTGCCGTGATTTGAAGTAATTGACTTAGGATTCCCACGCAACTGAGCAATTTTATTGAAGAAAAAGTTTGTGCTAAATCACATGTGTATCATCAGATGTATTCATGTAGTCTTGAAAGTTGTAAACTACATCAATATTTAAGTACCTAGCAATTATACAAACTGAATCTTTCCCATCAATTACGAAGTCTGTGAACATCCAAGATGCAATCAATAGGCAAATTCTTGCAAGGAGGCTCTAGAATTGGTGCTAGCATGTGCAAGCCATGTTTTTGGTTGGTCCTTTGCACTTTGGCAAACTTCACTCTTTGAGCATGATTGCTGTCATCCTTCTTTTGCTGTGGCCAAGCAATGTTGCTGTGCCACAAGTGTCACTGTTTTGTCTCTTCTGAGTCGGGTCTACACAGTTGACCAGCATGTAGATCTTGCACAATCTGCTTTAACAAGTGACAAGAAGCTTCTAGGTATAAACAATTGGTTTCTATTGTACAAATATCCATCTTGAACGCCTTACTTCGAGTTGGACAATTCAATTGATAGTATAGCCTATTCTTTAGTCATAGATGCTAGTTTTTTAGGCACGTGCACGTGCTGATATTTTTTATTTGTCATAGGGTTATATTTGTCATTTGTTATTGAATTGGCTTGTAGTAATCAACTATAAATTTTGTGAATCAGCAAATATAGAAGGTCTCCTATTATTACATTAAAAATAATAGATTATAGAGATGATTTACAATACTCATACCTTTCACTTATTAACTAATCTTTTATAATTTCAATGATCTTATTTCACTTATAAATTAATCACAATGTTTATATCAAAGTTATAATGTATTACACAACCTCCTTGTCACAGAATATAATATATATATGCGCAAATTCTACTAAAGAATGTAAATGTTTTTTTAGAAGGGAGATGTAAAGTTCATAAAAATAGTTGATATTAAAAAGCCATGCAAATTGTGATTTTATCATGACTTATTTGCAAAAGTTCTCTAGAATAAATGACCGGCACAAAGGGCATTGAATGGTCTATTTGCAAAATGTCAAATAAATTTTATTTGAAGGAGATTTTCATAAATGTAAATTAAATAACCTTAATTGTTAGATGGGCCCCATGATTAGGAGCCCACCGTAAATGCTTCTTTCCCTTCCTCCGTGAAATGTTAGTCGCAATTATCTCGGTCGAAGTTCGCGCGGGGCCGGGCAAAATCTCAGGAGTGACAATCGCGTTGTGGCCCCTGCTTCCACAAAACGTAAAAAAAAAAATTGCAACCAAGTCGCCCACGCACGTGACCGGCCAGTGCATGCATGTGAGGCCAACTGGCTGCAACCCAATACTGGTTATAATAGTAGAGATCTTTTGAGTACTCCAATCGTATAACTTAAGATTGCATCATCACAATTTATGATGATCATAGTGCTTTAGCATAATGCATCAGTGACCAACTTTTGCTAGCTTGTTCTGTGTCTCGATATGCAAGTGAGCCTTCGCATAAGAAACCATCTCCCATGCATTTTATTATTAATAATATTGATGCCTAATGATATGTATAAAGGATGACTTCTCTTTGTATATAATGATCCACTATTCCAAAGTTTGTATAGCTGCATTAAAGTCAAACTCCTAGGTAGACTGCTCATATGTTCTGTGCTTAGCTTCTTATTATGTTATGCTGCTATCTTCCCTTCTGTGACAGGGTGGTGCCTAGTCCATTAATAGAGGCATCATATTCTTTGTTTAAAAAACTCCACAAAGTTTGGAATGCTAATACAAGTTGTAGCAGTTTAAATCTTTCTCTACTTTTTCTGCTGAATGGAGTTTCCCCGTATTCAGTGTGCACATTCAGTTAAGAGGCATAACGTAGTATTAATGAAGTTTCTAATATACTGCCTATAAAATATTGCCGCACCGCGGAAGTTCACTTACAAAATTTCAATATAAGCCATTCTCATACCTCGAACATTCTCTTGTCAAATTGGAAGTTTTTTCCGTGTATTGGAAGAAGAATAGTTTATTGTTGGGATTTTTGGGTTGATGTAAATATTTTGTTCTGGAGCACAATATGAACCTCCCCCAAATGTGCTATGTGCTTTGACTTTTTGTGGCTGTAAAATGTCATCGAAACAAACACACAAGAAATTTCCCATAGCTAGATTTACTACCTAGTTCGTCAAACTTGTGAAAGTACCAAGGGGATTGTGCAATTCAAATGACAACACCAACCACTCATAAAATTCCTTCATCCAAAAATATATTCACATCTGCTGGTAGCCACTCTACAATCTGTGGTCGCCAAACATCCTCAAGTCCTCGAGCTGCAGTATAGGAACTGTACTCTACCTGTTATTTATTAATTGCATGGTTGTCCATACATATAACAATTTGATGTTGTTCAAAGTTTAGTGCTTTCTGCAATGTGGTAACAACTGGTAACACAGATTTGGTCGAGTGCTAAATTAACGTTGAATTGGCAGGAACCCTTTTGCTTGCTCTTCTTGCATGAGCTAATTGGACACATTTAACAATGAAAACAATTTTTTTGGTTACATAAACCCTCTTAGTCTCTTTTGCCTCTTGGAAATGGAATCACCATTATTTTCAAGTAGGACGTCTTCCCTCCATTATTAAAATTTGAATTTTGGTTTGGTATCCCTTTCTTGTTGAAGCAAAGTGATATTATGGGTCACATCAGCATCAAATTACCAAGGCCTTCCAAGATCTTATGGCATGCATCAAGTATATCCACCAGTTTGTATCATTACTTCATCAGCAAATTGTTTGTTTCAATCAGGAGGTAACATGGCATGCCTCATTTACATTTGTTTGGCACCTTTCTTGGTTTGGCCAATTTTGCAAGGAGATGGATGCTTCTCTTTCTCTACCCTTGATCTCCCTGCCATCAACTTGACTGAGATATTCTTACTACTATCACTCTCTATAGGAATGGCATCACAAATGTTTTGGTTCAATGCATACTTGGTTTTGAAGATTTCATGAAATTGTGGATGCTTTATATGGTCTTAAACAAGGATCTCATGCTTGGTAAAGCAGATACCATCATTTTCATTAAACATATTAACAATGGTATCTTCCTTCTCCACATATATGTTGATGATATAATATTTAATTTTACTAGTGATGATCTTTGTCAAGAATTCTCTAAGACCACGCAAAATGAGTTTGAAATGAGTCACATGGGTGAACTCAACTACTTTTTGAGCCTTCAAATCAAACAATTGAAAGAAGACATTTTCATCAATCAAAACAAATATGCCAATGAACTTTTCAAGAGATTTGATATGAAAAATTCCGGAAGTAAGAGGACTACCATTAGCACAACTACTATGTTACATAAAGATGAATATGGTAAAAATGTTGATCAAAAGGTATACCGAGATATAATCGGATCTCTTTTATGCATTGCTGTAAGTAGAATCGATATAATGTTTAGCGTTTGTTTATGTGTTAGATATCAGTCTAATCCAAAAGAATCACATCTTAAGGCTGTGAAAAGAATTCTTAGATATATTAATAAAATAGTAGATTATGGTTTATTTTATCCAAGATCAAGCACATTTGAATTAATGCCATATAGTGATGCTGATTTTGCTTGATGCAAATGTGATAGAAAAAGCACTAGTGGTGCTTACTTTTTGGGACATTCACTAGTATATAAGTTTAGCAAAATGCAAAACTCTATGTCATTATCAACAACTGAGGCAGTATATATTATTGCAAGTGTTGCATGTGCGCATATTTTATGGATGAAACAAACTCTAATCGACTATGGTATTTCGTGTTCCATATCTCCTATAATGTGTAATAACACAAGTGCAATTAATTTATCTAAAAATCTAATTCAACATTCACTTACCGAGTATATTGATATACAACATCATTTTCTACATGATCATGTTATTAAAGGTGATATTTCTTTGGACTTTATATCTACCTATAAACAAAACCTCTTAAAGAAGATATTTTTGTTAATTTAAGAGAATTGGGTATTTGCTCTATTTCTGATATTAAAATACTTTTTGTATGTGTTTTGAATTTTATATACATGGATTTTTAATAATTTCAAGGTTGTTTAGTCGGCTTACCCCACAGATTAGTCGACTGTACATCAGTAGTCGACTATAAATTCGACTATTGATGACATAAGAAATTGTAAAAATTCATAAGTCTAAGTAAATGAACTATTAGTCGACTTATACGGCTTATTAGTCGACTATTTTGACAGTTAGTCGACTTATGAATCGACTAATCTGACTCATAATATGGCAAACTAATACTGTCAATTATTGAGTTTTTCTTATTGGATCTCTTTTCAAACCCGACCCAATTGACTTACACAATTTATACCTGAACTCTAAACCATCTAATCCTATCCATTGATCTCAGAATCTAACCATCCACCCCATCCTATATCACTCATCTCTCTCTCACAAAAGACCAAACCCTAGATCTATCCTCTCTTCTTCTCCAGCAGCAATTGACCAGAAGCAGTAGCAGTCGACTCGAAGCAGCAGCCCAGTCAACTAGCCTTCATCTCCAGCAGCAGCCCACTCGACCAGAAGCCTTCTCCTCGCCTCACTTTATTGGTGTTGTACCATCCTATTTCCTATCTCTTTTTCAATCATGTCTAGGTTTAAGAAATCTAAGTTGAACCCATCCTCCTCTGAGGATTATCATCAATTTCTGAAAAACCTTACTCTTGCAGATGATTATATACATTTATCTGTGTCAGAAATCATTCCAGGGAGATTTGTAAAATTTCCTGATTTCATATCATATAATCTTGACTCTTATTTCAAACAAGCTGGATTATTTCACCTATTTGCTATGGATGCAAAAACTGTTTTTTTATCAATCCCTAGTTCACTTGTTTTACACAAACATGTCTCTCTATCACGACACTAGAACTGATGGTGAATCTCTAA
Organism: Agave tequilana; assembly: GCA_038442645.1. NCBI lineage: Eukaryota > Viridiplantae > Streptophyta > Magnoliopsida > Asparagales > Asparagaceae > Agave > Agave tequilana. The sequence goes on along the minus strand of JAVJIF010002723.1, from coordinate 73,079 downwards.
ATACTCTTGTTAAAAGAACTAAAATTGAACTCACTGTCAAGAGTATTGACAAAATTCTTCACATCCTATACAAAGGACTTGATCTTAGAGAAATTGACATGTCGGATAATGAAATTTTGTCAAAAATCTTCCTCTCGGGTCAAGGTCTTCCTATGGCTAACAACAAACTCCAACATACTGCTAGGCTCATAGGAAGAATCCTTGCATACAATATTTGTCCAAAAACTGGTAGTTTTAACTACTTCTCTCATGATCTTGTTGTTTGTGTATATGCTACCATGGGTGGACTTGAGGTCAATTGGGCTCGTATCATCTATAACACCATCACCAAACAACAAACCTCATTCCTCCCCTATGGTGCATTCTTGACACACATCTTTAAAAAATTTCATGTTGATCTATCTAGTAAAATCAATGTCAATAGATCCTTTGAGCTATTTGATCACCCCGTCCTTACGATGATACTCATAAATTTCCAACAGTCTTTACCATCTTCCTCCTCTCAAGAACCCCCATCATCCCAAGCATCTCTTTCCACTTCTCGTCTATCTCAATCAACCCACTTTGATGATGCTTGCCACAACACCCTTACTGTTGAAGTTATGGAACTGAAAACACAACAAGCCTCTATGGTTGAATTCTAAGCTACACTCTCAAATCAAGGTCTTCTCATGGAGCATTTTGAATCCATGTTAATAAGAATGGATCATATGTATGAAGATCAACAGAAGATTCTTTAGATTCTTCAAAACCAGTTTCCACCACCACCTGGATCCAACCAAGAAGAAGCATATGGATGCAACTTTTTTATGCTTTAGTTGTCTCTTTGTTTAAACTACTCTGTTTTATAGTTTGTATTAATTATGTTTAAAACTCGATGTTTTTTATTAGTACTTTATTTTGGAATCACTGTGACAATTTATGTGTTTTAAATTTAGTATTTGTTCTTTGCGTTAAAATTTTGCGATATACTCTTTGTGCTAAGTACCATATGTTCTTTTGTTAATGACAAAAGGGGAGAAAATCATATGTGTGTATTATTATGCTAACAAGCATTTATGCAAGGGGCAATTCTAACAATCAATTTATATTCTATTCTATTGCTTCAACTCAATTTTTGTCTGTCATCGTCGAACAGGGGGAGAATGTTGGATCACGATGAATAATCATGCATCACTCCTTGTTTTGATGATAACAATATATTGTATGTGCTAACAATTTTTATGTAGTATACAAGGCTACTCAATAAGAATCAAGTTGAATACTGACATCATAGGCTTCTACCAACTTCTACAAGAAAATTCAAGATAGAAGGAGACAACAAGGACCTGATTAAAGATATACTATTGAAGAACTTGTAATTTGTCTTACTTCTAGTAAATATCTTGTAAAAGTCTTGATACACACATACACATATTATTAGTTGACCTATAAGCTTAGTATAGTCGACTAATAGATGATAGAACCCATATATTTTGACAAACAACCTAAGTTTAGTTGACTCATTCATCTTTTCTCTTGATTAGTCGACTACTATATTTGTATAGTCGATTAATGGGTATTTACAGAGACTTGAGTATTGACATATCTCTCAGTCTAGTTGACTATATAGTTTATTTCTAGTCGACTAATATGTATTAGAACACTGATACATGTTTTCGTAAACTCAGTCGATGTTTCAGTCTAGTCGACTAATAGACTTAACAGAATTTTGTTTCAACTTTGATTCTCAGTCTAGTCGACTAATAAGACTATATAGAAAACGATTTTTGTTCTGTTGACCCAGTCTATTCGACTTATATTTTTTTTATAGTCGACTTATTTCTCCAACAGACACTTGACTAGTCGACTAATTATCATATAGTCGACTAATCTGACGATTTATAGCTGTTGTATGATCTGATCTTTTGAATTTCTTCTCTTTCTCTTTCAACAGCTATATTATTTGAATTTGAATGTTCAAATAACTGATTTACAGTTATCCACCCCACTTTATATAGAGAGGCACCCCTCTCACTTCAAATAATGATTCAAATTCTTTCATCTTGATTAAAAAAATTCATAATTCTGTCACGTATTTCAAAAATTCTCTTTACCTAGTTCCTCATTCATATGACTTTTTAGGCAGGAATTCTAGAGAAATCCTATAAGCCACTGTAAGGAATCACCAGCACTCCACAATTAAGGCTTGTAGTTTACAATTGTACTCATTTTAAGGAAGGACTTGGTATAGAAAAGTGGTGTATAGAACTGACATAGAGATTTGTCAGTTGGTGTATATGTGTTGATTTTGTGAGAGTTCAAAATCAAGGATAAAGGAAATCTAAGCGGTTGATGCATGGGGACTGGATGTAGGTCAGAAGGACCGAATCAGGATAAAATATTTGTGTTTGCGTTCTGAATTTCTTTTCTGTGATTGATACTTTACTTTTTCAAGTTACTAATGTTTCTTGTTAAAAGTTTTTTAAGCACTATTCACCCCCCTCTAGTGTTATAGTTGCCATATACATGATCCTACCACTCCTACTATTCTTGATGATCCTTGCTGCCAATATCTCTTCTATCATCTTCTCAATTATGTTTTTCTGTTCCCAAGGGTCCCTATAGGGTCTCAAGTTAACTGGCTCAGCACCTGGTATCAGGGTGATTTGATGATAATGTGATCTTTTTGGGGGTAAGCCATGCACTTCTTTGAACACAACAGCAAATTCATGACACAGAGCATTCAGTTGGAAGTTAGGCATTGCCTTCCATGTTTTGTAGAATTTTCCTCCTTACTGCATACATATACCACCCAGCTTATGTCCCAGCAATGACCAGCTCCCATGCATGAGGTTGAATGCCATTGAATTCCCATGTCTTTCCTCCCTTGGACATCTTCACCCTTTGATTCTTTAAGCTAAGTGTCAGTTCATCTAATGTCTGGAGCCAATCTACCACCAAAACCATTTGGCATCCCCCATTAAAATCAACCACAGTCTCTACTCCGTGACTTTTGATCCTTACCCCCTTACGCGATCCTTCACTTTGCAACTTATCTCCACCTGCTACAGTCACCTTAAAAGCCTGTTCTGGTGTCACCAACAGCCCAGTCCTTTGGACCACTCTGTGATCCACAGAGTTGTGAATAAACCCAATATCGAACAGGATGTTAACAGGCCTTTTGTTGACTTGCCCCATCAGTCTGATGGTTCTGGGAGGCATTGTCCTCCATGGCATGTAGAGAGCTCAGGATCCCTCTCCTCCTGACCTCCCTTGGGCTCTAGCAAGATTTTCCTCTGTTAAGTCCCCCAGGACCTCACTCTCAATCAGCATTAAGCTACTGTTCTTGCACTTGTGTCCCATTGTGTATGGCTCATCACATTTGAAACATAGATTCTTCCGCCTGTACTCTTCTACATTTTCAGGGGTCCGTCTTCTGATGGGCAGTTGGCTTGCTGAACCTCCCTCCTTACCAATAGCAAGAGCTGATCCCGTGGATGGCGGTGCGTGTGCTGCTGGGGAATCAGTCCCTTTATAAGATTGGAACCTATTCATTCTTTTGTTTGTGAGGGCTATCATTTCTTAGGCACAAACACTTCAATAGGCTGCCACCATGGTGAGAGGCCTGCTCTTCTTCACTTTTCCTCTCAGATCTTCCTTCAGCCCTGACAAGAACATGCTAATCAAGGTTTTTCTGTATCATCAACTAGGTGAGCCAACTTGATAAAAGCCTTATGATACTCGGATACACTCCCAGTCTGCTTCAGATTGGCCAGTGCAGCCATGGGGTCGTCAAGCTCGTTAGGGCCAAATTGTGGCAGCATTTCCTCATAGAACTCTGGCCAAACACAAACTAACCCTTCTGTTTTTGTAGCCATCTCCACCATACCAAGGCTTCATCCCTCAAATAAAACACACAAAACTCTACTCGATATTCAACTGCTGTGTCATGTAAAGAAAACATCAAATTCAACACATGTCCCTCTCCCTTGAACACATGAATTTCAACCTTGGCATTCTGAGGCCACGAGAGGACCACAAGTCCCCTTCTCCATGATTCTTTGAGGTAGACTGCTTCACAGGGTTGGACGTCTGATTTACATACCGGGGACTGATTCTGGGAGTTTCCAGTGGCTGAGTCGCTTCAGTTTCTACTATCCCCTTCCCTTTCATCTGGGCATTGCAATCATGAGTCCACCTCAAACAATCCCACTAGCTCATCCTTGTAATCAGACATCTTCTCCTGCATCCTCCCTTTAAGAGATCTAGCTCGAGCATCTAGCCTCTCCTCGAGAGCACGATTACGGGCATTTGCTCGAGCATCCATCCGGGTCTCGAGAGCATGCAGTCAAAGATCTATGTGTCAGTCCTTTTGAGAGTTCCAACTGTTACCAGCTAGCTCTCGCGGATCCGATCTCATTTTTGGATCAAGGCCAACGCAGTCAATCGATCTCGCAACCGATCTTATATGATCGATCTCCTTCCCAGGATCATCGCCAACCTCCTCGAGCCTGTCAGCTTCTTGTGCTCTAATACCATTGATGCCGTCGTCACCTCCAAGATGGCCGGAGTGAACCGATGCCTGTTCTTCGGAGCCATCTTGACTTGTAATCAACAAGAAAACAAGAACTTGCAGAAGAAATGGAGAAATTAGGGTTTTGAGACATGGAATTCGGGCAAATTGGAGAACACCCAACTCACTTACTGAGCTCAGGAAATTACAGAGGATTTTCGCCTGACTTTTCAAGCTAAAAAACCAAATAAAAACCGACACAGGGCTTATATACTGTCATTGTGCATGGGGGAGCAAGTAAAGGATATACTTTGGGAATCGGGTTGCGGTATTTTCCTTATTAACACATCCATACCTGATATCCGCTAACTAAAGAAAAAGCCCAATGGCTTTTCCACCCGCCCACCTTTTGAATCAGAAAAACTCTGCATGTCAGAGTGTCTGCCCCCTACTGGAGCAACACAAGAAGAACTCCACTGTAGCAGCTTGAGACTTCTTACTTGAGCAGATCGAGAAATTCACTGGTACAGCAGCGACGATTGAACTGTATCACAACCATAGACGCTATTTGAAATTTGAAACTCATTATTTCCTTGTGCCCTTATCTTAATCCAATATTCCCTACAAACAGTATTCCCTTATGGCTTCTCTTAATCCAATATTTCGTACATATGTAGTATTCTATTCGTTCCTTGTAACAATGTGTTTTTTTGTGCACTGTTTGTATACGCTATAAGTCATTCAGTTCTTGCATGTTTCTGTAATGCTTAACTATTATATTACCAAGGGCAAGGTTATACTCTCCGCTGTCGGAGGATTAATTACCAACTGGAAAGGATACTGCAGCATACTAACTTTGAAAATCGAAGCTTGGTTGGATTATTTGAAAGACCTTTTGAATGGGAGATTAGGGGAAGGTTCATTTTTCTATCTGATGAGAAAAAGGAACTCATACAGTTGAGGCTAATAATTTGGCCTTGGAACTAACAAAAATTTGTCACGCTGATGAGCTTACCTAGCCTAACACAGACAATGGAGCCATATAATTACCTGAAACTGAACCCGCAACTTATGAGATAATTATCTTTAACAATTATTTACATGCAACGCGCTATTATATGCTAGACATTTTAAACAGTACCTGCCCATGGCTGGATCCACCTTGCCTTCCTGAAGATTATGCATAAAATCTGTCACTGGTTGCCATTACCTGACAGGACAGAAAATGGCCTGTAGTATTTTTGTGGCAATTGTACCTCTTAGAACATGTAAATGGTTTAGATGACATTTTAAACATTCAATTGTGGAATAATTTTTTGAGTCCTGTCCTTTGATGCATTAATAATTTAGATGATGGTACTTTTTTACATATGCATGATAACTTGCCTAAGTCTTCTTCAATTATTTTTTTATGTTTTATTTTGTTTTTCGTTTTTTTTTTGTGTGTGTGTATACTCATCAATTATTACTGACTCTCAGATAATTCATGAACAGAAATCACATATATTTCATGCATTTTAATTTTTAACAATGGTTGGCAGGTGTACTGTTTGTTTAGCAGAATATCAAGAGAAAGACGTTTTGCGCATCCTTCCATATTGCAGGCATGCTTTCCATGTCACCTGCATTGATATTTGGCTAAAACAGCATTCAACATGCCCTGTATGTAGAATATCATTACGTGATTCCCCTGATCGAAAGAGGGCAATGCAGCCAATCTATAGTGGAGCCATCAGATCTCTCCACTCTCGAGAGAACTTTGAGTTGGATTCTTACCACTATTTGTATGCAAACCACAACTATTCTGAGACGACCGGAGGTGACCAAAGAGCGGGATCTATTCAAGAGAGTCAGTTAAACTCTGAGCCATCTGGAGCCCGTGAAGTGCCTGCCTTGTATCCGGAGCTTGACTGCAGTGTGAAGATAGATTGTTACCAGGAAACAAATGGTAAGCACATGGAGAGTCCGTCAAACTCATAGCAAACCAAGGTAGTAGGGGTAGAAGCTGGCTGCTTGAATCACAGCAGACATTTTGCCCACTGAATCGGAAAAACAAGAACTACTGGAAACTGATGTCAAATCTCAACAACTGCTTGTCAGAAGAGGATTGTCTCGTTCCTTGTGGTTTGCTGTAAATATCACATTTTTTGTTAATTCAGGGGAGTGCGAGCATCTGGGTCATTATTTTGACTAAGCTATGAAGTCTATTGACAATTAATTCGTTTGCTACAGGGAGTTACATGGGTATGTGTTTCGCCTCTGTAACTATCAAGGAACGTGCGTGCATTGTTAATGTACTTTTGCCTTGCGTATTCCAGAGTGTGTGGTTCATACTTGCGTGTGCTAAATTCATTTTCTTCATGATTTGGTAACTGTTGTTAAAACTTGATTGTTTGACAAGAGTTAATTGGAGTTGGTTCAATCTCGACCTCACTCAAACTGGTCAAGCAAGCTGGGGATGTTAGCTTAGGACAGTGATCAGCATGGCAAAAGAGCATGACTCTCATCCGTGATTTTTTTCCTTTTTTTTTTCCCGCTTTTTTTGGCCTTTTCCTTTTCCTTTCTTTGAGAACCATGTGTACGTGTCACGGGTGGATTCTTTTGACTTCGAATCACTCGAACCCGTGCAGCACTTAACTCGCTCTTACTCCTTAGAAACGAAGCTAAAGTCAGCCTAATCCTCACACTCACTCACTCAAGAGAGAGAGAATACTTGGAGAAGAAGTGGAAGCTTGTATTGCCAGATAGCGAAAGCAGTTGGGAACCGGCACGAGCTCTTTGGCAGTTCGAGAACTTGATCGAGAAGTTCCATCAGGAGAAAACTCAGCGATGAGGGCATCGCTCGGATAGGTGGGGGAGAATGTCACGAACCGCTCCATCTTGGTGTACTTGGGCTCATCTTGGGCTCATTTGGGCTCATCCCATGTGGTGAGAGATTCTAGAGTCTCCTTGGATAATATTGTAAATACTATGTAAAGTGAGATATTCCCTAGAAGATTCCATTAGAGGGATATTCCATAGGAGATTCCTAGAGGATTCTAGAACAAGATATTTAGGGATGAATATAAGGGAGGTTCTAGATATTTTAGAAGCCTCAAATTCTAGAGAATTCTTGTACAAGCCCTTGCCTATAAATAGGGGCCAAGGGTGCTCATTTGTAATCATCAAGGAAAGTAAGAGTAAGCAATACAAGCTTCCACTTCTTCTCCAAGTGTTCTCTCTCTCTCTCTCTCTCGAGTGAGTGAGTGTGAGGGTTAGGCTGACTTAGTTTCGCTTCTAAGGAGAAAGAGCGAGTTAAGTGCCGCACGGGTTCGAGTGGTTCGAAGTCAAAAGAATCCGCCCGTGACAGTTGGTATCAGAGCTTAGATTCGGGAGTGATAATGTCGAGCCCCGATCTTCGTTCCGAGATGGGTGGAGTTGTAGATCCAAAGGATGCCCCAAGTCTCATAGGGAGAAATCCTGAGATGTCATGGTGACGCTGGAGGCACGGTTAGCTAAGATGGAGCTTACCGTGGCAGATAAGCTGGAGGCTTACGACGAACGCATCGAGAAGCTAGAGTCTGCGGGAGATGAGCTTCAGAAGGAGATGCAGTCGGCCTTGAATTCCGCCGTCGACATGTTGCAGCAAGGGAACACTTCCTTGAGGGAGGAGAACGCGGTTCTGCGGAACCACGTGGAGGTACTCTTGAAGGAGTTGGCCGAGCTTAAGAAGAGGATCGACCAACACGATGTCGCATTGGCAACTCGAGGTATGGTGTCACATCCTTTTATGGCTAAAGATGTGCCCAAGCCGAAGCCTTACAAGGGGCCTCGGAATGCTCGGGAGATTGATAACTTCCTTTGGAGCATAGAAGTCTACTTCAATGCTGTCGGATTTCGAGACGATGCATCCAAGATTCAAGCTGTGCCTCTTTATCTTGAAGACATCGCTACGTTGTGGTGGCGTAGGCGATGTGAGGATATGAAGAAGGGCACATGCTCCATCAACACATGGGAAGAGTTCAAGGCGGATCTTAAGCGGCAGTTCTATCCGGAGAATGCCGAGGACGAGGCCCGAGGTAAACTCCGACGCCTTACCCAAAAAGGTTCCATTCGTGATTATGTCAAAGAATTTTCAGAACTACTGCTGGAGATCCCCGACATGGGTGAGAAAGACTCCCTATTCTCGTTCATGGATGGCCTCTCTGGATGGGCCAGGATGGAATTACAAAGGCGAGGCGTCCAAACCCTTGCCCAAGCCATGCAAATGGCCGAGTCTCTTATCGAGTTCAAGAAGATAGGAGATTCATTCAAACCAAAAGACAAGAGGGGCAAGCCTGCTAAAGGTGGGGGAGAAAAGGAGAAACCATCTAAGGAGTTTTCACCTAAGCCGGCATTTGAGAAGGGAAAGTTCCGCGACAATACCAATAGAGGAGGCGATCGTCCGAAGAAGTTAGCATGCTACTTTTGCGGAGATCCCCACAAAGCCATGGACTGTCCTAAGAGGGCTAATCTCGCTGCTCTTGTCTAAAGAGAAGAAGAGAAGCAACCGGAGGAGACTAGACTCCACTCACTTCGTCTCCTCAGTGCGATCAAGGCAAAGGTAGATGAAAGGCCTCGAGGGGCAATGTTCGTCGAGACAACCATTTCTGGTAAGACCTTCAAGACCCTTCTAGATACTGGAGCTTCTCATCTTTGTATTTCAAGTGATGTTGCTAGCAAGTTGGGCCTTAAGATCTCTAAGGGAGGGGGCACCATTAAGGCCGTCAACTCTAGTCCCACTCCTATCGATGGCGTAGCTCACAAGGTGGATGTGAGCATAGGGGAGTGGCATGGCCAGGAGAACCTGACAGTCGTGACCATCGACGACTTCGATGTGGTGCTTGGCTTAGAGTTTCTGGACAAAGTGAAGGCCGTGTTGGTTCCCTACACCAACACTATGTGCATCCTTGAGGGGAAGGCGTGCATAGTTCAAATCAAGCGGGAGAGTGTATCATCCAAAATGCTCTCGGCATTACAGATATCCAAGGGAGTTCGACGTCATGAGCCGACCTTTCTTGCTACCATTAAGGTGGAGGAAGGCTCAAAGGAAGGAGAGGACGTGCCCAAGGAGATCCGAGGCATCTTGGAAGCCTACCAAGACATCATGCCTGCCAAGCTGCCAAGCAAGCTTCACTTAGGAGAGAGGTGGACCACAAAATCGAGCTCGAGTCTGAAACTCGACCTCCGGCCATGGGTCCTTATCGCATGGCGCCACCAGAGCTGGAAGAACTTCGAAAGCAGCTAAAGGAGTTGTTGGATGCCGGATATATTCGTCCGTCGAAGGCTCCCTATGGTGCACCAGTGCTCTTCCAGAAGAAGCATGATGGTTCGTTGCGGCTTTGCATCGACTACCGAGCGCTAAACAAGATCACGGTGAAAAACAAGTACCCTATTCCTCTGATAGCAGACTTGTTCGATAGGTTGGGTCAAGCAAGATACTTTACCAAGCTTGACTTACGCTCGTGGTATTATCAAGTGCGGATTGCAGAAGGAGATGAATCGAAGACCGCGTGCGTGACCAGGTACGGATCGTACGAGTTCCTAGTTATGCCATTCGGTCTCACCAACGCACCGGCCACATTCTGCACTCTGATGAATAAGGTGTTGGAGCCCTTCTTGGACCATTTTGTGGTGGTCTACCTGGACGATATTGTGGTCTATAGCCAGACGATGGACGAGCATGTGGAGCACTTGAGGCAAGTGTTCCAGGCCCTCAGAAGCAACGAGCTTTATGTGAAAAGGGAGAAGTGCTCGTTCGCACAAGAGGAAGTGATGTTCCTCGGCCACACCATTGGAAGAGGAAAGATTCAGATGGATCAAGCCAAGATCCAGGCCATATTGGAGTGGGAACCTCCCACCAAGGTGACGGAGCTGCGATCTTTCCTTGGCTTGGTAAACTACTACTGGAGGTTTATTAAGAGCTATTCGTCGATGGCTGCTCCACTCACCGATTTGCTGAAGAAAAATCGGGCTTGGGATTGGAGTTCGAAGTGTCAGGGGGCGTTCGAGGCTTTGAAGAGAGCTGTGATGGAGGAACCAGTTCTCGCACTACCCGGCTTCAGCAAGCCATATGCAGTGCACACCAACGCAAGTGACTTCGCGATTGGAGGGGTGTTGATGCAGGAAGAACACCCTGTGACCTATGAGAGTTGAAAGCTCAACGATACCGAGAGGCGGTATACCGTACAGGAGAAGGAGATGACAGCTGTGGTTCACTGTCTTCGAGTATGGAGACATTACCTACTTGGCTCGAGGTTTGTGGTGAAGGCGGACAATGTGGCCACCAGCTACTTTCAGACCCAGAAGAAGTTGTCTCCCAAGCAGGCGCGATGGCAAGACTTCCTAGCCGAGTTCGACTATGTGCTCGTGTATAAGCCAGGAAGAATCAACTTAGTAGCGGATGCACTAAGTCGAAAGGCTGAGTTTGCCGCTATGCTGAGTCATCCTCAGAGTCCCTTACTCGATCGCATCAAAGAAGGCTTGGCTCAGGACCCTACAGCCAAGAATATGATGGAGTATGCGAAGGAGGGCAAGACTCGGAGGTTTTGGCTAGAAGGAAACCTGCTTTATACGAAGGGGAGGCGGTTGTATGTGCCGCTGTTCGGGAACCTAAGGAGGGAGCTTCTCAAGGAGTGCCATGACTCACAGTGGGTGGGACATCCAGGTGTGCACCATACCTTAGCTCTTACAGAAGAAAATTATTATTGGCCTCGCATGAGGGATGACGTTGAGGCCTATGTGAAGACTTGTCTTGTGTGCCAACAAGACAAGACGGAGTAAAGGGTACCGGCCGGATTGCTGGAACCACTACCGATTCCAGAGCGACCTTGGGAAAGCATCTCCATGGACTTCATCATGGGCTTACCCAAGTCCGAGGGGTGCAATATTATTATGGTGGTGGTCGACCGGTTCTCAAAGTATGGCATCTTCATTCCAGCCCCAGCCAAGTGTCCAGCCGAGGTAGCAGCCCCACTATTCCTGAAGCATGTGGTGAAGTATTGGGGTTTGCCTAAGACGATCGTGAGTGATCGAGATGGCCACTTCACAGGCAGGTTCTGGACGGAGCTCTTCAAGCTCATGGGGTCGGACTTGAACTTCTCCACTAGCTTCCACCCTCAGACGGATGGCCAGACAGAGCGGGTGAATGGCTTGTTGGAGGTCTACCTGAGGCACTATGTGAGTGCCAACCAGCAGGATTGGGCGAAGCTTCTGGACATAGCCCAATTCTCTTACAACCTACAGAGGAGTGAGTCTACCGGGAAGAGTCCGTTCGAGATCATCACTGGACAGCAGCCGCTCACTCCTAACTCCATTGCTATCGGCTACAAGGGAAGTAGCCCAGCTGCCTATAAATTTACTAAGGGATGGCAAGAGCAGAACGAGCTAGCGCGTTCATGTCTAAGCAAGGTGGCCAAAAGGATGAAGAAGTGGGCAGATAGGAAGAGAAGACATATGGAGTATCAGGTTGGTGACCTAGTCCTTGTTAAGCTCTCTACTTTGGATCGGCACAAGGGACTACACAAGAGCTTGATGAGGAAGTATGAAGGCCCATTTCCTATTGAGAAAAGAGTAGGGAATGTAGCCTACAGGGTACAACTTTCCCCAACAGTGAAGTATCATCCGGTCTTTCATGTAAGCATGTTAAAACCTTACCATAAGGACGCGGAAGATTCGGATAGTGGAAAATCCAGTCGAGCACCAGTAGGAATTCGCATAGAGTTCGACAAGGAGGCAGAGGAGATCATAGCGGACAGGACGGTTCGTGAAGCGAACAACCACCCAAGGTTAGAATACTTTGTTAAGTGGAAGGGATTGCCAGATAGCAAAAGCAGTTGGGAACCGGCACGAGCTCTTTGGCAGTTCGAGGACTTGATCGAGAAGTTCCATCATGAGAAAACTCAGCGATGAGGGCATCGCTCGGATAGGTGGGGGAGAATGTCACGAACCGCTCCATCTTGGTGCACTTGGGCTCATCCCATGTGGTGAGAGGTTCTAGAGTCTTCTTGGATAATATTGTAAATACTATGTAAAGTGAGATATTCCCTAGAAGATTCCATGAGAGGGATATTCCATAGGAGATTCCTAGAGGATTTTAGAACAAGATATTTAGGGATGAATATAAGGGAGGTTCTAGATATTCTAGAAGCCTCAAATTCTAGAGAATTCTTGTACAAGCCCTTGCCTATAAATAGGGGCTAAGGGTGCTCATTTGTAATCATCAAGGAAAGTAAGAGTAAGCAATACAAGCTTCCACTTCTTCTCCAAGTGTTCTCTCTCTCTTGAGTGAGTGAGTGTGAGGGTTAGGCTGACTTAGCTTCACTTCTAAGGAGAAAGAGCGAGTTAAGTGCCGCACGGGTTGGAGTGGTTCGAAGTCAAAAGAATCCGCCCGTGACATACGGGCCCACACAAGCTTCGTGCCATCCAGAATGAAATGAGTTAAGGATCGTACATAATGTGCATCATTTATGCGTAGTTGTAAATTTTTAACGCGAAGCTGCATGTATAATCTCTCTCTGTGGCAGACGCATAAGCAGAAAAAAAATGTAATGTAATTAAGGATTAGGATTAATTTTAATCAATTTTGATCTTAAAATATTTTCATTAATTCATGGTATGTTAATTGTTAAAAGAGTCATACCAGGCCCATAATGCACCACTTAAGAGAGGGCCCAACACCAAAGAGGAAACTAAACGAGTCCTATCCATTTCGATTTGGATTGACTGCAATTTATAGAACTTAAGTCACCGTTCTTGAACTTGAAAAATAAAATGGTGTTGTAAAAACTCCGAGAATATAACACCAAGACAGAGAATTCTAGAGACAGAGTAGAAGTAGAAATTCTTATTGATTCTGAAGTGTGTGTACATTGAAATGAATCAGGAAGGTCCTATTTATAGGAAAACCTTGGGGGCACTATGCAGTCGCTTGCGTCATCGCTTACATCAGCGCATAGTAAACTTATTAATGGTGCACAGTAAAGGTAGGCAGCCACACGTTTTTCATAACACTCCCCCTTGGCTGCCATCCTTGCATGATGTCTCATTAAAAACCTTGCTAGGAAAACCCAGTGGGACAAAACCATAGCGAAGGGAAAAAGAGTACATCATCTCTGTATACGTGTTCTATGCTGCCTCGTTAAAAACCTTACCAGGAAAACCCTGTGGGACAAAACCATAGTAAGGGAAAAAGAGTGCAGCCACGTAAGCTCCCCCTCAAGTTGACATGAGTAGTTCTTCTTCATAAATCTCGCTTATGACGCATCCCAATATCATGAATAAGCTTTCTGAAAGTTGGAGGGGGAAGTGCCTTTGTAAAGAGATCTGCCACATTATCACTTGATCGGATATACTGAATAGTAATTTGCTTATACTTTTCAAGCTCTTGGCTGAATGAGAAGAACTTCGGGGGTATATGCTTGGTACGGTCGCTTTTGATGAATCCTTCCTTCATTTGAGCGACGCATGCAGCATTGTCTTCAAACAGTATTGTTGGATCTCTGTTGACTGGTAATCCACAAGTTTCTTGGATGTGTTGAGTTACAGACCTTAGCCATACACATTCTCGGCTTGCTTCATGGAGTGCTATGACTTCAGCATGATTAGAAGAAGTGGCAATAAGTGTCTGCTTTTGTGAACGCCAAGAGATCGCTGCACCTCCACATGTGAACACATATCCTGTTTGAGACTTGGCTTTATGTGGATCTGACATATAACCTGCATCTGCATAACCAGTTATTTCTTGTTTTGATCCTCTGGAATAAAACAAACCAAAGTTAGTTGTTCCACGAAGATAACGAAATACATGTTTAATACCATTCCAATGTCTCCGTGTAGGAGATGAGCTAAATCTTGCTAATAAATTAGTAGCAAATGCTATATCTGGTCGGGTACAATTAGCTAGATACATAAGAGCTCCAATTGCACTTAGATATGGTATTTCAGGACCAAGAACCTCTTCATTATCTTCGCGAGGGCGAAATGGATCTTTTTCCACATTCAATGATCTAACAACCATTGGAGTGCTCAAAGGGCTTGCTTTATCCATGTTAAAGCGTTTTAAGACCTTTTCAGTGTAATTTGATTGATGCAAAAGTATGCCACTTTGCAAGTGCTCAATCTGTAAACCAATACAATATTTAGTTTTTCCAAGGTCTTTCATTTCAAATTCATTCTTTAAATATATCATTGCTTCTAGGATCTCTTTGTGAGTCCCAATAATATTTAAATCATCAACATATACAGCAATGATAATGAATCCGGATGTTGTTTTCTTTATAAAAACACATGGGCATATAGGATTATTTACATATCCTTCTTTTAATAAATACTCGCTTAAGCGATTGTACCACATGCGCCCTGATTGTTTTAACCCATATAATGATCTTTGCAATTTGATCGAATATAATTCTTTGGGTTTTGAGCTTAATGCTTCAGGCATTTTAAATCCTTCAGGGATTTTCATATAAATATCGCTATCAAGCGACCCATATAAATAAGCTGTAACAACATCCATAAGACGCATTTCTAAATTTTTAGAAACTGCTAGGCTGATTAAATATCTAAACGTAATTGCATCCATTACTGGAGAATACGTTTCTTCATAATCAATTCCAGGTCTTTGCGAAAAACCTTGAGCAACAAGTCGAGCTTTATACCTCACAATCTCGTTTTTCTCGTTGCGTTTTCGTACAAAGACCCATTTGTATCCTACTGGCCTCACGGCTTCAGGCGTGAGGATAATAGGCCCAAATACTTTGCGCTTATTAAGCGAACTCAATTCAGCATGTATAGCGTCTTTCCACTTTGTCCAATCAGGTCTATTTTGGCATTCAGTGACGGATCTTGGTTCAGGATCCTCACTTCCGTTAACAATATCACATGCTACGGAATAGGAAAATATTTCATCTATATTTTCCATCTTATTGCGATTCCATAATCCTCCTGTATTGACATAATCAATAGAGATTTCATGATTTTCTATATCTTCATGATCTTTCATCTCTTGATTTGTCTTATCTTGTGTTACTTCTGGAACACATTCTTTCTTATTTTGTGTTTCTTCTGGAACACATTCTTGCACATTGGGGTCATCGTGCTTATCTGCTCCTTTCCTTTTTCGAGGATTTTTATCTTTGGAACCGATTGGTCTACCACGCTTCAGGCGTGTCTTAGACTCATGAGTGACTTCATTCTCGGGTTGTCCTTTTGGGATTTCAATCCGAACAGGAGCATTTACAGCTGGTATATATGATTTAGTCACTCTTTTTGTATCAGTGAATGCATCTGGCAATTGATTTGCTATTTCTTGTAAGTGCATAATCTTTTGCACTTCTGTCTCACATTGTCTTGTGTGAGGATCAAGATGCAATAAGGATGGTTCACTCCATGTAATCTCCTTCTCCAGCTGTTTCTTTTCTCCCCCTAATGCTGGGAAAATTGCCTCATTGAAGTGGCAATCGGCAAACTGAGCCGTAAAAACATCGCCGGTTTTAGGCTCAAGATATCTTATAATAGAAGGAGATTCATAGCCGACATATATTCCCAGTCTCCTTTGAGGACCCATCTTTGTACGTTGTGGTGGAGAAATTGGTACATATACCGCACAACCAAAAATTCTAAGATGGGAAATATTTGGTTCTTGACCAAATGCTAATTGTAGAGGGGAGTACTCATGATATGCACTTGGTCTGATGCGAATTAATGCTGCAGCATGTAAAACTGCATGACCCCATATAGAAATAGGAAGCTTTGTTCTCATTATTAATGGTCTAGCAATAAGTTGGAGGCGTTTAATCAGCGACTCAGCCAAAACATTTTGTGTATGTACATGGGCAACAGGATGTTCAACAACTATTCCAATCGACATACAGTAATCATTAAAAGCCTGAGACGTGAACTCACCAGCATTGTCAAGTCTAACTCTCTTGATTGTATAATCAGGAAATTGTGCCCTTAATCTAATTATCTGAGCAAGAAATCTCGCAAATGCCACATTGCGAGTTGACAATAAACAAACGTGTGACCATCTACTAGAGGCATCTATCAATACCATAAAATATCTAAATGGTCCACACAATGGGTGTATAGGCCCACAGATATCACCTTGGATACGTTCAAGAAATGTAGGTGATTCTGTTTTTATTTTAGCTGGTGACGGTCTCATAATTAATTTTCCTAGAGAACAAGCTTCACATGGAATCTTACTAACTTGAAGGATCTTCTGGCCCTTTAATGTATGTCCATGTGAATTCTCAATAATTCTTCGCATCATCATTGAACCAGGATGACCTAAACGATCATGCCACAGAGCTACTGTCTCTGTATCTTCTTTAACTACCATATGTGATTCTATCACATTTATATATGTATAATGCAATCCTGAGGAAAGCTTTGGTAGTTTTTCTAGTATGCACTTCTTTCCTGATACATAAGTAGTAAGATACATATACTTCATATTTTCTTCAGTTGCAGACTGAGTATCATATCCATGAAGATATATATCATTAAAACTCAACAAATTTCTTTTGGATTTTGGTGAAAACAAAGCATCTTTTATGAAAAACTTTGTTCCATTTGGCAATATGAAGCTGGCTTTACCAGTCCCTTCAATCAAGTCTACAGGACCTGATATTGTATTGATGATTGCCTTTGTTGGTTTTAATTCAGAGAAGTACCTTTTATTTTTGAGAATAGTATGTGTAGTACCGCTATCCGGTATGCAAATCTCTCCACTTTTGGTCTTGACTTCATCATTAGAATAATCCATATCAAGCTTCATGCAAAAATAAATAATTTGGTAAGAATAAAATTTGAAACATATTATTATAAAGGAAATATTTCATTCAAAGATAAATTTGAAAATTACAAATAACAAAATATGATAATACATAACCATATTTCTAATTATCACCAGTATCATGATTGATTGGAAGATCAACAAAATCATCAGTAAAATCCGAAGCATCAAGATGAGTTGAATCATCCATAGGATCATCATGTTCAGTGAAATTCACTTCTTTCTCTTTTCCTTTCAAGGATGTTTTGTAGAGCTTGCAAAGGTGCTCCGGTGTTCGGCACACTCTAGCCCAGTGTCCTTTGGAGCCACATTTGTAACAGGAATCTTCAGGATTCCGAAGAGAACTTTCACGAACATCTTTTCCTTTTTCATGTCTTTCCACATGATGCTTCTTGTGGATCGCGTTATTCTGTGAAGGGTTGTAAAAACCACTTCGACCGCGTCCACGGCCACGTCCACGGCCACGACCACGACCATGTCCACGGCCGCGTCCATAATTATATCCTCGTCCATAATTTTTAGAAAATGCAACATTTGCTTCTGGAAATGCTGCTGAACCAGTAGGACGGGACTGATGATTTTTGATCAAAAGTTCATTATTTTTCTCTGCCACGAGAAGAGATGAAATTAGTTCAGAATATTTCTTAAAACCACGCAACCTATATTGTTGTTGCAGTGTTATGTTGGATGCATGAAATGTGGAGTAAGTCTTCTCCAACATTTCTTCATCTGTGATATCTACTCCACAGAATTTCAACTGGGATACTATTCTGAACATTGCAGAGTTGTAGTCGCTAACTTTCTTAAAGTCTTGGAAGCGCAAAGCATTCCATTCATCACGAGTGGCAGGGAGTACAACTTCCTTTTGATGATCAAACCTTTCTTTGAGGTTTTTCCATAAAGCACTTGGGTCTCTAACAGTGAGATATTCACACTTTAGACTTTCATCAAGATGTCTGCGGATAAAGATTGTCGCCTTTGCCTTATCTTGTGACGACGTAGAATTTATTTCTTTAATGGTCTCAGTGAGACCCATTGACTCAAGATGTATCTCAATATCAATAACCCAAGACATATAATTTCTCCCCGTGATATCAAGTGGAATGAACTCAAGCTTTGCAAAGTTTGACATGGTGATAACTATAACAAAATATAAAAATAATTAGAATCACAACATTTTTATTTCTCAAAGAAAATTTGCATGTCAACCAAAATAGCTACAAGTAGAAGAGGAAAAGTGAACATTAAAATAAAAAAATACGGGTACAATTCACTTGGATCCATGTCTCCAAGAAAAACGATAGAAGTGTTGATGATGATGACGACAATAAGAAACATCAAAGCTGGACTAAGCATCTTGCGCAAAGCTTCTAGAGATGATGAAAATTTTGAGAATGAAGAGAGATTGAGGAGTGAGTTATGTGGTTTAGAATTCACCAATTTATAGGATGAAAAATAGCCGTTTATAGCCGTTGGGGTTTTAGCCGTTGGGGGATATAGCCGTTGGGTTTATAGCCGTTGGGGGGGAGAGAGGAAAAACAATTTAGATTTTATATAATTAAATATTGTAATTAAGGAAATGGTAAAATAAAAGCATTATACTATATATATATTTATGAGCTATAATATATGCACGCCACTCTACTTGGTGGGTGTTTTGCAGGCATAATTAATAAAGCAGTAATTATTGAAATAAATATTGGCACACCACGCTACTCGGTAAACCTTTCAGTGGGTGTTTGTCCAGATATAATAGTAGAATAATAAAATATATAATGTTAGAAGCTTGGGGTTTAATCCACGCAAGCATCAAGTTAGATGTTAGTAAAGATATCATAGTCACATCACTTTACTATAAATAGGTGGCAGAGCCTCCTTTCATTATAGTAATGATGTTATATGAATATAATTAGTATAATAATTCAGTTTTCGTAATCACATCACATTTCTATAAATAGGTGGCAGAGCCTCCTTTTATTATAGTAGTGGTGTTATACGAATATCATAAGTATAGTAACTTGCCAATTTTATCTTGAGATTGTAGAGGTAGAAGCTGGGACTTGTGATAGGACTCTTCCTTGAGTAATGGAAGCAGAGGCTCGTGACAAGTTTTACCTTAAGCTAATGGAGGCAGAGACTTGACGTGGTAGGCTTTTTCCCTGAGCTGACGGAGGTAGAGGCTGGGGACAGACTAGAGTGATCGTGCTGATAACGTGTTGTAAAAACTCCGAGAATATAACACCAAGACAGAGAATTCTAGAGACAGAGTAGAAGTAGAAATTCTTATTGATTCTGAAGTGTGTGTACATTGAAATGAATCAGGAAGGTCCTATTTATAGGAAAACCTTGGGGGCACTATGCAGTCGCTTGCGTCATCGCTTACATCAGCGCATAGTAAACTTATTAATGGTGCACAGTAAAAGTAGGCAGCCACACGTTTTTCATAACAAATGGTGCATTATTTTGAGCATTGCTTCAGTGCTTCTGCATGGCTCATGTACATATATCCTTGTATATGTGGTGTCCCTCGAAAGGTTTCTCTCACTTCCACAGCTACCATATGGCTTCTACATGCTAGCTGCAATAATAGACCACTGGTAGTCACTATTTAGATCCTTCCAGCACGACACTTTTCCTGATAACAATTAATTCGTGTTCATGGTTTCATTCGTGTCACCCTTTGATTGCTTGCTTGTTTGAGGGAGATTCAGCTTCTTTCTACGCCTAAGCACAGACTAGTCCATTTCTTAAATCACAACAATCTGTATTTTGTGAAATGGTTATGATTTTCTTATAAGCAAACAGTGGGACAAATTGTGAAAGAATCATAATCATCTAGATATATTGTCACATTGTGGGGCGTGAGACGAGCCTTTTTAGCCCCCCAGACCTTAAATAAAATGGGCCAAAGTAAAGTCCCAACCCTTGTTACCCACTCATTATGGACAAAATGTAACAAGGTGAATCCAAATTGGGAGGAGAGGTGGGGGTTTACAAGTTCAGGGGAACATTAGAGAGGCGTATAGTACTTAACGCAAAGAAAAAGTTTTCTTGCACAAAAGAAGAGATTCTAAAGCTGAAATCCAAAAGGGAAGAATGTTTGTGCTGAAAACCCATTGATTTCTCTCATATCAAAGTATCCTAAAAGTGCTGGTAACAATACAATCCCAATGGTTTAATTGGGATGTGGTTAGATCTCTAGTCTTACCAAAGAGAAGGGACAGAGGAGGGTCAAGAAGATAGTTACCAGTTTATACTTCTCTGGTGCCCATAGAAGCATTAAGGAGAGGATGAAGTGACGATTACCCAAGGCTTAAGAGAAGAATTCCGGTGGCAAACCCCCATGTCTGGAAAGAAAGAGAATACCCGAGCAGTGAATTACGATTGTTGTCCATAAAGACGATTGTTGTCCATAAAGAATACTAGCATGCCTTCCTTACTTGAGTAAAATATACTTCTTCTTTTTTAACTCTTTTGGACAGTACGTACTCTCTTCTCTCACTATATGGCTCACATTTTATTGTTATTTTAAATTTGATACTTGTTAAATTTATATCAAAATATTAAGTATATGATGAGAAATCCAACGAAGAAATGTATCAGATACATATCTGATGCACTTACATGACCAATAATATTTTAAAGAATCATTGCATCATAGCCTTTCAGAAAGTTAGAGTGTTAAATAAATAAATATCAGAGCAAGAAATAAATACTAATCATAATAATATAACAAAGTGCATACAAGACGCGCATAAACATTTGAACAGAGGATTAGTCATATACCTTCAGTTCATCGGAGACAAACAGAAAGAGAAAAATCAAATCGAACCACTAAAAAATTTCAAAGCATCAAGAACCTGAGTGACATAATCATCAAATGAAATGAAGAAAAAAGGAAAACCAACACCGTCAAAACTGGGAGGGTGAAAGGAAAAAAAAAAAAAAAAAAAAAAAAGCAGCGACTATAGTAGGATCACTCAAGGAAGTGCGATCTTAATCAAGAACAAAGCATAAAGACTATTGACATCCGAGGAACACCAAGTCCTCAGCTTTATTGCGAGTCATTACATACTACTAGCAGCAAAAGCGAGAGCCAAAAGGCCAAATCCTACATACATGCCTCTAAGATCCTAATATATGAGGTTTACCCAACTCAAGAGATGACATGCCCTAAATGCAAAATTAATATTTGTAATCCTTCATGTGGAGGCTCTCAGAGACACCCTCTCCCTCATGTTCCCCGAGCGTCGCCTGTGAATTCACCTTGCACCTCGCGAGGAAAGCAGACCTTGCCTTCTCCACATTCTCCTCTTTCCCAGCCCATGTCAGTGTTCTCTGCTGCAGCGCACGGCCAAATGAGAATGAGAAGATCCACGGCTTCTTTCCCTTGACCTTGTTCATGGCAATAAGGTTCAGCATTGCTTCCTTCTCGCTCTGCCTACCAGAAAGACATACGATGGCTGGAACTGCTGCCGGCACAGTCCTGAGAAGAGCCCACACAGTGTACTCTGCCACCACCTCTTGTGCCACCTTTTTGGAGTCAAGTCACCATATTCGGCTTCAGCGCGCTTTGTCGCAAGCAGCAAGCACTCGCTTTGTCACCTCCGCACAACGCTTGATATCATGAGGGCCATCAAAAAGAATCTCCGGCTCCACAATGGGAACCAGCGCATTCTCCTGGCAGATGATGGCATAAGGCCAATCCATTGGCGTTCTCATTGATCGCTAGCTGCGAGGCTCAGTTGGGCCAATCTTCAGAACAGCACACCACTTGGCAGAGCGAGCCCCTGCCTCATAGTACTTAGCACTGTGTTTACCAAGATCATCATGGCCTTGGGGGGTGGTTTCACCATTGGGACCAGCAAGCTCAATAGTGCTCGTCTACCTTGATGCCAGCAAGGACTCCACCCTCCCCGAGGTCTTCAACAGAAGGCTTCCCATCAGCAGTCTTCTGGTAGGTGGTCTCCTCAAAGAGGAGAGCACCAGGGGTGCAGAATAGAAGCCCCCGAAGGACACGACGAATAGCCTCAACATTCTCCACGTTGATGCTTGATAGACACCTGCCAATCATACCAGGGGACTCATCAGCGGCAAGAATACCCTTCCCTGTGGTGCCAACGTAAGCAGCATTGGCAATAAGTTCATCTGTAGAAGGAAAAGAATAGAAGTTAACCCACAAAATAAATTAGTTAATTTAGAAGTCTTGAAGACATATTAGACAAAGAGACATATAATCCTAGCATTGACAGCTATTATTTTCTGATTCTAACGTACAGCGGATATAATCCTAGCATTGACAGAGGACAAGAAATTGAAATTTCAGAATTCTTTTCCCATGACAGCAAAATTCAAACAATAATGACTGTCTGGACATCACTATCCCCGTAGTAATTAACTGAAAATTTCAGCTTCCACATGGAAAACATCACACTATATGGGGAACCTAGAGCCATATTGACTTCCACCCAACAATATATTACCCTATATGATGAGCATAGGTTGACTTTAGTTTATAATTTACCATTTAAGGGAAAGGGTGCATTGCAAGGTTAAGCACTTATCATACCTGTTGCATTTCCGGGCTAGTGCAGTTGACAATGTCAAATGTCCAACCTACTTTTAAGTATTCGGACAGAAGCTCTTTCTAATGGAACACTGGGGAGGGTTTACTCCACCAGCTTATCTCCACACACACACACACACACACACACACACACACACAGAGAGAGAGAGAGAGAGAGAGAGAGAGAGAGAGAGAGAGAGAGAGAGATGGGACACATTATTTCAGAGATAGGCGTGCAATAGTGGTGTTCGCAGATATAATGAGAAGTTCCAATCAACCAATGGACCCATAGTCCAATAGAACCAGTGTTCTAAATGGTGGCCACAACGGCTACATCGGCCGGGAAAATTTATCGGGGATGGGGACATATCGGGGATATTTTCAAAAATCGGATGTCAAAATCGGACTATAAATATACATATCTTCTTGTCTTAAATTGCATCTCAATAAGACAATATATTCATAAAATTATATAAAGCTACATAAAACATCATACTTATATGTTTAACATAAACTTAACTCGATAACTTGCATTAAGCTTATAAATGCATAATCACTATCCAAGTGTAGAATCTTCACAAATGCCACATTGCTCGGATTATCCAAATACTTAACCTAGAATTGAGTGTAAAACGCTATATCGGGTCCAAAATCGGCGAAATTGCGGCCGATATATCGGATCTATGCCGATTTATCGGCGATTTTGGGTGAAAATCGCTATATCGATTTGGATGTGCCAAATCATTGCGGCTAGGTGCCGTAAACGCAATATCGCCGCAATATCGGGGTTATATCGGGGATATTTAAAACACTGAATAGAACAAGTTTAAAAATTTTGCAAATAAAACTATAGAAGTTACAGAATTTCAATGTGATCTTAATTCTATGACTTCAAATAGTTCGTAAGCATCCAAGAAATATCCCCAAGTGTGTGGCACACAAAAGAGAAACCTAAATATTTGAAGTGCGAGGTAAATTGTCGTCTAAAGATTAGGTGAATATCTACTGTGACAAAATTGAGGATTACGAAATTAAGGAAAGACGAGAGTTATCGACGAACATGCAGCATACACAGGAGAAGAGAAATCTAAAATACTATAAATATTTTATGATAATTCCGAACCCCCACCAGGATTGGGAATGCAAAATTCCAGCCATGTTTTAACTTTTATAACTATCAAAACCCACACATAAGGGCACTTATACCTCCTAATGGAGTCAATCACCATTCTTCAGTGCATGCACGATTTAACAAAACATAAGTGTTTCCCAAGTTAACTTGGGTTTGAATCCACTCAAAATTATCTATGACCCAACTAACACAAAAGAATACCTAAATCAGAGGAATCCATTTGGTAGCTGATATTTGAATTCAAATATTTCATAAACTACTACTCAAACCTAAAAAATGTCTCAGAAGTTATGTAATAGTCATTAATCCAAAGCAATTTGACCCAATCAGAAATTGCTGCAATGTCAGTCCTACTTTCAGACCAAAACTAGAATTGATACCCCAGTCCTTCTTTGGAATATAAAGAAATTTTCAGATAATATTCTTAACAGCATCTTGCATCTTGAAGACACAGATAATTTAGTTTTTGGTGTGAAATGCAAGTGGAGCATCACTTTCAGCAAATAAGAAATGAAACGTTTTGTGAGCTAAAGCAGGCAGAATCAAACCAACAACGGAGAATAACTTTTGCATCACAATTATTTAATGAAACCTCTTCAAGTGACTTCCACTTCTCAGACTACTAATCCCATAGATTCCTAGTTTTCTGGCATCTTTTAAGTTTGTTCCTATCAAATGCTATACTAATTATCTACATAGTGCTACTTTACACCTAAAATGGGGCAATAATTCACTAGAAAGATGTAGGTATCATAAATTATTCAATGAACTACTCATATCATGGTAATCCACATCTGCATTCAAATACGAATATGAATATAAGAACCTAAAAGGTAACATAGTTACACAAGAAATAGCACACGAATTAATTATAAATGCTAAGAGATCCTACAAATTATATGCAAAAAGTTATCTTTTTATGTTGATATTTTCAATAAAAAGGATCACAACTATCAATCAAGTATCTATCAAAAACAATCATAATTAAGAGTGTTGAAGAGTTCATCTTTTTCTTTTCTTTTTTTTTTTTGGGGTGAGAGCACACAACACATAGCACTAGCAGAGTTCATATCTACAAACATTCATCAGATGACTGAGAAGTACAAATAAAAGAACAGATTACAAAACAAACTTGGAGCAAGTTATAGATAGCATGCAATGTACTAAGAGTTTGTTTCTCTTAGAATTTTTTTCAAACAAGCAGATGTTGAATCAAAAGAACAAATCACAGTGAAGAGAAGATAACAGTAGAAGTCGTAATGAAAAAACGCAAAGAAATTAGTGGACGACGTTTACCGTGATACTTTCCACAGTAAGCCAATTTCCCTTCAAGGCTAATCCAAGCTCTTGGAGTAAATTTGGGCCCATTGCTCAGTTCTTACTCTCTATTCAGTAGGACTCGACACTAGAGACAATTATTCGATTCGGATAGGGGCCAAGACTACAATCTGAGTTACTCAGAATTCAGACCAACAGGCCTGCCCAATTTATAAGCAAGCAGCAGCAGCAACATATTTGAGGTATGAGATTCCCTTGCACAGTTGCAAAATACCATCATCATCATGTTAGCTAAAGAAATTGGCAATCATACGAAGGAGACCATCCTATAAATAATATACAAACAAAAGTAGCTGATGAATCAGTTCTCGAATCAGTTCTCTTAGCTCAGTTTTCTACTCGAAGATGAAAGTAATGCTCCTGAAATAAAGGTTGAGTTCTGTAATACATCAAGCAAGTGTATAAACATGGAGATTAATACTCATTTCTTCAAAGTTCAAACAAATAATTGATACTCATTGGCCTCAATTTCACTCCCATCAATACCAATGAAATCAAACAGAGCAGACACTGACAGAAAAGTTGGTGCATCAATCTACATTTGAGAGTTAAGTAGGATTCTCAATCATGTCATCTTCAAAAAGTGAGATTCTGCCCCTCAAGTAAAGCAGAGTGTCATCCAATGGTTAACCCCAATGAAAAAAGAAAAGCATGTGCACCTTTTTTCCTTCAAAGGATGCTGCTAAAGAAATCTTTTCCACATTCTTCAGAAATCTAACTGCCAAAAAGATTGAAAAGAAGCCCTCCACATTATGAGAATGATTGGCATTCTGGAGAAACAGTAAAGTTTCAATGGTTGTGGTATGTTACAGTTATTCTGCTTAATTTGCACACAGACGTGACATTGAGAGGGTAAAATGTTAAGGATGTAAGCTAAACTTAAGTGTATATACGTTAACAAAATTTCCTTAAAACCTATCAAATATATCCATTATGATAATAACTATGATGCAAAGAGGACAAATGTCTTACAAATCATAATAATTAGCATCTTAATCTGTAGGAGGCTATGCTGGATTGTCAACGCTCTCTATCCTGTTGAATTTCACAGAATTTTTTTTGCAACCTCTCCATGACATCACACCTTAACGAAGTAGTATAAAATACTAAATGCATCTCTACAATATCAAATTAGAAACCATATATAATATATGATTACTTGACTGAAACCAAGTTAGATCAATTTAAAATTAAGGGGGGGAAAGAACACTTATAATATTTTGAGACAAAAAAATAGAGATACAAATGAAAGAAAATATTTAGAAGTATTTTATTTGGTCAAATTTAGACCAGCAAGCTAAATTCTATTAATCCAAAATTTAAAAGCTGCTTACTACTCATATCAATTGTTAAACAAAATCATGACCGACTTCAGAAGATCTTTTATGTTTTATTGGATATTAGTCGATATCAGTAGGTCAAAGAAGCAATCTAATGCTATTACAAGTTGACAACAATGGTTAAAGAGAAAAATTACCATGATTCTCACATGTTCACAAGTATTCAAGGCAAATAAAATCTACTAGTATGCAACTTCCGAAAGAATGAAGGAATTTACTTTCAGTCCATAGCAATCGGTGTGCTACTTTTACAATATTAGACTTTCTAGTGATTTAAACTCATCGGAGGGGGCAAAAAGTGAAACTTTTATAGAATGAATAGAGAAAGGTTCTTAAGCATCATTTCGTTAGATGTACAAGCATTGTTATCCTTCTTAGGATTCAGTTTCCTCAACAAGCATTTCATAGTACAACACACTGTAAATGAAGTTGTAATTTGTAAAAGAAAGAAGAAATTTCTAAGCAAGAATATTTGTTGGAAAGAGTCCTACAACCAACCCCCGAGATCATGGATTATACTCCCTATTTGAATAGAATAATAAAAATGCAATTTCCATTATTACCTCATGTTCCTTGCAGAATGGGTACAACAAAGTTTCAATTTCAAAGTTTTCATCTTTAAACAGAAGAAGAAACAGAGATGATGAATTTTGAGAATAAAAACACCCAAAAGCAATCTCTGTTTTCAAAGTTCTCTCACTCATGATTTGCATAAGCTGCCTTACAAGCAACAAACATACGAGTGCATGAATTCACCAGAACTGGCAGAAATATAGAACAAAAGGTTAGAAGATTCAAAAGGGAACTGAACTTGCTTAGAACACTTTTGGTTCTAGTAAATTGTATGATGATAACTAGAATAAGAAAAGAATTTCAGGGGAAGAAAAAAATAAAAATGCAATCATAATTCACCTCTCTACCTTATTTATATTCCTTTCCTAAAGAATTAATAACCCACTCCTTTTCACTACTGATAATCAAAAACATCATCAAGCAGCAAGAGGAGAGAAACACACACACAGACACACACAGAGAGAGAGAGAGAGAGAGAGGTCTCAAAAACAATCAAACAGTTAGATAGAAAGAAAACCTTTTTCTCATGAATTCTTGAACGCTTGAATCAAGAGGGAGAACTCAGTGGTCCCCCTCTCTCTCTGCAGCATCTCCTCCTCGAACCACAGCCTACTCTCCAGCGCGCCCCGCATCCTGAACATGAACAAGGCGCACCCCGGAGGACTACCGAACAACCAGTCGCTCACATCCCACATCATATCAACCGGAGATCCGTCGAAGAAAATGGTATGATTCCCCTAAAATTCCAGCGCAGCCTCCTCACCTGCACCACCCTCTTCCTATCAACAATCACCAATAACTCTGGTTCGCCCAATTCCGACCTGTCCTCCTTGCACCTAATCACAATGTCATGCTCTTTCCCTTCGTCAGTGAATCGAGCCTTGGTCGAATACATGGCCGGCCCGAAGACCCGCTCCCTCCGACTGAGCAGCGAGAATTCTGCAACAGTGATCATTCCTGGAACCGTTTGATGTGGTCTTCGCACAAATCTCCGATCAGCAGCGCGATCTCAGCGTCCACGATGACAATTGCGTACAAGTTGGAGACGGGTTCGGGGCCAGAACCGAACTTGGCGGCCGAGTAGTCCCAGTGGAGGCCGACGACAGAGCGGCCCGAGATGTAGGACTGGTTGC
The DNA here is from genome assembly GCA_038442645.1 of Agave tequilana. Lineage (NCBI taxonomy): Eukaryota > Viridiplantae > Streptophyta > Magnoliopsida > Asparagales > Asparagaceae > Agave > Agave tequilana. The sequence continues at coordinate 44,685 of JAVJIF010002723.1, read as the reverse complement.
CTTTCTTCTTACGGAGGAGTTGGGAGTTGATGGAGCTGGGACTCCAATTGTGGGTGAAGGGGTCGTCGTCGACCCCGAGGGAGAGGGTGTGGCCCACGTGAGTCCTGGTCCAGGTGACCTTGAGGTGGAGATCCCTGCGGGTGGAGAGCAGGGCGCGGTAGAGGGTGGTGATGGCGGTTGGGAGGAAGGAGGAGTCGAGGGCGGCGGTGGCGGTGGCGATGATGGAGGACTTGGCACCGCCTGAGCAGGAAGAATCCGCAACTTTGACGGCATGGTCGCTGAAGCAAGCAGCAAAGTCTCTCATTATTATTTATTTTTTTACTTTTTTTGGTTTTTGTTTTTAGAGGAGGAGGAGGAGGAGGAGGAGGATTGGAATAATAATGGCTGCAAAATTGGTTTCTTTATGATCTCTTTCTCGCATATTATAATTAAAGAATGGATGGAATTCAATTATATATAAACAGAGAAGAGGAGATGTCCAAAATAGGAATCTCTTCTTGTTGATGGAAGAAGGAGGGAGAATGACAGCTGCTCTTTTTGGGAAATGGAGAACATACGGGAAGTATAACCATGCCTTGCTCCTCCTCCTCTTCCTTCTCTTCGGGCCAGGGGCACCGTTGCCTTCCAAATAAAAATAAAAATAAAATTGCTGGAATTGGATCTCGGTTCTTTTATGCGAGTCACGCACAGTAACTTGATGATTAATTTTAGCCATGAAGAGATTCTCTCTCTCTCTCTTCACTAGAATTACGTAACTTGATGCTCTTAATGCTGCCATAGTCTCAAATTTAAGTTTCTCGAAATGGAGAATGGATATTCGTTTTCAGGAAAAGGAAGAACGTAATGAATGATATAACCGTAATCTCAATTTTAACTTTCTTTAAAAAAAGACAAGGTAATTACTTATTTGTTAGTCAATAAATTCAAATGGAGAAGAAGCGAAAAGAAAAAGGAAATGATTTATGACATGTGGAAAATCAATTAATACCAAAATTTGTGGAACACGAAACAGAAAATTTGACAGAATTTAGAGTTACTTAAAACTATTTTTGAATGCCACTAAATTTAGGATGTAGATTTGGCGGCTCTTTCTTTTCTTTCAAGCAAGCCAAAATAAATAGATTAGCAAAAAACATTAAAGCTAAAATAATTAACTCTTTGTCCATATATTGTAAGTCAATCTCATTGGTAGATATCTTATACACTTTTAGAAAATTTGTTAGAAAAAAACAAAAATCTTTGAGCTGAATTAAGATGAGATCAGTTGATAGAATCAATCAGATAATAGTTGGAGTGTGTTCTCTTTCTATTGGGGATAACATAGTATATTCACATGTTCAATTCCGTTTTCGAATGAATAAGATATTCAAGTCTAACATTAGCTTAATTCAAAAATTAAAGGGGAATAAAGGTAGCTAAAAATATTTAATCCCACATTGGATATAGAGTGGACATTTGAAGTGTTTAAATAGGAGAATATGAGAATAAATGATATGTGCTTTGGGTACTTGGAGTTTTCGCGCGCATTTGGGTGGGAAACCATGCTAAAATATTGATGTATAATTTTTCAAAATTATATTGAAATATTGATTAGTTATTAGATCTATTCTTGCATCTAATAAAATTTTCATTCATTTTTTAGCCTGAGGTGGTAGTTGAACTCGAACTTGGGAGTCCTACAACCCACTCCCACCCCTGGCAAGGCTCCGCTGTTGAAAATTTTCAATTAAAAACAGCATATTTAAGAATTTCTATGCACAACATCTTCTCGATGAATTCTTCTTCTATCCTATATTCAGAAATCTTGGCAGCTATGAAGCTTCCTCCTCTGTTACAGTCCTTCATCATCTTCGAGCATGAGAATTATTTTACCTAGTTAAAATATTTATGAAAACAAACAAATTAATTAAAATTGCAACAAAAAAAATAAAACCAGCAATAATGAGCTGATAATATCAGCAATAAAAGATTTACTTAAAAAAAAAAAAGAGTGAGCTGCTGACAGTCAACCCACTCTGCAGAAAACTTCGATCCTGAATCCTCCGGCAGTTTGGATCCCTAGCTCCCTGAATTATTTTTTCACATTCCATCAGCAGCAATTAATGCTTACTAAACTCTATTACCACACTTGCTATTTGTTGGAAGAGAGAGGAAGTCGCGTGGAAGGCGAGGAAGTCGATGACGACAAGGAAGCAACGAAGAATCAACAACAGCAGCAGCAGCAGGAGGACCGGTCGACCGGGCCGGTCGACCGGTGTGCACCAATGTGCACAGGCTGTTGCGGTCGTCCGCAGAAGGAGAGCGGTCGACCGACTGACATTGCCTAACTCTCGATTAGGCACGGTCGACCGGCACGGTCGACCGGTGCTTGGGTCGGTCGACGGACCGGTCGACCGATAAGCGTATACGGGCTGATTCGGAAAGTTTTCTGAATTGGAAACCAGCCCAATAAGGAATCTGATTCTCCTAAGGTTTCCTTGGGTATATAAGAGAGTTAGAGTCCTCTTCATATGCATTGCTTGCATTATCAAATCAATAAAGAAATCTCTCTTCCTTGCCCCGAGTACGTAGGTGAAATTGGTCGAACCTCTTTAAATCTTGTGTTTGTGTTCTTCTCATTGTTCAGTTGTTCTTTGCTGTTGGTAGTACTTCTATATTACATCTGTGGCTTAAGGGTTCTTCTAAGTGGTTGTTGATCTACGCACAACAAGTGGTATCAGAGCATCTCAGGTTCGTCGTGGGATCATCTGGTGATTCGAAGGGCATCTGTTGCTGATCGACACATGATTCCTTGACAAATTCAGTACTATTGTTGCACATTATAAATTGAGACGGAGTTTCTCTCATCACTCTATATTTGTAAGACATTCTTCTGCCGACACTATTATTCTTGCAGTTTATGTTGATGATGTTATTGTCACTGGAGATGATCATCAAGGTATTATTGAGTTGAAAGCTACTTAAGTTTTCATTTTCATATGAATAACCTTGGTCTCTTGAGGTATTTCAGATCAGCATTAAGACTGTTTGTGAAATCATGTGTCGATCTCAGAACAGCGCGTGAAGTGCTCAAGGAATCAATTTTGAGGAGTAGATCTATTCAGAAACTCATCTAGGGTTTCGTGAGGAGGTAAAGATCTAATCTTTATCAAAATTTGTTTATCTAACTCCGTTGATTTTTTGCATTACATAGAGGATTTAGTCAAAGAGATGGCTGAAGAAAGTACATATGTGAGAACCATGAATCCACATCCGCGGATTGATGTGGTGAAATTCAATGGCACGAACAATTTTGGCATGTGGAGGTGCGATGTGATGGATGCGCTGAATGCATCAAACCTTGAAGACACTCTACTCTTGGAAAAGAAGCGAAGCACAACCACTCAAGAAGAGTGGGATAAGATGAACCGTTCAGCATGTGGCTTAATCAGATCGTATCTAACACAAGATATCAAATACCTTGTATTATACGAAACATCTGCGAGGCAGTTGTGGGAGATCCTAGAAAGAAAGTATCTGACCAAAAGTATTGAATCCAGACTACAGCTGAAGAGCAAGCTGTATGGGTTTCAGATGAAGAAAGGATGCTCCGTAAATGAACATCTGAATCGTTACACAAAACTTCTTACAGATTTGGTTAATGTGGATGTCGAGGTAAATGAAGAAAACAAAACGGTAATTCTCTTGAACTCTCTTCCTGCAGAGGAGTATGAGACTTTTATTTTAACCTTCATAAATGGTAGACAGTCCCTTAACTATCATGAAGTGTCGTCTGCTTTGGTTAATTATGAGACGAGGAGAAAGGAAAGAAAGTCTTCTCAGGTAAGCACATCAGCAGAGGCACTAGCAGTAAGAGGCAGAGGTTCACATAGGAAGGGTAAAGATGATCGAGGGAGATCGAAGTTCAGGCCAGATTATAGAGATCCAAAGAAGAAGCAGTGTGCCTTCTGCAGAGAATTAGGGCACTGGAAAGTTGACTGTCCCTGAAAAGTTGACTGTCCAAAGGCCAAAGGGAAGGAGTCTAAGACTGAGGCAAATCTTGCAAAGGTGGTCAGTACTCAAGGCAGTACCTTACAGGCAGGTGGATCAGACTCAGACTCGTCGGTATTCTCGTTCTCTATAACTACTCCTATCATTGGCTACTCAAGAGATAATGAGTGAAAATTGGATACTGGTGCTACATACCATGTGTGCCAAAATAGGGATTGATTTTCTAACTTTGAGAAGCTGGAGGGATGTTCAATCGTTATGAGCGATGATCATCCATGTATCATGGAAGGTGTAGGAACAATCTAGATCAAGATGTTCGATGGGATGATACGAGAACTGAAGGAAGTGAGGTATGTACCTCAACTGAAAAGAAACCTTATCTCTATTGGAGCTTTGGAGACATTGGGTCTTGTGGTGTCAATAAAGTAAGGAGTCCTTAAGATGACCAAAGGCTCGATGGTGGTATTGAAGGCCGTTCGCCGGAACAATCTTTACTACTTGAAGGGTAGTACTATTACAGGGCAAGTGGCGGCTTCTACTGATTCAGATGAAGACTCAACCAGGCTATGACATATGAGGCTAGGCCACACAGGAGAAAATTCTTTGCAAGCTTTTGCAAGACAAGGATTATTGAAAGGTGTCAGAACCTGTAAGTTGGAATTTTGTGAACATTGTGTCATCGGAAAGAAGACCAAGGTGAAATTTGGCACAACAACTCATTGCACCAAGGGGATTCTGGATTATGTTCACACTGACGTTTGGGGACCTACCAAGATTGCATCAATTGGAGGTAACCACTTGTTTGTGTCTTTTATTGATGATTATTCTAGGCATTGTTGGGTATATACCATGAAGCACAAAGGGGAAGTCTTAGAATTATTTGTGAAGTGGAAGAAGAATTTGGAGAGAAGTACGGGAAGAAAAATCAAGGTCCTCCGTTCAGATAATGGTGGGGAATATAAGTCAGATCCTTTCCTTCAGCTATGTCTTGATGAGGGCATAGAGAGGCACTTCACAGTGAGGGAAATACAGCAACAGAACAGGGTAGCAGAAAGGATGAACAGGACTTTGCTAGAGAAGGTTCGTTGTATGTTGTCCAATGCCGGTTTATCGAAGAACTTCTGGGCTGAGGTTTTGTCATACGCTTGCTATCTTGTTAACAGGTTGCCTTCGTCTGCGATAGGAGGGAAAACTCCTCTCGAGGTTTAGTCGGAAAAAACTGCTGCTGATTATGATTTGCTAAGGGTGTTTGGTTGTCCAGCCTACTATCATGTTAAAGAAGATAAGTTAGACCCAAGAGCAAAGAAAGGCTTGTTCGTCGGGTTTCAAGAAGGGAATCAAAGGATTCAAGATCTGGTATCCTACGGACAGAAAGTTTATTTTCAGCAGGGATGTCACATTTGATGAGACTTCGATGTTGAAGCCTAAGATCTCTTAGCAGGTAGAGATTATCAAGATCAAAGATGTATCGTAGCAGGTGGAGAATGATGCTAATCCACTATCTCTAGAAAGTTCAGCATCGATGAGGATCATACCTAGGGTGACACAAGGTAATGATCAAGCAAATGAGGTAGATACCGATGATGAAGAGGATCAAGAACAGATCATGGGTGATGTTCCTGATTCTACTACAGTTACAAGACCAAGGAGAAACACACGGAAACCAGATTGGCTCACTACAGATATGATGTTGCTTAGCATTTCCGGTCGTTGAGGAGGCTATCCCATCCACCTACAAAGAAGCTGAAATCAGTTCAGAGTTGAAGATGTGGAAAGCTGCCATGGAAGACGAAATGAAGTCTCTTTACAAGAACGACACTTGGGAACTCACAAGGTTGCCCAAAGGAAAGAAGGCGATAGGCTGTAAGTGAGTGTACGCAAAGAAGCAGGGATCTCTTAAAGAAGACTTCTTTGCAGGGATCTCTTAAAGAAGACATGGTGCGCTACAAGGCCAGATTGGTGGCAAAAAGCTACGCACAAAGAGAAGGAATTGACTACAATGAGGTATTTCTCCTGTTGTAAAGCATTCGTCAATTCGCATATTATTGGCTCTGGTGGCACAGTACGAGTTAGACCTTGATCAACTCGATGTAAAGACCGCCTTTCTCCATGGCGACCTGGATGAAGAGATCTAGATATCTCAGCCGACAGGGTTCAAGAATACAGGGAAAGAAGATATGGTGTGCAAGCGGAAGAAGTCACTGTGTAACGCCCCGATCCCGTAAGTACGGGGACGTTATGGCGACGTACATACGCGAGGTGAATACACGCTCACGCGTACGTTAAGCCTCAGTACAGTACATCACCTCCATATAGACATGAGGTCCAGCATGAAATAAGTGCAAGAACACCTGCAGAAAGAGGTCAGCGATCATAACCGAACTGAATACAAGAAATGAATAGTAGGGACAAATAAGATAACAGAAATAAAATAAATTACCTAGATACCTATGAAGGGTCTCGATGAGGAATCCCCTATGTGACTTCAAGGTACTCTCGTATACTACGGTACGCGGATCTCCAATCTGGGCACGCAAACCCAGGGTCGTCAGAAAGCGACCTAGTGAGTGGTAAAATGAAGGAGGCAGTAAATATACTATAGTAATACAAGCACGATAATAATATGTATACATGATGGTGTACTAGTGATATCATATAATAAGTATATCATAAACAGTAGAAATATATCAACATGAAAGCAGTAGAAATCTATAAACAGGTCATCTTTTATTACCATCACTACATAGCATGTTATTATCGAGTCCTGTCTACAGTAGTATCCAGAGTAGTGACGTTATAGAATTGAACATGCTAGTGGTGACGTGATAGAGGTAAACATACAGATAGCATATGCAGTATAACTATAATACTATATTGTGCATATACAATAATGAGGTGTGCAAGGTATACAGCAAACATAATATATGCAATGCAAAACATGCGTAGTATGCCACTACAGAAATTGAACATGTACCAGGTACAGGAACAGGGGATACATGTAACATGATAGCAGATCAATTATCAGGAATAGTAACAAGTACAACTAAATAATAGGATACATGTCACAGGTAAGTCTTGTTATTGATACAATAGTAGCAATCAGTACCACCTGGTATTTTAATCACTCTCTTCTAGTGTCCCATACCACTGGCAGTTCATACTGGAGCCTGCACTCCAGTCGAACCCATCCGGACATGGCCTACGGGTACCATTATCCAAACGAGAGAGTGACCAAATAACAAGTGTTCCCGACGTCACTATTGTGTATACTGTTTTATTATGTTAATTGGAAACCCATGGTCGAGGAGTTCTTATCGGGTAAGTGTATCCCGTGCATACCCGGGATCACGGCCTTTATCAAACCCCTGGCTGCTAAGACCAGAGTACCTAATACGGATAACACGATAACTGGACCTGAGCTCTGTTGATAGCATAAAATAATATATCGGGAACAATATACCCGGAAACGGGAACAATATCACGGGAACAATATAACAGGAACAATAGATGTGGAAGTCCACATATCGCATATCAATAGCTCTCATGTCCAGTAACGGGAATACCCATATTAGTAACAGGAAATAATCATGTAACATGAATACGGTAACATGAAACAATAATACATGTAATAAGCACGGTGATCCATATGACAAGAATAATTAAATCATGTAGGCACGTGTACCAGTGATATGCCGAGAATCCCTGTGATGATGATAACGGTATAGGATATGACGGTATGCCGTGAAGTGGTGTACATGAATACGACGAACGTGAGACGTGTCATAGTATCTGTGTAATATGTACAAGTAATACCTATGGGCAGTGTCGAATATCATGTACAGTGAACCATCGTATCAGTGTAAGGATGATAACAATAATATGACATGCGGTACTTATCCTTGTACTAGTGGAACATAAATGTGTGGTCATAATCCATGTAACAGTACAGGTAATAATGGTAGTCAGTGTATCATAGAATATCATATCCTGTGAATTATAGTAACAGTATCTAGCATGCATGTCCAGTGACAGTGTCGTGTCATAGCGTCTGTGATACGATCCATGACATGATAGTGTCCAAACATATGGTGACATAGTGGGCCGGATGTCAGTGGTCCAGGAACATGACCTAATAGGTATCCCGTGTTACACTCTACGTCTATTAGGTATCCGACATATTGAAGTACAGTGTTTATTACAATGTTTTAATATGGTGCACCAATTAGGATTTATCGGTAATTAATAAAGCAACCAAGTTCAATTAATAGACTAAAAAGATAATTTATAAAATAAAAACTGTAACGCCCCGATTCCACGGATACGGGGACGTCACTGCAACGTATATACGTAGGTCAAAACTACCCTCCCGTATATACGCTAAGCATAAAGTACAAGCAAGGAATCAGAGTACAACACAAAGCGTGGTATACATACATATGCCAACATAAAAGGTACATATACAAAGTCATCACAGTTTATGATAAACATTACATATCACATATGTCTTTTATCACAACCCAGTCCAAAAGTAAAATATACAATAAAGATACAAAATGCTCACGAGAAGGGTGAAGATCCTGTGAGTCAAAGGAGTCTGGCACGAAGGAAGTAGAGCTAGTCTGCCTGCTCACTAAAGAAAACTCGATCTACTGTGGACAGCTCCACTTCGATCCAGCTTCGAAATCTGAATATGCAAATCCAAGGAATCAAGACATATAACAATAAATGAACTACAGCCAAGTGGCTAAGAGACATGAATAGGGGTTAGAACACAAGTATAGTATATAAGGACGGGTATAACATAATCATAATACAGGGAATACAAGGTGAAGCTGATTACAAGTAAAAGTGATTGTATACGCTTAAGTCACAGTCCCATGAGACTAGTACATCGAAGGAATAATCCAAACAAGGAAACCCTCATCTATATACCTTTATCTCATGCCACAGAAATCCAAGCGTATAGAATCAGAGTTGCAAATCATATGAAAGTCAAACGGGAATACATAACAAGAATACTAAGAATCATAACTAGAAACATAACTGGAATAACGGGAATCATAATAAGTATCACAACTGGAAACATAACTGGAATCATGACTGGAATATCAAGAATCATAATAAGATCCATAACGGTTATCAATTATTATTATGACTCGTCTAACCCATATATCTAGGTATGTGTCTCGGTATCGATCCCAACCCACATACATCCATATATAAGAAAGTCGAGGGTTGTTATCGGAAGATGATGGAGAACTGATAGAACTTCTTATAGTGGTTTCCATACACCTGGAACGGCTTTGGAGGCCAAAGTCCCCCTATTCAGTAATTCAGATTCACTACCGCCAGTACATATATATATGTGTATATACATACTTTTATACCCCACCACTATAAGCAAGATATCATTCCGGCATCCATCACTTCCTCCCATACCCATACAAGTTGTCCTTTTTATGGTTTATTAACAGAATTATCAGGTTACGGGAAACAAATGTACATAACAGTAATAGCCCTACAGATTCAAGAGGTGGCCCCCACCGTGTGGTGTGGCACTTTGTTCCGAGGGAGTGGATTCTAGAGGTGGCCCCCACCGAGTATGGTGTGGCACTTAGTTCCATAAAATAAGGCAGGGTTCCCGTAAACAAGATAATCATAAGGTCATGTGTATCATGCTTGGTTTTAAAGATAGCATGACAAGGTGGTGAAATATCACAAGCAATAAAACATAACAATAGATTGATAATAAGCCGGGTCAGTCATAACATAACAATAGGGCCTAGCAAAGTAGTGGCATGTCAGGTGATATACATGTGTTAAAAGGAAACGGGTAACTGACAGGTCTGAATCATGACAAGGCAAGAGGAAACATAGAAGTAACGAAGAGTTCAACGACCTCGAAGGGTCTGCCACGCATGGTATACGATAAGGAGTAAGAATCTCACTGGCAAGATACAAGTATAAGAATGAAACAAACAGTTGCATGGCAATACATAAACATAGAAATATGAAGTAACTAGAGGTGATATACTTCAAGTAATAGGCCATGAAGTACAATATACAAACACATAACCGAAGCATAAGATCCAAATTTAAGATAGTAATTAACTGTGACAGACAGCCAAAGTTAGTCGACTAAGGTCAAGGGAGTAGTCGACTAATAGAAGGGTTAGTCGACTAACAGTAGGGTCTAGTCGACTAAAACTGTGTAACAGGGAGTTGGGTTTCTGATTCAGGAAATGTTAGTCGACTAGATTAGGAGGGGTAGTCGACTAATAGAAGGGTCAAGTCGACTAACAGACACTTAAGTCGACTAAATCTGTGAAACAGAGAGTTGGGTTTGGTTTCAGGAAAAAAGGTAGTCGACTAGGGTCAAGGTGTAGTCGACTAATAGGGATCTATAGTCGACTAATAAATAAGATGAGTCGACTAAAACTGTGGATCAGAAAAGGTTACGTTTCAATCTAAGGGTCTCTAGTCGACTAGGTTCTAGGTCAAGTCGACTAAAACTGGTCAAAAACAGAACGCAGAACAGAATTCGCTGGTTGCGTTTGATGGTCTAAAAATGTGATTTTTATGGCATATGAACACAAGATAGGAGGATACAAGTATACTAGGAATGAAACAAGTCTTGATGAGTAAAAATACTCACTTGGATTGGTTATGTGAAGCTTGATCCAAGGTGATAAATCCGACGAAGAGAGAGATGATCCCCAATCCAAAGGAAGTAGCTTGATTGAGGTTGAAGATGAAGATCTTGTTGATGCTTGAGGTGGAGATGATGACCTAGATGATGCCCTTGAGGTTGGTGGTGGATGTTGAGATGAAGGAGGATTTTGGAGGAGGGGATTTCTTTGTGGAAGTGAAGAAAAAAGAGAAAGGAAATGTAATGGAAAGTTTATATATGATTTGTGATTTGTGAAGGAGGTGTAATTGAGATGGAAGAGAGGGGGTTTTGTGTAAATGGGGAAGCATGAGGTGTCACTTGACCAATCATGGCCGGCCAAGTGGAGGGGGTGAGGTGGAGGTTAGGTGAAGATATTTTGAGATGGAAGAGTGTGGAAGAAAATGGATTTTGGAAAAGATTAGGAATTTGGGAAATTGGAAATCTCTTTGGCTTGTGAAGGAAGGAAAGGAAAATAGAGAAAAGGAAAATGGTAGAGAAATGATAAAGAGAAGATATTTTCTCTTGGACTCAAGATGAAACTGTTGAATAGACAGATACCCGGGTTAAAGTCAAAGATGTGGAAATCATTTCGGAAAATGCCGGAATCGTCCGAAATTCAAGTATCTCGGATCGACTCGAAATAATTATCAAAAATCAAAAATAATATATGAAGACCAATAGTGAAATCCGTTTTAAGAATTACTTTATAGTTTTAAAACTAAAAATCCCGGAATCAGTTATCTACCGACTCCGATGGAATTTTCATAAAATCATAAAATTCTCAGAAAAAGTATTTAAGTAGGAAATGTAATTCTAAAAGATAAAGTCTAAAGGACCATCATGAAATTCCAAACAGTTTGAGAATTAAAAATCCGGGAATCGGTCAGCGGCACTGGCCGACACCGGTTTTGAAGAAATTCAATTTAATCCAAGAAAAATCCAGAAAATCATAGAAAATCCAAAATATTGGAAAACGATGTTTAAAACTGAAATTGGTTGAATCGGATAACCAGAATGTCTAAAACAAGTAAAACTCTGAGATCGAGTCCCCGGCTCAGACTAAGGCTGACTCCGGGTTCACCGATCCAAATCCAAGGCAAAACAATCATATAAGGAATTCATAATACAGAATAAATACAGGAAACAAATCGAAAAAATACGGTCGAAAATCTGAATACGCAACTAAGTACGTATTCCGGGAACGGGGTATTACAATCCACCCACCTTACAAAAATTGCGTCCTCGCAATTTCATTAAGGGGTGAAATGAACACAAAGGGGACAAAGGCTGGAATAAAGGGCTCATAAAACCAAAACAGGGAATAAGATGAATACAGGAAGGATCAGGATGGAAAATGAAAGAATGACAAGAGAAAAACATTTAGAATGATGACCAACTCAAATGCAAGATATGGGGTAGGGGTTACCATGATATCCCTAAGGCTCCTGATCTGGATACTGGTCTTCACACTCTGCTGCGTCATCCGATGCCTCTGCTGCCATGATGTAACCTTGGCCTCTACCCTGATCTGCTCTAACTCTCATCCCCTTTGCTGATGATCATACCGTTGGGGTGGAAATGGAACTCTTCGATCAACAGGATCTGGATTCCTCCTCAGTGGCGGTGCTGGAAATGCTGGGGCTGGATGTGCTGGAGCTGGAAGAGCTGGTCTGATTGGAGCCATGTGTATAAACTTCCTGTGTGGGCAATCCCTTAGCATATGACTCCCTGACCCGCACACTAAACATAATCCCTTGGCCACTCGACAATCCCTCTTATAATGTCCGGGCCTGTGGCAATAATTGCATGTGATCTGAGGAAGAGGGGTTTGGAATGGTCTCTTAATCATTGGGCCTTGGGTTGCCCTATCTGCATCCTCCTCATCCATCAACTCAAAAGGCCTCTTCTTGGCCTGATTCCTCATCTGGTTCACTTTCCTCTTCTCCAGTCCACGCTCCACTTCTCGAGCTATGGTGAGAACTTCTGAATAGGTCTTCAGCAGCTGGGGCATCAAGAAAACTTGTAGGTCCATCTGTAAGCCCTGCTGGAATCTGCTTGCCCGCTTCTCCTCATCCGTCACCATATACGGAGCAAAGCGGCTAAGTCTGAGAAATTCCGCGGCATACTCATCCACGGACTTATTCCCTTGCCGAAGTCTGATGAACTGCTCTTCCATGTCTTTCTGAGCTGTGACAGGGAAGAATCTGCTATAAAAACTCTTGGAGAATGTGTCCCAAGTGACAGGCTTCTCCAGTCTTGCCTCCTCAGCTAGCCACCAAGTTCTAGCTATATCCTTCAATTGAATCTTGGCGACCTCCACTTGGTTTTCCTCTGGGACACGGGCTGCATTCAACAAGTCTGATGTGTCGGTCAACCATTGCTCAGCATCCAAGGGTTTCTCTTCACCCGTGAATATAGCTGGCTGCAGTCGTCTGAAATCTGATATATTCTCCGGCCTCTGTTCCTTAGGTGCTGCTATCTCTTGCCGGAGAAGCTCGGTCTGCTGCTGCTGGTTCTCCATCATCATCTGGATAACCCTCAGTATATCCACATTCTCTCCCGCTGCTCCATTCGATGCTGGTCCAGAGTTGCTACGACCCGATCTTCTATCCATGCCTAGTTGATGAAGAATGACTGGAAAGTGATGGAAAAATGGAAGGATTTCAGGATATGAAGGAAGGAACCAAGAAGAACTAGATAATCAAGAAGGACTAGATGACTTTGTACATTGTAGTTGGCATTAGCAAATTACTAGAATTTGCCGCTTGATTGTACTATAGGTGGGGGAGCCTAAGCTCTGATACCAACCTGTAACGCCCCGATTCCACGGATACGGGGACGTCACTGCAACGTATATACGTAGGTCAAAACTACCCTCCCGTATATACGCTAAGCATAAAGTACAAGCAAGGAATCAGAGTACAACACAAAGCGTGGTATACATACATATGCCAACATAAAAGGTACATATACAAAGTCATCACAGTTTATGATAAACATTACATATCACATATGTCTTTTATCACAACCCAGTCCAAAAGTAAAATATACAATAAAGATACAAAATGCTCACGAGAAGGGTGAAGATCCTGTGAGTCAAAGGAGTCTGGCACGAAGGAAGTAGAGATAGTCTGCCTGCTCACTAAAGAAAACTCGATCTACTGTGGACAGCTCCACTTCGATCCAGCTTCGAAATCTGAATATGCAAATCCAAGGAATCAGGACATATAACAATAAATGAACTACAGCCAAGTGGCTAAGAGACATGAATAGGGGTTAGAACACAAGTATAGTATATAAGGACGGGTATAACATAATCATAATACAGGGAATACAAGGTGAAGCTGATTACAAGTAAAAGTGATTGTATACGCTTAAGTCACAGTCCCATGAGACTAGTACATCGAAGGAATAATCCAAACAAGGAAACCCTCATCTATATACCTTTATCTCATGCCACAGAAATCCAAGCGTATAGAATCAGAGTTGCAAATCATATGAAAGTCAAACGGGAATACATAACAAGAATACTAAGAATCATAACTAGAAACATAACTGGAATAACGGGAATCATAATAAGTATCACAACTGGAAACATAACTGGAATCATGACTGGAATATCAAGAATCATAATAAGATCCATAACGGTTATCAATTATTATTATGACTCGTCTAACCCATATATCTAGGTATGTGTCTCGGTATCGATCCCAACCCACATACATCCATATATAAGAAAGTCGAGGGTTGTTATCGGAAGATGATGGAGAACTGATAGAACTTCTTATAGTGGTTTCCATACACCTGGAACCGGCTTTGGAGGCCCAAAGTCCCCCTATTCAGTAATTCAGATTCACTACCGCCAGTACATATATACATGTGTATATACATACTTTTATACCCCACCACTATAAGCAAGATATCATTCCGGCATCCATCACTTCCTCCCATACCCATACAAGTTGTCCTTTTTATGGTTTATTAACAGAATTATCAGGTTACGGGAAACAAATGTACATAACAGTAATAGCCCTACAGATTCAAGAGGTGGCCCCCACCGTGTGGTGTGGCACTTTGTTCCGAGGGAGTGGATTCTAGAGGTGGCCCCCACCGAGTATGGTGTGGCACTTAGTTCCATAAAATAAGGCAGGGTTCCCGTAAACAAGATAATCATAAGGTCATGTGTATCATGCTTGGTTTTAAAGATAGCATGACAAGGTGGTGAAATATCACAAGCAATAAAACATAACAATAGATTGATAATAAGCCGGGTCAGTCATAACATAACAATAGGGCCTAGCAAAGTAGTGGCATATCAGGTGATATACATGTGTTAAAAGGAAACGGGTAACTGACAGGTCTGAATCATGACAAGGCAAGAGGAAACATAGAAGTAACGAAGAGTTCAACGACCTCGAAGGGTCTGCCACGCATGGTATACGATAAGGAGTAAGAATCTCACTGGCAAGATACAAGTATAAGAATGAAACAAACAGTTGCATGGCAATACATAAACATAGAAATATGAAGTAACTAGAGGTGATATACTTCAAGTAATAGGCCATGAAGTACAATATACAAACACATAACCGAAGCATAAGATCCAAATTTAAGATAGTAATTAACTGTGACAGACAGCCAAAGTTAGTCGACTAAGGTCAAGGGAGTAGTCGACTAATAGAAGGGTTAGTCGACTAACAGTAGGGTCTAGTCGACTAAAACTGTGTAACAGGGAGTTGGGTTTCTGATTCAGGAAATGTTAGTCGACTAGATTAGGAGGGGTAGTCGACTAATAGAAGGGTCAAGTCGACTAACAGACACTTAAGTCGACTAAATCTGTGAAACAGAGAGTTGGGTTTGGTTTCAGGAAAAAAGGTAGTCGACTAGGGTCAAGGTGTAGTCGACTAATAGGGATCTATAGTCGACTAATAAATAAGATGAGTCGACTAAAACTGTGGATCAGAAAAGGTTACGTTTCAATCTAAGGGTCTCTAGTCGACTAGGTTCTAGGTCAAGTCGACTAAAACTGGTCAAAAACAGAACGCAGAACAGAATTCGCTGGTTGCGTTTGATGGTCTAAAAATGTGATTTTTATGGCATATGAACACAAGATAGGAGGATACAAGTATACTAGGAATGAAACAAGTCTTGGTGAGTAAAAATACTCACTTGGATTGGTTATGTGAAGCTTGATCCAAGGTGATAAATCCGACGAAGAGAGAGATGATCCCCAATCCAAAGGAAGTAGCTTGATTGAGGTTGAAGATGAAGATCTTGTTGATGCTTGAGGTGGAGATGATGACCTAGATGATGCCTTGAGGTTGGTGGTGGATGTTGAGATGAAGGAGGATTTTGGAGGAGGGGATTTCTTTGTGGAAGTGAAGAAAAAAGAGAAAGGAAATGTAATGGAAAGTTTATATATGATTTGTGATTTGTGAAGGAGGTGTAATTGAGATGGAAGAGAGGGGGTTTTGTGTAAATGGGGAAGCATGAGGTGTCACTTGACCAATCATGGCCGGCCAAGTGGAGGGGGTGAGGTGGAGGTTAGGTGAAGATATTTTGAGATGGAAGAGTGTGGAAGAAAATGGATTTTGGAAAAGATTAGGAATTTGGGAAATTGGAAATCTCTTTGGCTTGTGAAGGAAGGAAAGGAAAATAGAGAAAAGGAAAATGGTAGAGAAATGATAAAGAGAAGATATTTTCTCTTGGACTCAAGATGAAACTGTTGAATAGACAGATACCCGGGTTAAAGTCAAAGATGTGGAAATCATTTCGGAAAATGCCGGAATCGTCCGAAATTCAAGTATCTCGGATCGACTCGAAATAATTATCAAAAATCAAAAATAATATATGAAGACCAATAGTGAAATCCGTTTTAAGAATTACTTTATAGTTTTAAAACTAAAAATCCCGGAATCAGTTATCTACCGACTCCGATGGAATTTTCATAAAATCATAAAATTCTCAGAAAAAGTATTTAAGTAGGAAATGTAATTCTAAAAGATAAAGTCTAAAGGACCATCATGAAATTCCAACAGTTTGAGAATTAAAAATCCGGGAATCGGTCAGCGGCACTGGCCGACACCGGTTTTGAAGAAATTCAATTTAATCCAAGAAAAATCCAGAAAATCATAGAAAATCCAAAATATTGGAAAACGATGTTTAAAACTGAAATTGGTCGAATCGGATAACCAGAATGTCTAAAACAAGTAAAACTCTGAGATCGAGTCCCCGGCTCAGACTAAGGCTGACTCCGGGTTCACCGATCCAAATCCAAGGCAAAACAATCATATAAGGAATTCATAATACAGAATAAATACAGGAAACAAATCGAAAAAATACGGTCGAAAATCTGAATACGCAACTAAGTACGTATTCCGGGAACGGGGTATTACAAAAACACTCACTAATTAGCCATGGGAAGGAAGCTCTCTTTCCCACGATCGCAACGGATCCAGAATCGTCCCAATCGGAGTCCGGATGCTCCCGATATTCGCCCGAATACTAAATCATAACAATAGGGTTAAATATGCAAATAAAAAGAATTCAATTGGAATTAATAAATTGTCACAGGGGGTTTTCTGTAAATTTACCTTAATCGGGTTTCGGATGCGGGTTTGGCTCATAACGGGTCGGGTCCAGATCCACAACCCATACCCGTTAATTTAAGTCAAATGGGTACGGGTAATCGGGTTAACCCTTAACCCATTAGTGGGTTAATGGGTTTGGGTTTTACCCAAACCCACCCACTCAAAACAGCAGCAGCAGCAGCAGCTTGCTGTTGCTGCTGCTCTAGCACTGGCCGACCGGCCAGCCTAGCTGGCCGGCGGCGCTGGCCGCCTGCCGGCGGCGATCCCGGCCGCCGGCGGCGAGCCAATTCCGGCCAAGAGAGGTGGATGAGGGAGAGAGAGAGAGAGAAGGAAAAAAGAGAGAGAGGAAAAGAGAGAAGAGGGGGAAAACATGTGCCTGGCTGGGGCCAGCGGCTGCCCAGGCCGCCAGGCCGGCGGCGGCGCTCAGGCTGCCGGCGGCGGTCTGGGGCCGCGCGGGGCCGGAAACTGAGCGAGAGAGAGAGAGAGTGAGTAAGGGAGGAGGAGAGAGAGAAGAGGGGCCGGGGCTTTGGCTGTGAGAGAGAGAGAGCGGTTTGTAGAGAGAGGAGAGAGGTTAGAGAGAGAGGGAGATTAGTGATCTAATTAGAGAGAGATGTTGTATTTATGAGAGAGAGGGAGAGATTTAAATAGAGGGAGAGAGAGGCGGTTGGCTACAGGAAGGCGGCGGCGTGGAGCTCTCCAGAGAAATGGAGAAGAAAGGAGAGAAAAGAAAGAAAAGAAAGATAAAAAAATAATTATTATTATATTAGCCCCATATTTGACCAGCCCCGAATAGTGCCCAAAAATTACAGAAAACAGGAAATATTATCCTGAGACGTAATATGAAAACGGTTTGTCGAAACTCAATCCGGTTTGCACATTAAAAATCCCGGAGTGTCTCGCCGATACGGGCGACACCGGTTTGGCCGGATTTTCGATAAATTTAGAAAATCCCCAAAAATACCCTAACGTAGAGAATACGATTCTAAGGCACACGGTGAAAGCGGATTCTCAAAATTCTACTCCGTTTGTGAGATAAAAATCGTAAAGCAGATTATCAGTATCGGTCGACACCGACAACGGATATTTTCCAAAAAAATCCAGAAAATTTTCAGAAAATCCTGAAAAATCTACAATATTAGAAAATAATTTTTGAAACTGAAATCAGCTCGATCGGACTACCACGGAGGTCAAATCAATTTTGAACGTCGTATCGCGTACCGATACAGTAATACGTCCACCGGGGATCAGGGTGTTACATTTCTCCCCACCTAACAAAAATTGCGTCCTCGCAATTTCCATTTAGGTGTGAGAATAAGATTTTCAACCTCAAAGCCGAAATGTTACGGGTCCACGATACTTCCGCTGCGCACTCTGCTATCTCTAAGGAACTCGGGATGGAGAAGTAGGGTAGTGAACAATCCTAACGGATGGGAAGCAAGACGATGCAAGGAAAGCGAGAAGAAAAATATTATTTGCATTTCCATACTTTTATTACATATTTAACCATTTTATTCCTTTTCATATTCGGGCGATATCGGGAGCATCCGGACTCCGATTTGAACGATTCTAGATCCGTTGCGATCGTGGGAAGAGAGCTACCTCCTCATGACCAATTTGTGAGTGTTTTTCTTTTATAAATTATATTTTATCATGTTTAATAATCTTGATTGATTGACTCATCTTACTCACTGTAACAACTGTAACTACCGGTTCATAAATGGTACTTAATACAAGACTAGTATAAGGAGTTGTTAACATAATCAATATCATAAGATGGTGACCGACATACTAGATTAGGTATGATCACCGGTACCTGCCTCACCTTAGACACCATGACTATATGTATCCGTAATTAATACCCGAACATCCTAAGCACACTGAATACTATATACCCTGCACAACCAGCTAGCGGTACCACATATTACACGATATATTATTATTCACAGAGACACTGACACTGTTATTGCCTGCGTTAGCAGTACTGATAGACGGAGACACCGACACTGTTATAACGTGTTATGGTTACTAGGACACGGCTATTGTCAGGTCACGGGATATGGTCTTCTAGTAGACACTGTTATTACATGTATTATTACGAGGACATTACACGACTTATGGCTACACATATATGCACGGCCTACCGCATGTCATATGATTGTGATGATCGTTACATGGATTCCGGTACACATGGCTGTCATGTTTACATAGCCCTGTTACACGTGCATGTCATGTTGACCTATCACTGTTACACGTGCATGTCATACTTCCCTGTGACACATGTTTATATGGTTTCTCTATATTCTTGTCATATGGATCACCATGCTTATTACATGTATTATCGTTCCGTGTTCCCGTATTCATGATATATGATAGTTTCCTGTTACTGTTACTGATATGGATGTTCCCGATACTGGACATGAGAACTGTTGAGATGCGATATGTGAACTTCCACATCTATTGTTCCCGTTTCCCGGTATATTGTTCATGTTATATTGTTCATGTGATATTGTTCCCGTTTCCCGTTACATTGTTCTACGCTATCAACAGAGCTCTGATCCAGTTATCAGGTTACCCGTATCATGTACTGTTATTTGTTCTTGTTACATTATATACTTTACATATCAGATCATAATGATAACTGGGGTATGGGGGAGACTTGACGGTTGATTAGATCTTATCGGGTGATGTACTGGATCCATATTGTTCTCCCACTGCAGGGGATGGTAGTGCTACTACCAATTGCTCCATGAGCTATTGTTACTTGATTATTATTCCCCTCTTAGCGGAGGGCTCTGGTCTTAGCAGCCAGGGTTTGATAAAGGCCGTGATCCCGGGTATGCACGGGATACACCTACCCGATAAGAACTCCTCGACCATGGGTTTCCAATTAACATAATAAAACAGTATACACAATAGTGATGTCGGGAACACTTGTTATTTGATCACTCTCTCGTTTGGATAATGGTACCCGTAGGCCATGTCCGGATAGGTTCGACTGGAGTGCGGGCTCCAGTATGAACTGCCAGTGGTATGGGACACTGGTAGAGATTGATTAAAATACCAGGTGGTACTGATCGCTACTATTGTATAAATAACATGACTTGCCTGATACATGTTTCCTATTGTATAGTTGTACTTCTTATTGTACCTGCTCATTTATCCGAGATCATGTTATATGTCTAGTTGTTACTTTACCCGCTACATGTTACACTTTCTGTAATGGCATATTATTCGTGCATATGTGCATATATTCTATTTTCTGTATACCTTGCATACATCATTACTGTCTGTGCGTCACACCGTATACCGGTTAAGTAGCATATGCCCATCTGCATGTTCCCTGCTATCACATCACCATTAGCATGTACACTCGTCACCACTAGAGAACATAATATACTATATAAACTGGATACGCTTAGAGATATGACCTGATGATAACCGGTTAGGTAGAGATGAATATATTATTTTTTTATTCTTTCTTTCTTTTCTTTCCTCTTCTCCATTTTTCCAGAGAGATCCCCCACCGCCTCTTTAAACGCCCTCTCTCTCTCTTCTTTTCCCCCTTAAAATCCTCTCTCTCCCCCTCTCTAATTCAAAAATCCCTCCTCCTTCTCGTTCACTATCTCTCGGCCGTTCCCCGAGCGCCGCCGGCTGGGCGGGCGGAGCCGTCGCCGGCAAGGCCGGCTGGCCGTTGCTAGCCCTTGCCCTCCCCATCTTTTCTCTCTCTTTCTCTCTCTCTCTTTCCCTCTCTCCATATCTCTCCCCACTTTGATAAGCGGCCCCGGATCGCCGCCGCCGGGCCCAAGTGTCGTCGCCGGCCAGGCGACCACCGGCGAGGCGGCCAGGTCTGGCCAGACCTGGCCGCCGTCCCTACCCCCCACTCTATCTCTCTCTTTCTATCTCTCTATATCTCTCTATATTCTCTCTTCTTTCCCCTCTCTGTGGGATCACCGCCGGCGGCTAGGCCCGCCGCCGGCGGTCGTCCAGGCTGGCCGGCCGGCCTGCAGGGCCGCGGCAGGCAGCGGCTGTTGCCGCTGCCGCTGCTGCTGCTTTTGGGGAGAAATGGGTTCGGGTGTAACCCGAACCCATTAAGCCCTATTGGGTTGAGTTACAACCCATTAACCCATATTGACCCAATACCCATTTGGTTTAAGTAACGGGTTTGGGTTGGATCTTCACCCGACCGTTATCTCACCAAACCCGCATCCGAAACCCATCACAGGTATATTTCTTTTATACCCCCCTGAACAATATAACATGAACAATAGATGTGGGATTCCATATATCGCATATCAACAGCTCTCATGCCCAGTATCGAGTATATCCATATCAGTAACAGGTAACAATCATATAACACGAATACGGGAACATGAAACAATAATACATGTAATAAACATGGTGATCCATATGACAAGACTAGTGAAACATATGCATGTGTGACCGTAATATGTAAACATGCCGTGTATAATGATATGTATGATGATAACAATAAAATGAAATGAGATAGTCCGTGCTTGGTATATCCGTGTATCAGTGGAACATATATGTGTCGCCATAATCTGTGTCACATATCTGCGTATCACTAGTACATGTACTAACAGTAGTCCGTGTATCTCGTTCTACTATGTCCAGTGAATTACAGTCTCTGTGTAATAATGATACCAGTGCATAAAAGAACGGTGTCTAGCATGTCGGTCTAGCGACAGTGTAGTGCTGTAGCGTATCTGTGAATCAGTATACATGTAACGGTGATCCGATACATGTTATAATAGTGTCCAAGACTATGGTGAATAGTGGCCAGGATGTCAGTGGTACATGTACATGACCTAAGAGACGGCCAGTGTCACACTCAGCGTCTTTTCCTGTTTATTACAATGTTTACCATTGTTTACAGGGTAGTAAATATGATCAATGGGGATTTACCGGTAATCATGTTTTATTTAAATAAGAAACCAAGTTCAATCAAAAAATAATTTTAAAATAAAAAACACTCACAAACTGGTTATAGGCCTGTAGCTCTCTTTCTCACGATCGCAACGGATCCAGAATCGTCCGAATCAGAGTCCGAATGCTCCCGATATCGCCCGAATACTAAATCAGAACAAAAATGGTTAAATATGTAATAATAATATTTAAATGCAATTACGGAATTGTACAAGGAGATTTTCTGTAAATATACCTTTATTGGATTTCGGATACGGGTTGGCTCATAACAGGTCGGGTCCAGATCCACAACCCAAACCCGTTTAACTTAAGTTAACGGGTCACACTAAGCGGGTTTTGGGTTTCCAAATAAACCCAATAGGGTATTGGGTTTGGGATCTAACCCAAACCCACAAAACAAAAGAGGAGGGGTAGCAGCAGCTTGCTGCTGCCGCCTCCACTAGCCAGCCGGCCAGCTGGGCTGGCCGGCGGCGCCGGCGACACCGCCGGCGGCGATCCCGGCCGCCGCCGGCGGTTGGCCAAGAGAGAGGGTGAGAGAGGGTAAGGAAAAGAGGGGGAAACAAAAATTAGAAAGAAAAGAAGGGGAAGAAGTAGCAGCACGAGGAGGAAGAAGAGAAGAAAAGAAGAAAAAAAGAAGAAGAAAAAGAAGAGAAGGAGAAAAAGAAAAAGAAAGGGGGAGGGGGTGGCTTGGCCGGCGGCGGCCTTGGGTCGCGGCGGCCGGCGGTGGCGCGGCGCCGCTGGGCTTGGCTGCAGGCCAAGGAGCAGCCCCTCCCCTTGTGGGAGGGTCTGTACAGAGAGAGAGAGGGAGAGATAGAGAGAGAATAGAGAGAGAGTTTCTTAGAGAGAGAGGGAGGTTGTAGTTAGAGGGGAGAGAGAGAAATTGGATTTTTAAAGGAGGGGGAAACGCCATTGGTCAATGGCGGTGGAGAGAAGAGTGTGGAAGAAGGAAGAAAGAAAAAGAAAAGAAAAGAATTTAAAATTATAAAATAATATTATTTCATTTAGCCCAAATTTGACTAGTCTCGAACGGTACCCAAAAATTACAGAAAATAGAAAATATTATCCTGAGACGTAATATGAAAACAGTTTGAAGAATTCTATCCGGTTTGCAAATTAAAAATCCCGGAGTGTCTAGCCGATACAGGCGACACCGGTTTGGCCGGATTTTTCATAAATTCAGAAAATACCAGAAAATACTCTAACGTAGAGAACACGATTCTAAGGCACATGGTGAAAGCGGATTCTCAAAATTCTACTCCATTTATGAAATAAAAATCGTAGAGCCGATTATCGGTATCGGTCGACACCGACTACAGAGATTTTCCAAAATATCCAGAAAAATCCAGAAAATCCTGAAAAATCTCAAATATTAGAAAATGTTTGAAACTGAACTCGGCTCAATCGGACTACCACAGAGGTCAAATCAATTTTTGTACGTCGTATCGCGTACCGATACAGTGATACGTACACCGGGAATCAGGGGGTTACACACTGTATGGGTTAAAACAGTCTCCTAGACAGTGGTACGAGCGGTTCGACAGCTTCATCAGAGGAAAGAGGTATACACGTAGCCACTATGACCCATCTGTGTATTACAACAAGCTACCGACATGAGAGTATATCTATTTACTATTGTATGTAGATGATATGCTTATTGCTTCAAAGTCTAGATCTACAATTGATACACTAAAAAAGGATTTATCTTCTGAGTTTGAAATGAAGGATCTTAGTGAAGCAAAGAAGGTGCTAGGCATGAAAATTACACGAGACCGAAGAGGTGGTAAGGTGAGCTTGACACAGAAGGGGTATTTGCAAAAGGTACTTTAGAGGTTCAACGTCGGCAAGGATACGAAATCTGTAAGTACACCACTGGCTCCTCATTCAAGTTATCTGCCACTATGTCTCCAAAGACTGTTGAAGAACGTGAGTACATGACTCACATCCCATATGCTAGCGCAGTTAGTAGTCTTATGTATGCTATGGTGTGTACACGACTAGATCTGTCACAAGCTGTCTTTATGGTCAGTAGGTATATGCATGATCCGAGACAGGGTCATTGGGAGGCAGTGAAGTGGATTCTGCGGTACATTAAAGGTACCATAGATGTTGGTCTGGTATTCGAGAAGGATTCTACAGGGAAGCAGGATTGTATCGGGTATGTTGATTCCAATTATGCTGGTGACCTCGACAAACGCCAATCCACAACCGGGTATGTTTTTACATTATCTCAAGCACCGGTTAGTTGGCGCTCTACTCTACAGTCTACCGTTGCATTGTCTACTACAGAGGCCGAATATATGGCATGACGGAGGCTATGAAGGAGGTATTTTGGCTTCAAGGTCTGCTTGATGACTTGGGGATTGATCATGATCTACTGAAGATTAACTGTGACAGTATGAGTGCTATTTATTTAGCCAAGAACAAGGTGTATCATGCACGGACGAAACACATCGATGTCAGGTTCCATTTTGTTAGGGAGATTTCAATGAGGGTGATATTGAGTTGCTGAAGATTCACACAACGGAGAATCCCGCCGACATGCTTACCAAGGTGGTGTTAGGAGTAAAGTTTGCACATTGTAAAGTCTTTCTCCATATCCTTCATGTTGCATGAACTTGTTGAAGCTCCTTTGGATGAACTACGGATGGCTTGATCCCTTGGGCAGGGTACGTAGGCAATCACGCTGGTGCAGCCACTTTCGAGTCGTCAGATCCTATGTTTCAGTTTCGGCTGAGATTTGAGAAATCTTCACCGAGGTGGAGAATTGTAGAAAGAGAGAGGAAGTCGCGAGGAAGTCGAGGAAGTCGACGACAACAAGGAAGCAACGAAGAATCAGCAACAGCAGCAGGACCGATCAACCGGGCCGGTCGACCAGTGTGCACCAACGTGCACAGGCTGTTGCGGTCGACCGCCCGGTCCACCGTAGAAGGAGAGCGGTCGACCGACTGACATTGCCTAACTCTCGATTAAGCACAGTCGACCGGCACGTTCGACTGGTGCTTGGACCGGTCGACCAACCGGTTGACCGACAGGCGTATTCGGACTGATTCGGAAAGTTTTCTGAATTGGAAACCAGCCAATAAGGAATCTGATTCTCCTAGGATTTCCTTGGGTATATAAGAGAGGCAGAGTCCTCTTCATATGCATTGCTTGCAATTTGTATTGATTATCAAATCAATAAAGAAATCTCTCTTTCTTGCCCCAAGGACGTAGGCGAAATTGGCCGAACCTCGTTAAATCTTGTGTTTGTGTTCTTCTCATTGTTCAATTGTTCTTTACTGTTGGTAGTACTTCTATATTACATCTGTAGCTTAAGGGTTCCTCTAAGTGGTTATTGATCTGCTTACAACACTATTATATATAATACTGCAGCAGTAGCTCGATTTGATTACCGAACTTGCTGGTCAATAGTCACTAGAACTAGAGATTTACTAGTTTGTGGTCAACTCATGTTGCAATTGCTCAGGAAAACCACAATGTTACAATCTAATGCCAAGCGCTGAGCAGAGTTTCTCATACCAGAGAGGGTCATCCGTAAGTAGTACACCTGCATAAACTTCTGAACAACTTCATAGACTGATGATGGGGCATCCTCTAATAAGAGCCAAGGTGTCAAGGTAATTTAGAAATTTCTTCAAGTTCCAGGCACAGCTTACAGCAGCAAAGTGAAAGTGCTATAGGCAGAAAGAGACAGTAGAGCTACCTCAGTAATGCAAACCACATGTTACCTCATCTCTTGTATGTAATTTGGATTCTTCTAGTGGAGCAAACTGCCAAGTGCTGTACCTTCACTAGGAAGGAAAAAAAAAAAAAAAAAAAGGGCAGCAGGTCGTTGCCTTCTTAAATATAATGTACAATTTACAAATAAACTGTCCTCATGTTCCTCATATATATAACCTAATGAGGTGAGTCTTTGTACCTAATCTCCCACACAGTTAAAATAAGATAAGGATCGGAAAGTGAATCATTAAATACAAAAGTCATTTAAAATCTCGGGGAACAGGAAAGAGACATAATACTAGTTAAACAAATAAGATAAGCTTTGTTTATTAGCACAAAGTATCACCTAGATCGACTTCTAATCTTGTGCAAAGTGCCCAAGGTGTGTCGTTAACTTGCAGCAATTACCTTTTTATAATTAAGCAGTGTACCTCTTTTACAGAATCCAGTTCTCTTTTTTCTCTAAGAACTAGCTTAGTCACCACACCAGCATGCGATCACAGCTCATCTCATTCTGTGTCGTGTGTTCAAGCCAAATTCACCTACCCAATAAACAAATGAGGAAGACATTCTAATACAATTCAATGGTTTTTTGATGTTAGCCAAGCTAACTATTTCCTACCAGTTAATCTGATGGTGAAGTGCACGCATCAGCCTTTGCGTGGCTCCCTTTCTGGTGTTCTCCTCCTCCTCTACTTCATGAGTTATTAATAAATGTCCAACTATAAACAAACCCCAATTGGTCTCATCCCAGAACTTCAACCTCGTGTTCATCCTCTCCTTCTTTCTTTTATATTCAACCCAGGTTGTGGTTAAGAAAGCAGGCATTGACATATAGAATAAGAGACACTTTCCCCCGATCTACCAGTCTTAAACTTTACTAATTAAATTTGAAGTGATAAGACATCACATCAACTAATACATGTGCAAGCTAGCAAAACTCAAGGAAAGCAAAGTCTCCAACTAATATAATCACTAGCCACAATTAAATCTACTGTGCAATTTGCCAAATCATGGTATAACGTATTCAAGTCTGTTTCCACCTTCATAGCTATAGGGAATGAAGGTCTGAATAACCGTACAGGAAAAATCATCGTGTGCAACACAACTATCAGATATGCCTGACCTGTCACACATTCGAGAAAATGAGAGCCGCTTATGAACAAGTCATGACTGGCACTTCCTATCAAAACAGAGCGATTGCACACACATCTTTTGAGGGCAGCTATCACTGACTACTTATCCTAAGACCAATTTAGCTGGCTACTTCTTAAGCGAAATCCATCTAAATTCAATGTTTCTAACACAAGTGCCAGACCGGTCACAGATAAATCTTAATTATTGTCATCCAAAAGTAAGACCTAACAAGATTATATAGACCACAATGGTAGAAAAAAGAAAGCTACATGAAATCCTAAAATTTAAAGTCAGAGGAGATTAGAGGCTGTTGTAGAAAGAATACACACCTTCCCAGAGCAATAAATGGGATCAAGTTAGCTAACTCATCTGTCTACCACACCACAAGTACCAAGATGTCAGAACCCTTAATATCAAGAATCACTGGTTTAAACAAATAGGTTGTAGTGCTTAGAAATGGTGATGAAGAAATTATAAACCAGAGCCACTCGTGATCATTTTGTTGAGAATTTTATACTATTTTCTAAAACATGCAATATCTTAAAAATTAAATTAAGATAAAACAACAAATTAGTCTAACATGTAATAACAATTATATTAAAATAAAACAAAAGAACCTGGCATAGGGAATGCAGTCGCGATGTCGCTGCCCTAAAGGATCAAAAGCCCGTCTCCTTGTCCAGACGTTGAATCGACTTTGTCCCCTAGCGGTAAAGGATCCCCCGGATTCACCAGAACTCAGCCCAGGACGGTGAGTAGATCCTCTGCTCAAATGAAGAAGTTGCCCAGAAAAATAAAGATGAAAATTTTTTTAAACACTGAAGCCATTCTCACGAAGAGTAGTCTTCAGATTTTCTTTTAAGATGAGAAAAGAGAAATGAGTTGTGTCTGTAGCTATTGGAGTGAGGGTCTATTTATAGACTTAGAACCCAAGTTGTTGTAACCACTCCAACAGAAAATCCAAGCAGTTGAGATATTTTCTCAACCGATTTAGATTCTAAGACTTGGTCAAAGTTGACTTAGTAAAACAAAATCTGAAATGAAAACTTTTTTCTTTTTATTTTAATACAAAAATCCAACAGTCCCCCCAAAAGCTTGAGTTTCAGGGAAGACATAATAAAACAAATCAATAATAAATAACAATCAAATTATCAGATCATAAAACACGAATAAAATCGGGCAACATCATACTGTGAATTCGGGGTCGATAGCTTACGGCCTTGAATCTACCCTTAGTGAATTTTATCGCCACCTGAGAGATATAATGGACTACGCCTTGAATTAGGCCTCTTTAACCAGATATTGATGAAAGACACACACAGTAAGTCTTCATTTATTGAGCGAGCGGGTTGAGCGTTAAAGGCCATGCTCACAATAACCGACTCATGAGAGTTTCTAGGGTCAGCTCTGCCCCCCAACCGCGGCCATCACGGTTCCTCTCACGTAGGTAAGTCCTCCAAGAGTACTACAGCTGGATAGTATACCTCCACACTACATGCGTTGGACTTATTAAGAGTTAAACTCATCCTTACCTAGCTGTATCATAAGAGCATCTCACCATAGAGAAGGGGTAGTAGCTACAACGCTACATATAGGATATAAATATATCTGGGTTGATGCTCCACACGAGTTTTACCAGTCCAGCTTGTTACTACCACATTGAACCTCTTCATGGAAAGAGCTCCCAATCAAGTAGGTTGGGTTCCCGCTGTAGGTGAACTCTACTATGGGCTTAACCCCATCTCCCTCGATGAAACTAGGAATATACTCCTAGAAAGACCCTTAATCAGAATGACTTTATGTTTTCTAGGGTCAGAAAATTGGCTTAACAGCCTTTATTTTCAAGTGGTGACAGCCAGAGTTTTAACCCTTCATGACCACATTATTATGACTCTTGACATCTTTTATTAGACCTATAAAGTCTTTAGGTAATTGTTAGAGTCTCCCCCAATTTGAAACTATAAGGTAATTATAAAGTTTTCCCTTGTAACCTTAGTTTCAAAAGGAACAAATTTTACCATAATGGTTTATGATAAAGTATATATACATTGTATTTGATTATTCAAATATTTAAAGTATATATGTCTATATTTATATGCTAAAGAATGTCAAGAAATTTAGGCAATCTAGCTTTATTAGATCCTAATTAAAGTTAGATGGGGAACAAAATCGCACATGGCTATTCATCATCCTGAACATGGCTAGGATTCCAATCTAGCTAATTTATTATGACATCAGATTCAATGTTAAAACTCGAATCAACCATAATTTGTAATTAGGGCTAATTCTAGATAGATTTAGTTATGTCCAAATGGTAATAAAATTAGGGTTATAATCTAAACAATCATTTTTAAAGTTATGGTGTACAAGATGATATATTTAATAAAATTTTAGAATATTAGGTTAGTCAAAATCTCAATTTTATCATTCTAATTGGCCAGGTCGGCGTAACTCAGGTGGGAGGTTTTCCGCTCTTGGCGTTCCTTAATTACAGAACCACGTTGAGTACCCTTTCTTTGTTAGACACCAATTATATGAAATTTTGAGAAAATGATTTACCTTTTGATTTTATTATCCTATTGATCTAAAGATATTCATAATCATGTGCCTATTTCAGCTACATTAAGAGTATACAAATATTATTGTTGTACTCTAAATTTGTCAAAAATGATAGAAAGGTTGCTACCAGGTTTTCTATATTCATAATATTAAAATGTCAGAATACAGGTTTATATTGGTAGCTTTTAAATTAGGGTATACAAAATTAAAAAAAAATTATATAGGGGATCTTACTTGGTTTCAATTCATAAAACAGTATAATTTAGTTGGATATATAGCAGAGTAAGTTAGAATTCAATACAAGAGTAGCAAGATATTTTAAAAGAACTCGAACTAATTATAACATGCAATTTAAGCACAAAATTGACATGTGTATATATATATATATATATATATATATATATATATATATATATATATATATATATATATATATATATGGAAAGTTGACAACTCCTTAGATGAAGTGTTCAATGTGTCTTTATCCAATACATAAAGCAACAAATAAATAAAGTATCAGAATTTATTCATCTTAGGAGACATCCGATAAGTTTTATGCTTTAAGTAGTTGGCATGGAGGATATAAAAATATGATCGAGGATTTAAGCACCAGGATTTATTTTCCACAGTGAGGTTAAGGCTTATTACAGATAGGTCCAGCTAATTTTTCATGCAGCTCAGCTCAAATCCGAATCTTCAACATTTGGACTAGAATTGATAAGAACAAGGAATAACAGCCATGGGGAGTAGCAATCATCCCGAAAATATTACAAGCCAAAGAATCATGCAGAAAACCAAATGGAAAAATACAAAGGCACAGGTCAAATTGCAGTAGATCTCAGGACTCAGGACAACATAGCTCCAGGCATATTGGCACATGCCATTTGCTTCTAACACAAAGGCAATGATAACCATAGGCATTGGCGGACACAGGTGAGGGCGAGTGGGCCGGTCGCCCCCACTGAAATCCATGCACACAGAGCAGTATAGGGCATTTGGGACGGGTCGGATTGTAAAAAGACAGAACTGCCCGCTTCGTTCACAAAATTGGATCTTTGGACCGGGTTGTAAATGAAATAACCGCTCGCTTCGTTCACAAAAAAAAACCTCTTCACAAAAACTCAGCCCACAGTGCTCTCGCCTCTCGGCCTCGATCGCCTTCAAAAAACCCCAGCGCATACAGACAACCTCTCTCTCTCTCTCTCTCTCTCTTTCTGTGTGTGTGTGTCCGAGACTCTGAGCTCCAGAAGAGCCTTGCCCCTCCTGCCTCCGCCTCCACCAGAGGCGGCGGATGGATTCTCTATGGTGAGACTTGGGCCTGGGTACCCGATCCCCTTTAATTTTTCGACCGCAGTACGATTTGATCCGACCACCTGGCTCCAGCTTGACCAGCAGATCTCGCAGATGTTGGTTCAGCTGATTGGTCTGAGTTTTTGAATGAGTTCTTGTTGATTTTTTTTTTTGATTTTCAGTGAGTGATTGTCGAATTCTTATTGTTCTTGTTTCAGTTTATGTTGAAAGAGATTGAAACTGTCGCCAGAAGAGGAGATGAAACGGAGAGATGTGGTCGAAGAGCTGAAACAGGTCTTTTGGCTATAAATTTATTTTTTTGGTTTCCTTTTATGCTTTTTTGTCGATAAATTTCATTATTTTTGCGGAGAAAGTAGAGAAATTTAGTTAAAAATGTTTCCTTAGGTTTATGGGAACAGATAATGCAGTTTTCTTTATTTTTTAAATTTGTCTATTAAAGAATGGGAAAATTTGTTGTGTTCAGTAGTGTTGAGAATTGAGATACTAGAACCCTTCCCTACGTTTTGCAATGCATCATCGGTTGACAACTAATACAACGCAGACGAGGGGCTAAATTAATTTTAAGGTACGTACTTCAAATCTATTGATTCTGACATAACTTTTCTTTTAAGTTCTGTATCCTACATGTATCTAGGTTTTGTTTATTTGTTTGATGTATGTTGGTTAATAATGTTAATCATATGTTTCTTATTTTTGCTTTACTTAAGAGTTGCTATATGTTCTGATTTTGAAGGAAGGGCACTGGTCATTAATCTAATTGAACCCATTACAAAATTTTAAGTATTATGTTGTTTAGAATACATATTTATTAGTTAATATTCATGTTCTTGGTTAATTAATGAGTATAACATTTTAACTGAGTAAAATTCCTCTGTGAAAATCTTGTGTACGCCACTGAGTGTGTCAATTAGGAATTCTTACTTTATGAATGACATTTCCGTCTCCACTGAGTGAAAATCTTGCGTACGCCACTGACCATAGGTTATCTCACTTTGAACATCTTTTATTGATTATGCCATGGAGCAAACAAACTAGTGAAGGATTATGATTCCAAGTCACCTGGAAGCTACAAAGAAAAGAGCCAACAAGAGCAAGCCAAAACTAATAGTCAAGGGGCAGACAGGGTCCAATGACAATCTTTGTGGCCATTTTAGCTAAAGAATGCCTAGGTTAACATGGAATGGATCAATATTCCCATATTGAATATCTTACTAGGGCATCCAAGTGCTAATCGTTTACGGAAAACCTTGTTTTCTTGTATAAAGCTAGATTTAATCCATGACTTTTAAATTGCCATAAAGTCCTTTAAAAATATGGGATTTTCAGTAATCTAAAGCTATAAATATTAGATTAAGTAGCATACTCTAGATTGCTGGGATACAAATTAAAGTGCAGAAACTTAGAACACAAAGACAATCAAATGAATGATAATATCAATTTTTCATTTATTTCTAATTTAACATGAACGGCCAATTAGCTTTCCACTTCTTTGATCAATTTGATAACATAGCTATCCAACTTGACATTTCTTGATCTTTTATTGGTCTTAAGCCTAAATGCAATCATTTTGTAAAAGAAGAAAAACAATTAACTTTTAACACTCAATTAAAATGTGAGTCATCGGTCCCAACAGGCATAGTTATTCCAAGCTGGATAATATTATTTGTAATATTAAGGTTTTTTTTTTTTAATTTAAAGAGCAAATATAAGTTTGTTCTAATTTACAAACTTGATCAACAACAGCAGAAAAATTTCTAAGTACTAGTAGTATTCCCCAAACCAGCACAAACAGATTGGGAGATAAATATCACACAGAGACTTGGCTTTACGATGAGGGAAATAAGTTGAAACAAATTGACTTAGAATTCAGAGGTCACGATTGAGGTTTGATGAGTTAAGAGGAAACTAAGGTATACAGTTGAGTGAAGTTTGAACCAGCATGACTTGGTTTCTTGCTCGGTCAGTTCTCACGGCCCTTAAACCACAAATTGAAAAAGTACCATTGTGCTATAAGACCAGAAGAATTCAATAAAAACACTTGATACTGTTGAATGTCTTAAACCAAAGTAGATACCAATTTGTGTCCATAGTATTCTTCAGTCGGGAAATACTTAGCTCTGTTGATAGTCAACATTTTATCACACTCTATTCTTAAGTAGCTCCCTCACCACAAATTCAACTATTGATAATTCTGAATGGGGAAATATCCAAAAAACCTCTACAATTACTTGGAAATAATTCTGACGGACCATATAAAATGAAGCTCTATAATTACTTGGATCCATTTCGAAAACCCAATTGATAATCAAGATGTCAATGCCATATAGTGCACATTTCTTGCTCTAATCAAGAATTGGGAATTGATGCAAGTAGAATAATCACCAACAATATTTACAATATAGAAGCGACAACAATCACAATTAATGTGTTTATAGCTTGGATATCAAAGATGACAGTTTTGTATGATTCACAATAATTTGATAACATTAACATTTTAATTTATAAAAAGGGGAAAAGGAAGGAAAAATAGAATATTGGAAATAAGCATAGATGAGATCCAACCCTAGCATTCTGGATTCCTTAAGAACATGGGTGCTATTATGAGCCACCAAGTTATCAACTTCCCTGAACTCCGAATACAAGGAATCCACCGCCTTCGCTACCTCGGGAAAAATTTGGTGCGCAGGATAAGCAGAGGCGGCACAGAATGAAACCCTGGGAGCCGCCGGCGCGCGTTGGAGCGCATCCATTAAGGTGGAGGCGCCGCAGGATAAGCGGCGAACTGGCAGGATAAGGCCATGGCTCTTCCTTTATTGCTACTTAAAAAGTTTTGCATTCAAGTCCAGCAGGGGAAGAAAAAGAAAGAAAAGAAAAGAAAGATGTTGCACATGTCTGCAAAATCCTTTTCTGTAGATATCTTATATTGTATTATATTTGAAATGGCTAGAAATCATTTACTTTAGTTTCTTGGCTGCCTTATTATGTATTGGACGAGGATTCTACCTGGACATCCAACAGTAATGAAGTATAAGGTGGAGTGCTGAACTGAGTATCCACAACAACCTTTGATCCTTTAGATTGTTGGGAATTTTATACTATTTCTAAAACATGCAATATCTTTAAAAATTAAATTAAGATAAAACAACAAATTAGTCTAACATGTAATAACAATTATATTAAAATAAAACAAAAGAACCTGGCATAGGGAATGCAGTCGCGATGTCGCTGCCCTAAAGGATCAAAAGCCCGTCTCCTTGTCCAGACGTTGAATCGACTTTGTCCCCTAGCGGTAAAGGATCCCCCGGATTCACCAGCACTCAGCCCAGGACGGTGGGCAGAGCCTCTGCTCAAATGAAGAAGTTGCCCAGAAAAATAAAGATGAAAATTCTTTTAAACACTGAAGCCATTCTCACGAAGAGTAGTCTTCAGGTTTTCTTTTAAGATGAGAAAAGAGAAATGAGTTGTGTCTGTAGCTATTGGAGTGAGGGTCTATTTATAGACTTAGAACCTAAGTGTTGTAACCACTCCAACAGAAAATCCAAGCAGTTGAGATATTTTCTCAACCGATTTAGATTCTAAGACTTGGTCAAAGTTGACTTAGTAAAACAAAATCTGAAATGAAACCTTTTTTCTTTTTATTTTAATACAAAAATCCAACTCATTTTATATAGTATCAATGAATATAAAATTTAAGTATCCTGCCTGATTCATAATCCTCACGTACTTTATTGTTAATTATGATTGAAGCTTGTAATCAAAAGTATGGTGAACTCTGAAATTTGAAGGACAGGGATTAACATAACATGGATAGTTTAGCCTTAAGGTGGAGATTGTTCTATAACAATTTTCAGATATGCAAGTTCCTCTTAACATAGAAGGCCGTGGACCAAGAACACCTTAAACTACTAGAGTACATGAACCTGGTGGTCCTAAAGAATATGACCAATCTGTTGTATAAGCATAATGATGTTGAAAGGGTCCAAAGAGAACTAATATGGAAACTACATTTGACCACAACAAGACATCTCTTTCTCAGGGATAAAAGAATGTATATGTCGAGTCGCTTGCATTCAGTATAGAGGGAGAACAGAAAAGTGTACTAGATAATTGCTTTTAATCAATGGGGGAAAGTTTTGTTGCCTATTTCAAGGGGCCTATAGGTGAATTTTGTTTGATACGCAACTGGCGTTCTGATACCAATTGCTGTGCGTAGCTGAAAACTTTAGCGATATGATCAGTACTTATAAAAGAAAACTAGCAATATCAAGACAAAAGAATAGAAATAATAACAATAATATGAGAATTTAACGTGATTTGACCCAAACTTGGCCTACGTTCACGAGGAGAGAACTTAAGAGAGTACTATTAATAAACTTAGTACAATAGAGATCTAATCTTCCTCTTGATCCCACAAGAGTATTCACTCGCGATTACAAGAGTATACCTCCTCTCTATGCACCGTCACCTTCACCCTCTTTTGCCATAAACCGAAGTTTCCTTTACCATTGAACTTCTCGACCTCGAATTTTGTCGTAATTCTTTTTATCTTCGACATATCACCTTTCGCCAACCTTTAACTCTAATACCTATTGTTGATACAAACTGGCATTCTGATACCAATTGCTGCACGCAACAGAAACCTTGACGATATGATCAATACTTGCAAAAGAAAAACTATTGTAGAGTAAAATAGCAACACCAAGATAAAAGGTTGAAATAATAACAATAACACGAGTATTTAAGGTGATTCGACTCAAACTTGGTTTACGTCCACGGGGAGAGAACTTGATAGAGTATTATTAATAAACTTGGTACAATAGAAATCTAATCTTTTCCTTAATCTCACAAGAGTATTCCATGATTACAAGAGTATACCTTCTCTCTATACACGGTCATCTTCCTCTCTTTCTTGGCTTCCCTCTGATTTTCTTCAAGAGCTCCTTGGTGTTCTTCACACTCTAACCTACTGTGTTATAACTTTTATTTATAAGATTTTACAATACAACTCCTAGTTTAATTCTAAGATAATCTTGGTTGTCGGATGCTTGAAAATTTTTGATTACTTCTTGTAGGGGTTGATTTTCTTGATTTAGAAGAATTCTATCTTTCAAACTTTAGAAACAAATCTTCATTAAATAGAAATTGAGTTTTATTTGGAGTCCACCAGAAAAGAAACTTGAAACCACCTCAAAGACGAAATCTGAATCTAACTCTGAGTCCCAGCAATCGACAGGCCCGAGTACCTGTCGATTGCGGTGCCAGTTTGTCGACAGGCCCACATTGCTCTTCTTCACTTTTTGTTGTCGACGGTCCTGTCGAAAACCTATTGGGTGCAGTCGACAGGCCTGTCGACAGTCACTTTTTTCTGGATTTGCTTCTTCTGCTTTAAGACATCATCTTCTCCAGTCGGATTTAATCTTCTTGGATCATTACCTCCTCTTAAAAATAAGGCAAAGTCCTAACAAATTTAAGGTTAAGTAAAAACATGGAAACTAAAAGTGGTAGAGAGGGCTGCTTGAGTGAGAAGAGGGTATGGAGCTTCTTCTAGAGGTAGAGGGTGAGCATTTATCATTATACCGATCCTTTTTTATCTCTCTCAAGGCTCTTATGGGCAGACGTAGGCTACTGTTGAGCCACATAAATCATTATGTTTCTTCTGTCAATTGAAGGCTGTTTTGATGAAACAGAGTTTCCACAAAATGTTCTAGAAAGGCTACAAAAAATGAGTGATGATAGGGATGTGATGGATCTGAAGGCGGCTAGCATGATCCAACTATTCATAAACAATGAGATCATGTTAAACTATCACTGATGAGTAGACGGTTACAAGTCTGTGGTCAACGTTGGAATATTCTACCTTGGCTGTTGATATCTTGAAATCATATATACATGCATATA
Organism: Agave tequilana; assembly: GCA_038442645.1. Lineage (NCBI taxonomy): Eukaryota > Viridiplantae > Streptophyta > Magnoliopsida > Asparagales > Asparagaceae > Agave > Agave tequilana. Next base: position 7,866 of record JAVJIF010002723.1, on the reverse strand, counting down.
TAACTTCTTTTATTTTTGAGAATACAAGCAGAATACATATGTACATGCACGAATATTTTTAAATATGCTTTAATGATAAAATGTTTCAAGAAGGAGATATAGAATAACAACTATATCCTAAGACCTTTCTAAAAATTTATTAGTGTCATCATCATCACATACAACTGCACTAAAGGTGAACGTTCATAAAGATATACTATGTATATCAATCTATTTGTTTGCAGGCTAATTTGTCCGCCGCTTCTGTTTTTTTCCCTGAACCTAGATAAGTTTGCCCGTATAGTCTCCCTATAATCCTAATTTTGCTATGCATTGGATTTCTTAAATACAGGACGACCCTCTTCGCACCCGACCGGCTATTAAAAGACTAATTCTGATTTCGGATCTGATATCAACTACTGGTGCAAGGAATTAAATAAATAACTCTATAAGCTTGTTCCACTTGAAGAATAGTGAGAATGCTGATGATGTGTATGTGTTTTTCAGATAAGGTGTCATGCGTAGCATACGTAAGTTTCAAAACCACACCATAAAGTCCAATTATATGAATGGCTAGGATGTATCCTTGCCTACTTGCTTTTCCAGTTTCTGTAATTACAACATGGACATCAATAGATAATATGCTTATATAAGTGTATAAACAGTACAAGCTGAACTTAGTTTAGGAGAAAAAAAATGGAAGAGAGATACCTATCAATCTACTCGATCTAATACTCTTCATCATTTTCCACAGATCTCGTCACAGGTATAGACCATCTCCCCAGATGTGCAGTGTAATTAATACACCGGACTATTCCTCTTCCTCCCGGCCCATCAGGAAAATCAATGACACTGATGCGCTCCCATCATCAAGATGAAAAGATTCCATCCACTCTGGTGTCAACTTCAGGCAATGGCAGATTAACGCAATATGAATTGAAGGGTGCCCAACAACTACCACGTTTCTTTCTGTTTCTGATTCATCAGACAGTTCTTGAAGTACGGAGCACCAGGCTTTATTTGATTGATTCCATAAGTTTGTTTTCTGTTCATCCCCAAGGCTATCCATTGTATTCTGGTGAATTTGAGAGATTTGTTAGGAAACTGAATTTAAAAGAAAGAACTTAACCATATTTTAAAGGTATTACAGACGAGAAAGAGATGCCGGGACCAAGTTTTTTGGAGATTAACTCAGCACATTAGACAGTAACAAAAAAGAAGAATATTAACAGATTATACAGTTAGAAGTCCATAGAATGAAAGGAAATCTTTTACCTTGTGTGCTTGCTGAAGAATAGATTCAACTTCACGGTCCAGCATTTTCTTTACCTCCACATAACGAGGCACGCAGTCAGCAGCCAAGCAATCTGCTGCTCCCTGGACCTACAATTAAGCCTGCATTGTTGTAATAAGTAAAGAATTCGAGATAATAGTGTGCTACTCTTTTCTGGACGAAATTAGTTATATCGTTAACATTTAGATAGAACATTTGATAGATTTAACCTCAGATATGGCTGTGGTCGTATCAATTGAAGCTATACGTGGGCTGGATATTATACAATTGACCTTCGAGTCCAAGAGTAGTTCTGCAGTTTTCTGAGACTGTAGTGGATAGAGTCCAGTAAGAACAATTATATCAGTAAACCAGCTGCCTTAGTATTCTAAAACACAAAAGTAACGCATAGCTACCTGTATAACCCCTAGCATGTTCATGGGCTCATATCCCATATTGGGAAAGATAGCCTGGAATGAAAGACATGACAATCAGTTTTCAATCTTTATGAAGATGCACAACTAGAAACAAAATCTATCAGTCTCTCAAGTCTCCACATTTTTAATAGAAATAAATTCTACTGGCTTAGGGAAAACAGAATAAACCATGGTGAAGTATATGAGAAAGGAACAACAAGGTTTGACATTTCAAATAGATAAATCTAGGGCAGGCGTTAATAAGAGTAGATATTTGATAAATAAAGCATGTATGGACAGAGTATATACATAGAAGGCTTGTTGGGGCATCCGTATCAGTGGTCTATAGGATTCGTTGCGGTCTATGTGAACTGAAGATTAAGGAGTTTGAGATTTCTTGCTTATGCATCAAAACTCATGTTTTATATTTTGAGCTGTTAGTTTCATCTTTATGCAAGTAGAGGTCGAAAAGGCATTGGTTTTTTATGTATAGGAGGCTTATATTTTTTTCTGTTACTCTTTTGGAAAAGAGTTCCAGTCCAAATGGGCCCCATCCAAGCTTAAAACATAGCTCTTTTGGTTCCTCCATTTTTTCACTTTATCTCTCCTCCATGTTCTTTTCCATGTCCATATTAATTTTAAGTTGTCCATATTAACGAGTTGGTTACTCAATTTTGATGTCTGAACAAGTAGCCATTCTTGAACTTTTTAAAGACACCATATGTCTATTATAAGATGTAGAACTAGCATGCATACACTCAAATATGAGTGTTGTGTGCAGACGAGCATCATAATGATACATGCATTTATGTATGCATACAATGTGTTAGACTTTAATTGGATACAAATTTCCAAGCATCCAAACATCCTACCTCACTGTTACCTTGTGTAGCACCATGGCATACTAAAATTATCCGTTTGCTAGCTTTTCTTCCTCCAGAACTTCCAGCAGCAATAGGTGAATTTGGGGTCTGCAGCACATCAAGTACATGCATCATGTCAGAAAAATTTCATTCTACTGACATTGAACAGAGAGGCCTACAAGAGACACTGATCATGTTTAAAGAATATTAGATAGAAAAATAGTAGATTGTCATGAAAATACCAAGAAAGATTAGGCATAGGGTCCATGAACATGCATGTGGGATTTAGTAGATATTATGATAGTTACCATTATGGCATCTATTAGAGTAGAAATAGGAATTAGAGTAGAAACATGATTTTTCTTTTTCTTTATTTTGAATTCTCCCGCTTCTTGTAGGACATTGTGTATTCTTATAGCTTTTATTAGGACATGCAGTTCTTTTCTCTATAAATATATAACCACACTCTAGTTGAGGGTGTACTACCTTCTCTCTATCCTAACATGGCATCTGAGCATTAGACTCAATATCAAAAAAAAAAAATAGTAGTTCTTTTTTCTATTTTTCATTCTTTCTTTTATTCTTCTTCACAACCTGAACCGCAGCTCCATCACCACCACCTGCAACACCTTCAAACTAACAGAAGCATAATGATCGTCGTTCTATTACTAGTTATTGCACTTTTGTTGGAAACAATTTGGTGATATGGTGATGTAAAAAAACAAAATGTTGTTGCTCGATCCACCGTTGAGGCTGAGTATTGAGTCATGACTCATACAAATTGTGAATTGATGTGGATTCAATCTCTTCTTTATGAAATGAGTGTCATTTACAACAAGCCAATGGAGATGTAATGCGATAATCAAGCGGTTATATACATTACCAATAGTCATGTTTTTCATGAATGAAATAAGCATATTGAAGTTGACTATCACTTTTATCAGAGACATGATGATGACACATCAGAGAATCACTTTGTTTATCATATCGAGTTTTCAACATGAAAATACCTTCACTAAAACCTTATCTAGAAAAAGTTTTTCAATTTTGTGTAGCAAGCTGGACATAATTGATATCTATGCTCCAGTTTGAGGAAGAATATTAGAGTAAATATAGAAATTAGAGCAGAAATATGATTTTCTTTTTTTTTTATTTTGAATTCTCCTCGTAAGACATTGTGTATTCTCGTAATCCTATTAGGACATGTACTTCTTTTCTCTATAAATAAACAACCCGCCTTCTCTCTAGCCTAACGTCATCATTATCCACTATTGTTCGGATCAAAATGGGAACCGGTATGGAGCACAACTTAAATCAAGAGAGCTACGTAGAAAACTGAACTGTACGAGCGGTTTCCTGGCAAGAGCAACTGTGCAATAAAGATCGCATTGCCTAAAACCTAGAAAGCCAGTTGATTGGAGAGATCTTATTGCTCATGCAGTTTAAAAGTTCATGCGACCATAAACAAGAATCCAAGTTTTATAGGCTAGGAAAAGGTCCACGCATGGAGGAGGTGAAAACAGTTGCTACAAGGAATCACATTCATCCCCAATGCATAGTATAAACCAAAAAGGAACACGGAATCACAAACATTACAACTTAAATGCATGTAAAAGAATAAGTATTACCATGAATGTCAAATTCTACATATTTTGTGACATAAAATGAAAATAACAATTATTGAAACAGCACTTGATACCTCGCAGAAGATATTAATATTTGAAATGATCCCTTTAAATGTTTGGGAAAGGAGGCATAAAGCAAAGCAGTAGTAAGACTTTTAAGCTACAGAGTGTATAAAATAACATAGGCCTTACAGAAAGCAATACATATACTAGTGGATAAACATTGAAGCAGAACAGATAAAGCTGTCCCGTCTTTCCAAAGAAATGGGCATCATAAAAGGGAATCTCTTTATCTATCCAATTTTAACCAACTACTAAATATAACCAGATGCTGATGCTGTAGATACCTGATTTAACCGATTGAGGCATACATGCGGAGAGCCAGCTCCAGGTTTTTGGGAGAAATCCAGCACACTCACACCACAGTTGCTCTGAAGCAATACCCTGAAGTAGTCTGTGCCTAATCCTTAACGGACAGGAAAACGTTATGACAATAACTCTAGCAACCAGTGTCATGTTACTTTTACAAAGTTAAACCAAACATAGGAAAGAATTAGTACCTATTGCTGTGGCAACAAGTGCTTGATTAACTGCATTATGAGCAACAACAAGGACAGACTTGCCTTTGAGCTAAAATTTTTTCCAGCAGCTTGTGGCTCGGTCCCAAAGTTCTCTTACTGGATAATGACCATCAATGTTAAAATTAGCAGCATCCTTCTGCCACACGCAAAAGGCATTGCCAAATTTCTCCTTCCCCTCGTGCTTCAGAAGACCCTGAATTGTGACATTAAAAGAAACTGCAACTTGGTAAAGCAATTAATGGGTTATGTGTCAAAGGGGCTTCTCAATCTAATCAAATAACTCTGGTTCAATAAAACGATCAGAAGCATTGACATTACTAACTTGGAAAGAGTATAGATCAATCTCCCTGAGGTCAGATTCTGGTATCATTTCCTCTTGTCGAGCAGCCCATATTGTCTCAGCAGTTCTCTTTGACCGAATCAACGGGCTGGAAAAATAGTAGAAGAGAAAACTGACCTTCCATCAAAACCAGCATAGAACCACAACAACTAATCTCAAGTTAAAGATATGAGAAGAAACAGCATTGTGCCAATTTGAACTGAATTTTCTAATCTCAATGTGCAATTGTGCACAATGAGATTTTTTTTTTTTTTGGCCCCCCGTGAAACTACGGGTAGCTTTCTTCTCAATCTCAAAAATTAGAGCTTGATGATACCTTGAACAATATGAATACTTGTCTGTTAATTACTAAACTACAGCGTTTAGTCATTCAACAAAATATTGAATTAGGATTCATTACGTTGTACACTAACTATTTCACTGTTCACATACACCGAGACTTGAGAAAACTATCCCTCCCGCAGCCCGCCCAAAAAAAAAAAAAATCAAGAGAAAGAAGATAAAAGGTGAATGCTTTATGATTGCAAGCACTTAGAAGCCCTAGAGAAGAATCACCTAGTGAAGCAGACATCGAAGGAATCGCCGATAAGCATCTGGCGAGAAGTCTCGGCCTGAGACTCCCCCTTTGTTGTGAGAACCGAGAAATCGGAGCTTCCCTGGATTCGCCCCTCCTCGTTCCACGTGCTCTGCCCATGCCTAACAAGAACCACTCTCTTCGCCGCTCCGATCGCCGGGAACTCGGGCAACGACCGACGAGCCTTGGTCTTCTCCATCTCATGCAAGCTGCTCGAGCACGAGAAGAGGCGAGCCCTTGGGCTTCTTCTTACATGCTGAATGCAAGAGTACTGGCTTCTGCCGCCGCTGCTTAAGAGCGACGATGCCACTGAGAGCATTTCTGGGGAGAAACTCGAATTTTTTCTTCGATTTCTTAAATTAAAAATCACTGCTTTGCCTATCAGATGCTGATAAATACAGCTATGATTTCCGTTGGTTTTCCTAGAGAGGGAAGATGATGCGGCCAACAAGAAATTGCCACCCTTCTTAGGGGTCTAAGGGATAAGGGCATGATTGTCATTTAAGTAATAGATGTCCGTTTGAGTAATTGGGTGTGCTTGTGTACTTGTTCGCCGGCGGCGCCAATTCTGGGAAGAAGGGGGATCTCAAGGTTTCCCAATATCTGCAGCTTCCTTCCCAAAATCCTCTCCTTCCTCCAAAAGTCTCCCTCACATTTCACAAAATTACCGATCACTGCCTTCTCTTCCCCCTCGCCCCAAATTGAGAGCACCAATCAGAAACCCTAAATTCCCAAAACTGGGATTCGCAGTGTCTGCACAACAGGGCAATCAGCAGCTGAACGGGAACAATGCAGGTCGAGAAGAAGGAGAAGGAGATGCCAAGAGCGAGAGGCGACGGGCGACGGCGCTGAATCTTAGGTGTGGGATGTGCTGGATCCGGACCCTGAGAACCTCGTGGCCATCGGATTGACGTGGCTGCTCACGTGGGCGAGCGTTCAGGTGCTGTGGCAGCTGTTGTTTATATCTGTCGCCATCCCTCTCGCTGCTCTCAAGTACTCTTTTATCGCTGCTCTCCTTCTCTTCATACTCATCTCCCTCTAGAGTTTGTTTTTTTTCAAAAACTCTTGATTTGCTTTGTTGCATTCTAAGCATTGAATGTACATACGTGTTCTTTTTTATTGCAGAAACAATGCAAATATATGAGATTGATGGCTATTATGTGACGTCGTGGAGATTTTCTGTGTTGTTGTGAATTATCTGCGATCAATTCACATCATAAGCGCGAGAGTATACTTTTAAGGTATAAGTGTAAATAAGAATACTATATAGATAAAGACTGATACAATATTTTATATAAAATTCAAATCGGAAAAAACACAAAGAGAAAGAGAAAAAATTTACTATAACTCGCTAGTTTACAGGAATTACAAGTATGTACTGACTTTTTTTTTTGAGTTAAGATTGGATGGAAGGCTCCAAAGTCTCTTCTCGCTGGAGAAGAAGGTATATATGTACTGAACTCTTCACCCCCAGACGGATGGAGCGCTGGCGAGATATGTGTAACTGCACGATTTTCATGTATAGATTTGTTGTAACGACCGTAGTTGCTGTGTAATGTTGAAATTGCATGCAGGAAATTTTATCATTACTCATAACTATCCGCCTTGAACGCATGAGTGCTATATGTTTTTCAATGTGAGAGAGGAGAGGCGGCGTTGATTGTAGGCGAAGATCTCGGCGGTTGTTACTGTGGACTTCTGGGTGAAGTCGGGGATATTGAACAGTAGGTGACCTGAAAGGTGATGCCTCGGACAGGGGTTGCTCTGGGATGGCTCTGGGTGTTGGAGGTTGACTTAGGTTCAGCATGGAGTGATAATGAGAACTGTGGATGCTCTTAGAGCGTCCGATGTGACAGATGCAGTTGATTGTTGCGGAAACTTTAAAAGAGGAACTTGATTGTTTTGAACATGTGTCAGCATCTTATTGAGGGTCAATTTTTGACCATTACAGATGCTTCCTCGCTCTTTCGCTTGCAGAAGCTTGAAGGAGGTAAGTCGGAAAAGAAAAGTAGATTGAGATCTTTAAATGCCTTGAATTCTTCTGAATATTAGAGAAAGGGAGGATCTGGTCCATAATGCAAATCTTTGAGATTTCATTTGTAGATTGCGTGGCTGGATGACAGCTGGCGTGTCGATTGTGATTAGATTGGCGGCGTCATAACGATCAAGATCATGTGCAAAGGCGGTTGATATCTTGCAGATTTTGTTGATCAAG